>MU224432.1:3158362-3177549 GCA_018584345.1 Thuja plicata | reverse complement strand
CTTTTGAGTATGATAGCACATGAGAAGGAAAGGTGAGCTTTTTAAGAGGAATTGCATAGTAAGCACTCTCACTTCTTTTTCAAATGGAAGTATGAAAAGGTGAGCTTTCTCGGAAGGATTGCACATGGGACAGCAAGCATTGAATTTGATGCATTGGTGTTTTGATAGGCATGGTGAGCTTTTTTTTTAGGAACAAATGCATATAAAGGTGGAATGTGGGCTTTTATGGGCTGTCTGCATATTGGGGCAGCATCTTGCTCTTTGCATTTCTTTATGCATTTTTGGGAAAAACATCATCGAGAACGGGGTTTTTAAGCCCGACTGCATATGAGAACAAATGACGTTCTCATACGCAACTTGGAGAAGAAGAGAGAAGAAGAAGAAAAGAGACATATACAAACATCAAAACACAAACAAAGAAAGAAAACATAAAATATACCTATTCCTTGTATGCAAAAAGGGAAGAAACAATTTTGTCTTTCTCCTAAGCAATTGATGGATTTCGAATTCAACTTTAAAGAGAAAAATACAGAATATATAACTCATCATATTGACATTTTCTCCATGCAAAATCAATGTCATTTCAATGAGTCATGGTGGGGAAAGACATATGTCCTCAATGCAGCCTTAAATTGCTTTAAATCAGCAACTAAGAGGAAGTTTTCAATGACATGTGCCCTATTTGATAGCCATTTCTGTCTCATTATTAAATGCATTTCGAATTTTGAAATGAAAAGAGAGAAACATTTATGAAACACTTACCAAATCTTCCCTGATTTAGGAGCGAATGCTGCAGATGTTAAGGCGGATTTCTTGGAGAAGAAAACATTTTTATTCCATGCATATGCCCTAGGCGGACTTCCTCAAGCAAAACGCACCTTTGTATGGTTTCAAACTTAAGTTTATTATGCAAAATGCTTCACAAGATTCCGCCATGCTTCCATGGAGAAAAACGCAGCATCGTTTTGATCCTTCTTTAGCATATAAGGATGCTAAGAGTTATTAAATTCGACGCTTTCCTGTTAATATGAAGCCACGGTTTTTTTTAAAAGACTTACATATATTTCGATATGTTAAAAAGAAAATATGTATTTCGTTTTAAAAACGACGCCCTCCACTATATAAGGATAGATCACGTTTTTAGTGGAGGCATATCTATATGCTATCCCTTTTATATTCGACGCCCTCCTGACTTAAAACGACCACCGGCTTTAGCAAAACGATATGTATTTTAAAGAAAATACATCAACGCCATATATGCAATGTTATCCCAAATCGACGCCATTTTATATAAGCCGCGGGCCTTTTGCAAAGGAAAGACGAGACACACTTTTGTCTTTGACAATATATGCATATGGCATATAAAATTGACGCCTTGCTATTTTAATGAAAAGCGTGGGCAAGAAATATGTCACGACACATAAAATCGACGCCATTAGCCTTTAATAATCTCGCGGATTTTAAAAGACCATTAATGTATGTTTTGATACGTCTAAATGACATGTTTTCACTCTTAAAAACAACGCCTTGCTTACTTAAGTGAAAACGTATGTCTCAGCAAAGACAACATACACTAAAACATATGTTTTCAATATGAAAATCGATGCCTTCCTCCTAGGGATGAAACCACGGGCTTTGCTAAACATAATGCATTTTTAATATACAAAGAATCATATGTATTTGATATAAAAATCGACATCTTGTGACTTAAAGACATTCATGGGTTTTGCTAAAACCTCAACATATACTTTGTTTATTGTAAAACATTATGCAAACGTGGTTAAAATCGCCACCATCGGTTAAAATAAAAGATGGAAACAAAACTTATAATATTTATAAATTCGGTCCTTCATATTGTCAAAACTAAAACATTTTAAATAGCATTAAAACATGAATATGTCGATGCTGTTTAAAAGCCCACTTTTAAGAAAAAGAGTATGATTTCTACACACAACTTGGGATCTTTAACGACTTGATATACGGATATGATTGAAAAACCCCTTGTCATTAAAATTTACCAAGAAAATTTTCACAGAATAGCGTGAAATTTTAAGATGGAATTTTAATTCCACTTCGTATATAGATTTAACCTTTGATTCATGTTTTTGACAAGAAAAAGTCCACCTTTTAATCGATTTTAACATGCAGTTTGTCTTAAAAACATCACTAGCAGGACACTGAAAGCTTAAAAACATGAGTCTTGACCAACCCACACGACACCTAGAAGAACTCTTAAAACAAGCGGGAAAACGAGAGCTAAAAACGAAACCAAAAACAAAAGCAAGACAAACAAACGAAAGACTCAAAAATTGAATGTTCTGTAAGAAGCGACCCCGAACGAGAATCAAGGGATAACTAATTCCGTTGAGTAAACCCCTTCCAAAACACCGACCAACTTAGAGAAAAATCCTACTAATCGCTTGGAATTGCGTAGGGTTGCCCCAATTTTGGGGAATGCAAAATTGAGGACAACAAGTAGTTAAGTGTTTTGTTGATTGAAGTAGCAATAAGAAGGGGGAACCTTCTCTTATAATTAGGAGAGTCTGTGTCTCACACACTATGGCTGAAACCACTATTTTGCAATTGATTCTTAAAACTATTGGTTGCAAAATATCCACCCAACAGTTTTTGGTGACTCTGTTGGGGATCTGATACGCATTCCAAAGCCTTGTGCTTTTGTTTGAAGTATACCCGTGTTCTATTCATTATAATTTTATTTTCCTGTAGTTTTTCAAGTTTTTATCAAGGACATGTAAATGGTTGCCCAACGTCCTTGGGGAAATGCTTTTGGTCCGTTGAATTTGGCTCTGCCTCTACATGCTCTTCCTGATGGCTCACAAAAGAATCTTCGCAAGTTTTTTGGTGATGGACAACAACATCCTGATGAACATATTGCTTCTTTTTACATTGCATGCAGTGTTCATGGTGTTTAATACACAAATTTATATTTATCTAAACTAGAGTTTGAATTGTGTTTAATACACAAATTTATATTTATCTATGTGGGCCAACCCAAGTTGCTCTTTGCTAGCGGACCTTAGGTAACTCAAATGTTAAAATAAATAAATCTTATTTATTGGTTTGACCCTCTTAAGTTGGGCGCCCATCTTGGGAGTGAAGATTTAAATAAATATATGAAGGGGCTGACCCCTTTGAAGTTGGCGTCCCAAATCCAAGGAAGTTGTAAATATAATAAAATCTATTTATTTGTGCCTTGGCCGACCTAGTAAGGGTGCATTGGTTGGTAGGAGGTGTCATCACAAGATATATAGGAGGTTTTCATTACGCAAGCATTCATTGAATATATTTCACATGGAAGAGCAGAAATAAAAGTTATTTGTAGCAGATTGTGAGAAACATTATTGCAGATTTATGAAAGACATTATTGCAGATTGACAAGAGATATCATAGCAATTTATGAAAGACATTTTTGCAGATTTATGGGAAATATTGTTGCAGATCTATAAGGAGAAATTGGTGAAGGTTATAAGTAGATTTGGAGAAGAATTTTGAGGCAGATCTAAGAGATATATTAAGCATATTTCAAGGCAAATTTGGTTGAAGTATTGATCTGACTTGTAAAGGAGAATTAGATCTGATTCAAGAAGAAGGTCAAGTAATCAACATATTATTCTTTTGGAGGTTGGTGCTGTTGTCCGGTGAATTGGTAGTTAGACGGATAGTCCGTCCGAGGGAGTTACACGGATGCGACGGTTCGCCTCGCATCCCCTCGGACACTATATGTATGCCTTTCTCTCTATTCCGGAGGCATGTTGGAATACTCTTGTACTTAATGTTATGAATCAATAAAGATAATGCTGTTATACTTTCTCTGAGTACGTTACTTGTTACTTTATATGTATCTGTTCAATTCAGTTTACCTCTGAGGGCAAACAGGTGCCTCGTATTCAAGGCGATTGGTGTATCTTGCTGAGTTGGTGCTCAGTTGTGGGTGTTTGTGCCTCCAGTAGGTTGGGGTCTACGAATTGCGAGGAGTGGTGTCTCTAGTAGGTTGGTGCCTATAAGTTGTAGAGATTGGGGTCTCTTGTGGGTTGGTGCATACGGATCATCAAGAGGGGACTAGTGTCTCCTGTGTGTTGGTGCCTATGAAGTTTGTCAGCAGAGCTTTATATAAGCAATATTTGCTGTGGTTATCCCACAAGGGTCTCCAAGTAAATCATCTGTTCATCTTATTGCTAGATCTTGCATATGTATTATTATTGTGGGTGATTAAGTTTTGAAGTAGTACTGTTGTGGTTAATTAAGTTTTGAGAAAGTAAAAGATCATTGTTATACTGATTCACCCCCACCTTTCAGTATAATCGTGTGCTCTTCACTAGTTACTTTAAATACCCTTGCATTTAATAGTTTATACAAATTTTGTTCTCTTTAAATTATTCTAAACTGAACCGAACGTTCTTGGAAATCTCAAAGTTTTGAACCTTTTACCCCTTGTTCAAATTCATATTTCCTTACTCGGTAACTCTACTTAGAGGTATAACCAGTTACTATTGTAAACTACAAGGAAACCTTTTATTTGGAAGAGACAGATTCCCCAAAGTATATGATAACAAAAAGGGTGATAGCAAATCTCCAGAGGAAGGATACAGCCAATAATAACTCTCTTAGATCTTTTAGTAGACATGATACCTAAAATAGACTAATCGTTACTTTCAACATATTGGACAGAATGGAGGTGACATATCCTATCAGCATGAGGAATATTGTAACTGGCCTTAACTCTTAATTGGTGGGAACATATCCTCAGTTCATGAGGGTCAATACTCGAACCACATTACCAATGATGTTGGAGAGAGTTTGTTTTGGTGATGATAGTATCAACAATCTGCAAGAAATACTGTAAACATAGAAATTTCAAATCAGAAAAATATTGTGAAGGTCTGCCCTTTATTGTCTAATGTTTTTTCTCTTTTAATTTCTGAACCGTTTTTCTGATTGTTTGAGTATGTGTATGCTCGAGAGGTGTAAAGAGTATTTACTATTGACAAATCACCAATAGATAAACACAAATATATATGACTATAACAAATGCATATGACAATTTAGTTTTCAATGCAAACATAAACTTATTCTAGTACTGATAAACCAAAGTTGCAGCGGCAAATAGGAATTCTCAGATTTATAACAGAAAATGATATCTTTTTTACAATGTCAACGTCAATACCAAATCTCTACATACCAAATCACAGAAACTACAGGTGGCTGCCTTCAAAACGCACCAACAGCAATGTTTATACTTCAAAACTCCTGCCACAGGTCTCCCAGAATGATCAGTTTGCTGTCATGATTTACATCAGACCTGGTACGGCCTCCCAATGACAAGTACAGATCACTATGAACAGCTATAACACCTGTACGCCACCCTTCTGCTTCTTCCAGACTTGTTCAGCCCAACTCCAAAGGTTTCCTGATCGGCAATGTGTATTTTAATGTATGCAGAATAGTACGGCCTGCTTTGTGAATTCCCAGATTTGTACGGCACCTGCAGATCATCTTCCAAATGATACAGCTCAATCATTGGGCTTCCTCAGTCCTGTACGACAGATAATTACCTTCCAATCTGCTATATTAATAACTTTAGTAGCAGCAGTACGTTCTCAGCAAGATAATCACCAACACTTTCTAATCGGCCCTTTTAGACCACTGGAAATACAACAAATAAGTAGCAGCTATATTGTACATCAAATTTTACCTCAAAGCTTGAACAAATCAAAGATCCTCTTGATTGTGTCTTCCAACAGCGAAGAGGATGTCATTCATGAGGGATTTCGTCCTCACAAACCCTTGAAGAAATATTCTCCAATATTTCATTAATTTTGTATTCAATCCAGCATGCCTGAAAAAGAGCTCTTGAATTTCCTTTATAACCCTCTCATAAGAGCTCATTCACTTATCTTGCTAATATGGGATAAATAACTTACTCCCTTTTTACAATTTATGTCTCCGATGTGTTATAAAATAAAGAGACCTTTTTATTTAAATATTTCCCACTTAACTATGGTCTAGCATTTATAAAGTTAAATATTTATATTTAACTTTACAAACTAACTTTATTAATGCATAATAAATCATATCAATGATATTAAAATCCTTCTGTTGATTTTAAACATTTACCATCGACATGTCATCATCACTGAAGGTCTTGACCATGCCCAAATGACTTACTATAAATAGTTAGTATACCCAAAGCTGCCCCCATACACTTCGGATCGACCTGCAACTGAAAGTGCCTAGGCCAAATGGCCTCAAATTTCTTTAAATGTCTTAGTAAGCCTATGAGACCATGGGGAAATGGGCTAATGACAAACTCATACAATATGTGCTAGAAAGGGGACATTACAAATATCAGCTGAAAATCCTCCAATTTGAGTACATAAATGAGTGGTATGCATGAATGGAGAGTGCTATGCTTCTCTTAGTAATAGGGAAATGCTTTTTTTTGGTTATTTTTACTTCTTTCTTTACTAATATTTTCATTGAGAAACACATTTTGTATTGGCATATATCATTATATTTCTCTGACTATACCGGGGTCAATGATATGTATCTAGTCTGCATTCAAGGCATATATGAGAAGAATTGTAGTTGTATCTGGAACAATGTGCACACTAGAGAGGTGAAAGGCTATATTTGGTGATTTTGATTATATGATGAATGAAAAGGTACATATAAGTTTAGCAATTCAACTCTTACAAGATAATAATACCTGTAACACATATCTATATTACATATCCCTAAATGTTTCACATCACTTCCACTACACAGTAGCTTGTACTGATGTAACATAAATGTTTGAAATTGTTGTGAAAGAAGCCTGCTCAATAGGACGTTAAACTTTTAATGGTAAATTTGTGCTGTCAAATTTCTTTGTTCTCAATTTCGTTTCTTAGATTGCATCTCTTAGATATTAGTGATTATTGTTTAGACTGTATGTAGGTTCCTCATATTTCTGTTGGCGTTATTAAGTTCCATTAAGATGGACTTAGCTACTATTTACTCTTAACATTTAATCGAGTTAGTCAGTCTGTACATGTTTGTCCTTTTTAGCTATTTCCATTCCATGATTTTGTACGTAGGCTATTTACTTTCTGAATGACCAACGAGAAAAATTTAAACTTTAATTTCTATGTTTGATATTCACAGGCATTAGATTTTCTGATGTTAATGTGAAATCTAGGTCCATATCTTGGATTCTCAATGGTTATGTAAAGGCCCAACTTTTTGAAATTGACTTTAAGTGAAATTAGGATCTCTTTTCGCCTTTCACATTACTGAGTTTTATACATATGACTCTTTTCATATTGCTACATACAGGATACGACTCAGAGCGCAACATCAAATAATGTTCAAGGTATGGTTTTAATTTAGTCTTGTTTTCTTGTATTATTTTGCACTATGCTTAATGCACCAATTTTATTGAATGGAATTATGGACATAATTAATAATATATGCTGCATCGATTAAAAACTGCAACATGCTAAGGAAATAGATAAAGAGCATAGTTAATACATCTTTGTATAACACAATAAAGGAAATGGATCAATAAACAGATGCCATAATCTTGTTAGGTGTGATTTGCCTGAATTGTGTTATTTAATTTTGGAGTTATGAGTGTGGTTGAAACCTTGACTTTTGTTGCCAATTGTCCCACTTTCCCCATATTTCTTTTATGTACAAGTTGTCTGGAGTTTTTTGACGGTCTTCATGGTGTATCTATTTTCAGATCTCATGCAAGCTGGGTATGTATTTGGAGACCATGTAGATCAAGTTAACACTTAAATGACGGCTTTCCATTCTATATTTTGTGGTGTTCAATATGATGTGAAAGTGGCTATGCATAATTTATTATGTATGGTTTTATATTCTATTTTAGATTGTGTGCTTCACCAAATGTGTCGGTATCATCATGTTCTTCCCAAACTTCCATCAATTAGAGTAGAGGAGGATAATCGACTTAGAGGGGGAATATATGTAAAGCACATAATGGGTCATCATTGTATATACCACAACAAGGCAAACAAGTGAATAATTGAATGCCATTATCTTTGTAGAGTACAATATACCTAAGCACTAGCTATTTAATTTTAAAGGGTGATTGATGCCTTGGGCATCAAGGAATTGTTGCACCATTTTTCTCTTATGCTGAAGCTTGTCTCCATCTTATTAGAGGCATGGGAAGGATTTGGATGCAGAGGGTGCCCCATATGTACAAAGCATTATAGAACTTAAGAAGAAGCTAAAAATTATATATACAAGTTGCCTTGGGCTGTTTCTGCATCTCCATCATGTGTCCATTGCTAGATGATATGTGAGTTAGACTTGTGCTTGAAGAGCACTTAGATCACACACATATATTATTGAAGACATTATATTCTATATTTGATTGTGTGTGTGTGTGTATGTAATTGAAGACATTATATTCTATATTTCATTGTATTCTCTCGTGATGTGATTATGACTATACATCTATGTTCCACGGTGTTTTAGGGATAGGGATGGCGATAATGTAGAGTACACAATGTAGGGTACACATTTTAGGGATGGTATTGCAAGAGCCATGTTTGGGGACTAGGGGGGATGTCTGTATATATGCACTTAATGTTCCTAATTTTTCTCTAAATGACATTAATTAAATTAATTAATTAAGTTGTCCAAAATAAATATTAATTCAAAAGGATGACTTATTATTAATTAATTAAATTAAATAAAGTAAAATAAAATAATAAAATATTTTAAAAAATCAATTTATTTAATAAAGTTCTCCAGCGTATTCTAGAAGCTACATCATGCGGTGGAAAATGGAAAATTCTAGAAGGCTCATCAATTGTTATAATAGGAAGGGTTTGCAATGTATTAGACATGTTCGAATGCTTTTGGATTGGATGATTTGTCTGATGCTTTGCATTAGTTGAATCTTTGAGGACGCAAACCTTCAACAGATTGATAGAAGGGTTGGACGAAAACCTAGCTCTTCCTGGGAGTGGTTCGCAACAGAGTCTACATCTGTGCCAAACTTGTGAAGTCCCTAATAGAGACAAATTTGCAGTGATAAAAGGTATTTACTAATACAAAATATTTAATATTTTGGGGAATAAGATTATTTCTAAAAGTTACTTTGGCCGCTGGATTGAGGTTTGGTGTAATATTGGGTGGGGACAAGAATCTTATATTGGCTACTTCTCTAAGGATAGCCATGAGAAAGCAAGGACACATTTTAATATTAGTAAAGTGAGTTTAGTGTTTGAATTTAATATTTCATACCTTGCCATTGAGATTGATAAGGGTTTGTCATGTCACCAAATAATCATTTAGTGGCTAATAAAATAAAGGAATTTAATTATTTAATATTAAGTAAAATTAATATTACATAATTAAAAGGAGTGTAACATTAAGTTACGTTTTTTAAATAAAGTAGTTCCCTTACGGGAATATTACAACCAATTTTGGTTGTCAAAAAGCCTTGCTCGTGAAGGAGAAATCATGCCTAGATTTTATTAAAGTTGATCACGAAGTAAGACAGAAGTTATATTCCTTTCGTCAGATTGCTGTCTGGCCTATTGGAGTTTGTAGTTGATAATAGAAGATTTGGGAGAAGAAATTTAGCAGAGTGATTCGTTGGAAGGAAAAATGGGAATATCCTTTCGTCAGTAGTAATTCTGACCTAGGGGTTCGCAGTTAATTGTTAGACAGTGATAGTGCATATGTGGAATTAGCGGAGAAAGTCTTTGTCCAAGACGGTGGATTGGCGCGGGTGCATTGCAATTCTTAATACGTCAATGTGTGGTGTTATGCCGTATGTTAAAGGGAAGAGGTGGCGATAACAACAAAAGGACAGAGGAATGCAGACTCAAAACGACCACATCATCAACCGTGCGTGGAATCAAATAACACGTGGATAGCCTTCACACAGACGTGTCCGGAAATGTCCAAAGACCCGTGAAGAATATCATCACCATCGCGTGGGAGATATCAGGAATACCGCGAGAAGTCCAAGCAACACGTGGAAAGACCACGGGCATGTGTTAGTGAATATCGTGCTCATACTAATCGGAAGGCACTACCGTGTAAGGAGGATTCCATCCACACTCCGATTTTCCGGGAAAACAAACCACGGGTTGTGACAGACATCACAACAAAGGTGCACGCATACAACTTCTAATATTTGCTGAACACATAATTATTGTATTATGCATATTTTCTGAATATACGGGAAGTGGAAACGTATGGGAATTTGAAGTTAGTCTTTTAAGAGTTTGATTTCTGGGCAATAAAATTGAGTTGAAACACTGTTTTGTTTTTAATTGTTATACATCATTTAGAATTCTGGATTCAACTTTGAATATAGATTTCAAGAATTTCACAAAAGTCTAGTCCAATTCTTGCTAAAGTCTGGTCTTCATTCGGTTCTTGCAAAAGTTTGCCATAGACCTTCAACATCTTCCCAAATTTTGTCAGATGAACCCAATACAAATTTTGCCATTTTTACAGCGAATTTGTATGTCTGCGGCAAGACTCGGGCCGAATTTGGCCAAAAAATGATTTTTTTTTGACTTATTAAAAGTTTTCTTTGGGTCTATTTTTGTCAATTTGAATCTCCAACCTTAAAATAGACCATGAAAAAGTCCAAAATATATAAAAATATGTTTTTGTAAGGACGGACTCAAAACGAATTTGAACCCACCCCCAACAATTTTTAAACGAATTTTGAACCCGAATCTGAACCGACAACTTAAATTTGAGTATTATGAATTGGAAGCTATGAACAAGGCAAGGCATATCGAACTGTTTTATAGTGGAGATTGCTGGCATTGCCAAGGAAGATTAAGCGCCAGAATTCGCTTTAATAGAAATCCCATTCAGATATGACTATGGTGGCATGAATACTCAATTGGACATAGCTCTTCTTTATGGCACCTGCAGTATTTGCTGGCTGGGTGATTGTATTTTCCGACACCTCCTGAAACAAAATATTGTTTATTAATTAGGTGTAAGAACCCCGACGAGTTCCAACTCCGACAAACACTGGAATGTTTCAATTTTAGATGTTTGACATTTTATCAAACACTTTGCATGCAAACTAATAAAGCTGGTTTCACCAATAATCTGATTTTAAATGAGATAGACTTGCAAACAACTATGAAATACCATTCAAATTTGTTTAATATTTAACATGGCATTTTGTCAAATACTTGGCAATTCACAAGAAATACCTTTTATTGCAATTCAAGGAGCTGAAATATATATACAATGATAATCAAATGCATTGAGAATTTATTAATTGCAATAAATAAAAACCTGGAACTGATCACATGCATGGAACTGATCACATGCATTCTCTATATGCCCCAATTTGCATCGCAACCTTCTGGAAATGTGTATAAATTAACGCCAAAGCCTGCAGTTTAATATTGGAGGCTCTCTCCACACCAAACAAACCCCCACACTGCCAAACTCGGTCCCTCAAACTGAAATTCTGCCTCCCATATATATGCCGTGGCCTATAAGTAAATTGCTGCAACTTGGACACCAAACATAGGTCTTCATTTGACTGCGATCTGCATTAAACTATCCTCTTTTCTTTAAATAATGAAGCATTCAAACCCTTAATTCTGCAACAATAAGTTCATTCTTGGCCTCTGAATGAAGCCAACGCCTGACATAATTCGTTGGATGTTTCACCAATTCACTATGCTGAAAAGCTTAGAAGAATTCACAATTCTTCAAGCTTGAAATCTGAAACCCTTGTTTCAATTTCTTCTCCACACAAACAAAAGCAAATGCACAAGTCATGAATGAATCCATTTTCCTTTGCCTTGGCTTTTTTCATAATTCTCCAAGAGATATCTTCACAAGTACTCTTCTCATAACTTGAAAATTACTTAGCTTTTGATACCATTTGCTTTTGTTGCAATTCAATTATAATATTCAATTATAACCCCTCCTTTTGGTGCATAAAATAAAGTATACTTTATTAACACTTATATCTCCTTTTTAAATAAAGTGCACTTAATTTATAAATGATATGCACTGAATAATCAATTATTATTAAAGTATAACTTTAATAATAATTATAACATTATAACTGCATCATTAATCATTGTTTCTCAATTCCGACTGAACCTGGGAGTTGACCATTGTATCCATTGTGCATCTAACTGCCTTACTAAAAATAGTGCATCTAACTGTCTATTAATATCAAATGAACTATCTATGTCACTCTCTAGTTGAACTGGTGGTTTGTCCAATTTAAGCCCGACCAATCTTGGTTGCACCTTGTTAATGTGCCTAATATCTTCAAGATTGACATCCCAATCTATTGTCCGAGTCTATCGATGTGTGGCAGTTTTATGATCTTGAAGTCCCAAGGAGCTATGCATCGCAACTAGCTTTTTTGCTTGTTCAAAGGTAAGCATATTCCTCTCAATTGAGTGGATGAAGTAATAAGTGGACCAATTCTCTTTGCAGTAGATAAACTAGCATTGTGTGAGAGTAGATGATTAGCAAGTTGTTTCAACTTGAGTGTATGCTTCCCAAGAAATTTCCACCATCCAATATGGTTTTTTTTGTAGAATAGTGGCCCCAACTATCCTAGACTCTACTTTGTTGAAAGTAGGACCTTGAAGATTAGAAAACTGAGGCCACTACTCCCGAAGTATCATTCCTCCACAACACTATACATCTATGAAGGGCTTTCATAAACCTCTCCATTTACTTGAGATTAAGAGCATAGGCAACCATTGTAAAAGGGTTGTTCATTGTGTTCCACCTCTTTGAGGCACGAGGCCTGGTATGCTCCTCGTAGAATTGTAATCTAGGATATTAATCACAAATTGCTTGCTTCATTTGTTCAAGCGTGCTATCAAAAATTTCATAAGTCTTTCCAAGGCTAAGAGAGCCTAAATTGACACACTTGATTACTTTGGAAAAGGTGATATGCTAGAACAATTATATCTGCAATTAACATCTAAAACATTATAAGACATTAACAATTTTAAATCTAAATTTTAAATTAAAAATAAAATATTTAAACCAAAATAGAAAGTACAATATTAGAAACATTTTATAAATAAAAAACTCTTCACATTGGAGCGCCAAGTGTCCTATCTTTGTTTGAGCTCACTTTTTCCACTCTCCAGAAACCACCATGTGTTGTAGACTTGTAGTGCATCCTATACCGGCAACATGCTCTCTAATAAAATAAAATAGCTTGTGTATATAGCCTTTATTGGTTTGAGGAATTCTTTCCTTGATAAGGTTGGACTAATGCACAGGAAGTGTGATGGTTAGATACAAATATTTTATGGCTCTAGCTTAAGCCATTGCTGTCTTCACCCAATCTATTTTTGCTGATTTTTTTCAAAGCTTTTTCAGAGCATGTCCACAACATGGGTTTGAAAAATGTTTGTAAGTGGTCTCAACCATCAAACCAGCTTACATACATGAGCTAAATCTGTTGCTACTTGTTGGCTAAATATTTTGCAAGTCAATAAGACTACAACTTGGCAAAATGTTTCTTTTAGGCAGCAGTATGTGAGATTGCTCTCTCCTCTCAGCTATAGGGGAGGCTCCCTTCTTACTGCAGGTGGCTTCAAATAAAACTGAACTGTATAACAAACAGTTCTCCTTGCTACAGTAATACCGGTGGCTCAAGGAATGACTTAAGAACAGTCCTTTCGGACGATGGTCTATTTTAACTAAAGATGAAATAACTATAAGAGCTCAAAGTTTCTTATCCTCACTTCAAATGATTACCCTAACTTCGGATGCACAAGAAAGCTCAAAGTCTTTCCTTGAATACCATCTAATTTGATTAAAGATTCTACCACTGAAGCCCAAAGTCTTCAGCTTTGAATCGTTGCAGCCACCACTCTATATAGTAACCCCGATCTCCTGAAGCACAAAGTCTTCAGAAAATTTGAATTAAAGTGTTCCAGTGATATAAGCAAGATAACTATTTAATTTGAACAAGGATCAATGAACGCAACATAAGAATACATCCATTAATGGTTAAGACAACAACTCAAAGTCTACTAATCTCTATTCCTTTATTCAAATGCTCAACTTTTGTTCAATGAAACACAAAGTTTTCAGAACTCAAGAGATTTGCCTATAGTTTTCTTGCACACAACAAAAGATGGTTATTTACAATGAGCTCCCTCCTTTATATAGGAAAAGAGGAGAGAGAAAAGTGGAGAAGAAAGGGGAAACCCTTAACCACCTTGACTTAGTCAATACTTATCCTTAACTAACTTTGACTTATTTAATGCTGCAAGGCTTAATGCACTTGCAACATGATTACATGAATCAACTTTGCATGTGATACTATCACATGCAATTACATCTTGTTCTTACATTGCATGTAATATGTAAGGACCCACCCTGTCCTTAAATAGAATAACAATTTATAAGAAGACAATAATAACATATTAGAACAGAGTAGTGAAGACTTTTTTTCTAATACTTTTAAGTGTTAATTAATGATTACTCAGGAGATCTAACTCTCTTTCCACAAGAGAGACAATATACAATAGCCAATTCGGGCTCTTTGTCCTGGGCCATAAGGTGATCAATCCGGATCACACCTCTATTCGTATGGAATAGCAAAACATAAGCGGCCTTCTCAAATCGTACCTCTACCCATATGGGGCAGGAATTAATGTAAGTGATTTAGAAGCCGTACCTCCATCCAAACGAGATGGGATTATAAGCAGCCTTCTCAGATCATACCTCCACCCATACGGGGTAGGATACAATGTAAGTGATCTAGAAGCCGTACCTCCATCTATCCGGGAAGGGAATTAATATGGACATGATTTCTCTACTGCTCTGATCAGTGTCTTTTCACTCCGATGGCCCCCTTCGTGGTCCGGAGTAGCTTGCAAGGTATTCCACAGTCTGCCTAGGACTGTGCCAAGGACTTTTGCAAGGTGACAAAAATAGGATCTGCACCCTTCCTTGGATTTCTTGCCTTTAGCCAGGTGCAAGACCACCGAGACTAATTTTAAGTCCTATACCCCATCTCGGCTTTCGGGCATCCAGCCGGGTATAGGTACCTTCCTGAGAATCGTTCTTCTACAAGTTTTGTTAATTTTAGAATTTATGATATGACGGTAATTGGACTACCACATAACTATGTCCAGAGTACCTGTGCACTGGAGGTATCCTTCATCTCCAGGCTGCCTACATCCCCGTATCCACGAGATCAAGGCCATTTGAACTCGCACTCTCTAACGATATGTAGTTCTGGTTGAACTATGTTTATGAAGTTGAAATGGAAACGCACCCTTTCGGGGTGTTTAATCAATCCTGAACAACTCTTCACTGGTTGACACCCACTCGGGCGCGTCCAGCAGATCCTGTATCCTCTAAAACAACACTTGAAGCGTTTATCATATGGTTAAAGTTAAAATATATGTTTAGAGTTTTTCCTATGTGCATAAGTCATATTTTCCTCTCCCTTAACTGTTATTGAACTGGAATTTTCTTCTAAGTCATTGTGAACTTCTATAGAGCCTATTATCTTTCCCACATGAGTTTATCAGTTGATTATCACGAGTCAACTCTGCTGAAACAGTATCATTTAATTTGTAGAATAAACAATTATAAGATAACATGATCAACTAAATTATTAACAAGGTAGTTCTTCTTAAATGGCTATGATACAAGAATGAAACTAATAACAATTAATAAAATATAGGACAAAACTATCTTATGATATGGCAAGCGTTTAGTACAGCAGACATATAATGTTTATGATCTATCTAAAAGAGTAGCCACTTCGGTACAACATGGTAGAAAGACCCAAACGTAGTGATGCACGAATACAAGCTTGTGATACTAAGACCTATTTGCTTTTACAAATCTACTATCAGCAGGGAAGAGTGTCTAGTTTTACTGCAGCAGCTAAGTTGTATGATTATTTTAGTTGGGTTTTGTATAGACAAGTGCATATAAAAGCAGCAAATAATATAGAATACAAGGCAACAAATCAAAACTTAATAAACTTATATTTCCCTTCAAATGCTAATGAAGTTACAGCACTATTAGATCTAATGTAATTCTGATATAATTACCGTAGCATGATATTTGTGATGTCCCCGAATTAGCAGGTTCTGGGAACCTGAATATGGTTAGCTCACCAGCGCGACCCTCGTGAGCTGACAGTTTGTTTTGAGGGTCTCGGCGTTCAGATTCTATTTCTGGACTTTCTATTTTTAGACTTACTATTTATAGTAAGTCAGTTGGTGGCCAGTTACTATTTCTGGCAGTGCAGTTGAAGACCAGATTGATCAGTTATTCTTACAATGGATGCAGAATTCGTCATCAGAGGCGTAATTAATATTAATTAATAACGATATGTTATTAATTAAATAAATGGATTATAGTATTATTAACTTATTACTATAATAGTTTTAGAAGTTGACGTTTTGAAGACTGGATAACTGAGAATTGGTTTTAGAAACTCTTGCATCCAAAGAGCTATATATTTAGGCTTATTGTGGAGTTGTTATATCGATTATCTTTTATTAAAACCTTTGGTCCTGAGACTTATTCTCATCTTTCTGAGCTCTTGCTGATGTAAAAGGGCCAAATCAATTCTGGAAGATTGATTCTTCTCGGAATTGATAATCAGTTGGTTGCGGGCTTATAATCAATTGAATCTCCTCCTGATTGTTCAAACTGTAGTTGGAGGTGAATCTCATAGTTCATGAAAGAGCACACTGAGGGTGCGATTTTTAATGGTATTATGCAAATTGGTTCTGAAATCCAATTTGCCTGAGGAGTTTATAATTGTGATCGCTGGGGTCACACTATCTGCAGGAGACATTGGCAAATAGCAGTCCGTGGTTGAGGACTGCTGGCGTTCTGAAATTCAGGCCCGCGTAAGGGAAGTCAGGGAGCAGACGGGGCATGAATTAGCACACTCCGCGTTTTGAATAAGAGGCGAATACACAGGCGGGTGGATGTAAATACAGTTGCGGGAGATTGGAGCTGGATACAGGCCGCGTGGAGTGGTAGTGGGATCTGTGAGCGGCTGGTATCATTTCCGCCACACCACTACATTACTAGGGAGGCCGTGGGTAGGAGTTCTGGCCCCATCAACGCCACCAACTGTCAATACAAAGCCACGCGGGTGACTACTACCAACTACGTCCATCATTCATAGTAATTCAGGACAATAGCAGCTTAGCACGGGTGGAATCAGGTTTTTCTTTCTATTATTTCCAGTACTTTTAATAAGACTTTGCGGTGGAAATTTGGCATCATGAGAATGAAGCAAACAGTGATTTCATTGTAATAATTTCAGAATTGCACAAGCATATTGAAATACGTATGAAAGATTTTGCAATTTGTAATTGTTTTTTTGATTTCCGAAGAGATTACTATAGTTGATAAAAGAGTAATTTATTTAATAAAATTGTCATAAAGAGGAAGAAAAGAGTCTTTCTTGTGGCTTTCTGAGTCAGAGCCAGTTGGGTTCTTCACAGTGGTATCAGAGGGGTTTCCTGCCATCCTGTAGGGAAATCGGGTGCAGTTACTTTAATTTATTTGAGGTAAAAAATTATGGCAGACGACAGGAGATTCATTCTTGGCAGGCATTATTACAGGAGAGGCGCTTCGCCTCCACCAAATGTGGATGATGCAGAGATCTAGTTTGGTATTGTACTAGGTGATGATAATAATGCAGGTGGATCAGCAGGCCGGGCCGGGCCCACCGAGGCAGATATAGACAGGGAGGCTAGGGAAACCTTCAGAAGCTTAGCCGCAGGCCAGCATCATGTAGCTGATGTATTACATGAGCTGTCTGACACTTTGAGACGATTCAGTCTTTCCCAAGGTCAGAGCAGAGAGAGATCACGTGATGCTTCTGTTGCATCACATCGGTCACGGGCTGATGACCGGCACAAAGAGTATGAGCCTCGGACTCCGAGACAGGAGAGAGCTGACAGGACAGGTGATAGGAGAGATCCATTCAGGCCCCAAGGGCCCAGATTTATGAGGCCAGAGACTAACACCCCCAGTGTTGATGATGAGAGTGGTCCCTTTGCTGACGACATAGTTTCACACTATGCCGAATGGGACGCCCTTCCCCCAGCCTTGAAACAAAACTTGAATTTTGACCATTACTTGACTCAGAAATGAGAACACACTAGGGGAAGACCTGCACAGGATAGGCAGAGAATGGGGAGTAACGATTTGAGACAGGTAGCTAGCAAGATGACGCTAGCACACTTTAATGGTAGCAGTAGGGTCACTGCTAGGGCTTGGATCCACAAGCTTGATACTTATCTTGCATTGCGTCCAATGACTGAAATGGATGCTATTAGATTTGCAGTTCTACACTTGGATGGATCTGCTTAGGACTGGTGGTATCACGGGCTTAGGTCATTACACCATGATCGGATAACCGTCTACCAGGAGTTCGTGGATAGATTAATTGAGCGCTTCGACAGGAAAGACCCCGAGGTCTATTTTAGGGAGTTAGCTCAATTACGACAGACAACCAACCTAGAGGCTTACATCAGCGAGTTTCAGCATATTTCAGTGATGGTGTACGACATATCAGAGCGGAGGAGGGTGATGCTCTTCCTAGAGGGGTTGGTTGAACCACTACGAGGATGGGTTAAATCCCTAGATCCCCCATCACTGCATGAAACCATGAAGAAGGCTAGAGGATGGGTTAAATCCCTAGATCCCCCATCACTGCATGAAACCATGAAGAAGGCTAGAGATCTTGAGGCTTCTGCACCCAGGAGACAGTTCACTGCCAGGCCTTTAGGACCACCCTATGATAGGACAGCCCCAAGAAGGGAAGAGAAATCAGATTCTAAACATCCTATGGCCGCACCCTTGGATCAGGAGACACTTAACGATTTGAGGAGGAAGAGACTTTGTTTCTACTGTCGGGGGCCATATGATGTCACGCATAATTGTCTTATGAAACCCCAGGGCAAGCACAGGATGATGGAGTGGTTTTATGACGATGAGGATGTTCCTGAGTACACAGAGAAGCTGACTGATGAGGGGTAAGGCATTTAGGGGGCAGAAGAGTATACAGAGGAGGAGGGTGATACATCACACCTCAAGGTAGCATATCTTTCCAGTATGAGGAAAGAGGGGGACTTCAGACTACATGGTCTACTGGCTAGACAGAGAGTGATTGC
>MU224432.1:3139465-3151785 GCA_018584345.1 Thuja plicata | reverse complement strand
CTAAGAACTTCTAGAAGCATCCAATTATTCTATTTACTTTTCTAAGAAGTTACTAAGAACTTCTAGAAGCATCCAATTATAAAATCTCATTATAATGCACTTTTATAATAATATAGCTTAAAAATAATAAAAGTGCAATCTCAACTTAAAATTATAACATATGGGCCCCGCATAATACATAATAATAAAAATAAGCTCCAATAACTTCTCCAAGAGCAAATATGACTAACTGATCTGCAAAATGACTCTCTCCACATTGCCACCAGTCTACGAGAGCCCATGATAGACTGATTCGGCATGCCAAACGATGTCAGCCAAAATGGGGACATGACACAACATATTCTCAATCCCTCCAATGCCCCAAACTGGTATTTTCTTCCAATAATGATAAGGAAATGAAGAATTTTCATTTACCAGCGCTGCTTATTTCTTACCAGCCCATGTCCCCTTTTGCCCACCTCCAGGCTTCTTTTATAGTTGCTCCTGTCGGTGGATGATAGGGGCTGTCTATTCCGGAACTCTTAAAGTGCAAGAAAGAAATCAGATTTTCTTTGTTTGTAGCTGCCGTCCTTGGCTGTAGACATCAAAGCTCAGCCTTGTGCTAGCCACGTTTTCTCTCTTATGTATCCTCCACCTTCCATGGCTGCCACGTTAATGCTCAAAAACTATTTCTTTCTCCCCAATTTATGTCAAAATGTGCGACTATGCTCTCATAATGGGATTTCATATATTTAAGCATGGTTGATTTATTTTTACTTGAATCGACATATAAGTAGGATGTTTATTTATTTAACTATTTATTTTATTTTATTTTTGTTTTTTGTATAGTCGGCTAAGTTAAGTTTAGCCATTTTGATAGAATCGTAATATTTTATAGTTTATTTAATTTTTATCTATTACTATTTTTTTAATTTAATACTATTATATATACGTTATTTAATTATTAATGATCATATTATTTATTTTATTTATATTATTTAAATGTTTATTTAATTACTTATAATGTCTAATGATTATATCTAATAATAATATTTTTTTTAAAAAGGAAACTAGTTTAATTTTATTATTACTTATTCGTAACGTCTTTTAATGGATATATGAAATTGTTTTATATTAGGAATCCAGTTAACACTATAGGATAGAATATAATTCAACTTGAAATAATTCAATACACATCATCTAAAGAATTTCAAAAATCAAATTAATTAAAATAATGTATGATGATAAAAGGCAACATATTAATGCACTTATCAAATATTATTTTTAATATAAGTCATAAAGATTAGCCTAAAGTGGTCGTGACATCCTTTCCCCCTTAAAAATGCATCGTCCCGATGCATAAGAGTTACATAATAACATTTCAAATGACAAATTCAAAATGTGCATATCAAAATTGAACATAGAGATTGTAATATCCCAACTACTGTTATCCAAACAGGCTGGCAAATTTCGAAACGCCGGTAATGGTTACTTGTCTAATTTCAAACAAAGATGAGTGTGTCTTGCTGTTGTGTGATCTCTCAATGTATCAAGAATCAATGCATGCATATAGATTTATTTTAAACTCTACTGCTGGACACATTTAGATAAATAGTTGATCCCAATAAAGATGAGTGGTAAGGAAAATAACCCGAAGAACTCACACCTTTGATACTATATGGTAATGATAATGCTTCCAGTCTTAATCGAAATACAGACATTAATATTCAATTCAAATTATTACATGTCATGCAAACATCCATGTGAAGGTAACAAATGTGCACCTTGAACTTGCGGCTTAACTCCTAGTTTGGACGCAGCAGTGCTGAATTTTCCTCATGTGCCGACGCTATACAATGTCTGATGAGTGTAGGTCTGCCCCGACACCAGTCCGTCAACTTTAAGGTTGTTAGGATATCGCTTACGCCTCCATTGCAATGACTTGTCACACAACTCCTACTCCTGCAATGCCACAACTCGGGATGAATGCTCAGTCACCTTATCGCGGTCTACACCCGTGGTGCCCGCACTACAGTCTCTACGATAACGTACGCGGCTATTACTCCATCCTTGGCGTCCAGCAAATCTGGTGTTCTATGCTGGCGCTTAAGGAACTCTCGCGGCTATGCTACCCGATTCCAATTCGCAGTGACCCCGAATCCACTACTGCTGCTAGCAGTCCCACGTCAAATGTTCAATTGTAATCACATCCCAAACGTAGCCTCCGCACACACATATAATCCCAGCTACCTGTTAATGAGGAACTTGTCACTCGCGTCCAACCTTATTGTGATGTAACCTTCCTACTCGACAACTCTTGCTCACGCTGGTATTTTGACATTCACTTGCTAGGGTTATATGTATAACACTGAGGGTCACTTAAAATCATTCACTGTAATCTGCCTCCTTATTTGCTGATGCTGAATTTGAAATATCACTTTCTTACCAATGCTTTAAGTTCTGAAGTGAAATCTAAATGATCCACCAAGCTGAGATGCTGGGGCTACGTCCAACCTCTCGTTTTCTTAAGGGGTTACGTCCTCAAGAAAGAACCAGTCACAAATGCAACCAGATTTAATTTCCTTTTTGTTTATAACAATTCATGGTGCTTTTCCCAAGAAAGCCTTTTTTCTTTTATAACCTTGAAGTGAGGGAAAACTCCACAACTTAAGCAATGTGGGATAAAAGTGCTCACTTAAGTTACTTAAAGTCACTTACGTTACTTTTATAAAATAAAGTAACTTAAAGTCATAAAGTGACTTTATAATATCCTTTTTTAAAGTAAAGTGACTTTACTTTATAAAATGAGCCCAAATAATAAATTCTCACCCACTGAAGCCTGTGACTGGCTGACATCTTCTGAAAGAAGCCTTTAGCCTATCCGGATGGGGAGATAAACTAACCAAGCGCCATAATGGCCTACTGCGGGATTGGGGACATTACAGAGATTCATTGTCAATTACAAAAGATTTCATAACCAAAGCAAGTTTTTACATCATATTTGCAAAAATCAAATTCTATACTAACATAATTCAAATTATCGTAAAGTTTATCAAAATGGCATTTATCAAATTAACATTGTCAAATTCTATGCTAACAAAATTTTCAATCACTCGTAGAGTTTACGAAAATAATATCCATCAAAATTAACAGAGCTTACAACTAGATCGAATGTTCAAAATAAAGGTTTCACCTCTATGTTGTACTCCCAAGTAGCATTCTCTATTGAATACTGGTCCCACTATTTTAAATTGATCCACTATCCAGTTGCGCGATTGGTACTGCCCGCTTAGATATGACGTCCTTGTCCATTTGAACAATTCCTAGCCAAATGATTTCCACCACACTTAAAACACCCTCCAGATGGACCCCTTGTGATTTGAGACTGTGTTCCGATCAGTCCTTGGTGCATTATCATTGAAGTTATTTCCTTGAAACCGGTTTACTGTTACTGTGGGTTCAATAAAGTCCCTCCTTCTGCTATCAATTTGCTCTCTGGAGTCCCTGGATTCCATCTTTCTTTTAAAGATGGACTTTTCATCTTGAAAGTTCTGCCTTGCTATAGCTAAGGACTGTAGCTTTCTTTCCTGTTTAAGGGCTTTCTCCAAAATATGATTTATGCTCCGAAAAGCGAACATATCTACTTCAGCTCCAATTTTTATGTTTAATCCCAAAATGAATTTCCTTGCCTGAGCCCTTTCATCCTTTTGATATATAGGAACAAATTTCATCAGCTTGGCAAAACGATCCCAATAATGCTGAACCGAGAGAGTACCTTGTTTTAAGTTGATAAATTCAGTCATCTTTTCATCATAGTATAATTGAGGTAGCCATCTTTCCCGAAAATGCACCTCAAACTGACTCGAGCTCAGATTCTCCTTAGTGTAGTTGAACTACTCCTTAATATTGGTCCACCAACTAGCAGCTTCACCTGTGAGCTGATATGCACCCTAGACGACCTTTATGTTTTCTGGGTAATCTAGTTCGAAGTACTTCTCCATCTCGGTAATCCAATCTTCTGCAGCGTCTCCAACATACTTTCCATCAAACTTAGGTGGGGCAATCTTTTTGATGTTCTTAGAGAGATCCACAATGGCTTCTTGCTGAGTGATATTATTCATTGTAGTTTTCTTAAGTAGTGAGTGCACTGGTGGTGTAGCTTCCTGTTCATTACCATGAAGGTTTTGTTCTCGGTGCCTTCTTGGGGTTTCTAGAATGTTCTCTAGATATTCTTGCTTAGTTCCCAAGTCCTTAACAGTTTGTTCTAAATTGTGGATCTGATCCCTTTGCTCTGTTAGCAAATTAATGAGAACCTCTATACCACTTTTAGCTTGTTCTATTGGATTTTGGTTTTGTGTAGAAGCTACAGTTCGTTCTCTCTGGGATCCTCTAGTTCTAGCCATATTTTTCTAGAATTGATTTTTGCAAAATAATTTAAAGTTATAATCTTCTAATCTACCATGCTTCAAATTGTAAAGATTTCTTAAAACACTACTAGAACACAATTCAATAACATCCTTATCTTGTTCAATAGACTTTACAAAAGTACGTGTTATCAATACACATTCCCATCTAATCAATGCACAGTAGTAGGCCTTCAGGCCGAGTGTCTGAACTAAAAGCTTTGATACCACATGTAAGGACCCACCCTGTCCTTAAATAGAATAACAATTTATAGGAAGACAATAATAACATATTAGAACAGAGTAGTTAAGACTATTTTTTTTTAATACTTTTTAGTGTTAATTAATGATTACTCAGAAGATGTAACTGTCTTTCCACAAGAGAGACAATATACAATAGCCAATCCGGGCTCTTTGTCCTGGGCCATAAGGTGATCAATCCAGATCACACCTCTATTCGTACGGAATAGGAAAACATAACTGGCCTTCTCAAATCGTACATCTACCCATATGGGGTATGAATTAATGTAAGTGATTTAGAAGCCGTACCTCCATCCAAACGAGATGGGATTATAAGCAGCCTTCTCAGATCATACCTCCACCCATATGGGGTAGGATACAATGTAAGTGATGTAGAAGCCGTACCTCCATCCATCCGGGATGAGAATTAATATGGACATGATTTCTCTACTGCTCTGATCAGAATCTTTTCACTCCGGTGGCCCCCCGGGGTCCAGAGTAGCTTGCAAGTTATTCCACAGTCTGCCCAGGACTATGCAAGGGACCTTTGCAAGGTTACAAAAATAGGATCTGCACCCTTCCTTGGATTTCTTGCCTTTAGCCAGGTGCAAGACCACCGAGAGTAATTTTAAGTCCTATACCCCCTCTCGGCTTTCGGGCATCCAGCCGGGTATAGGTACCTTCCTGAGAATCGTTCTTCTACAAGTTTTGTTAATTTTAGAATTTGTGATATGACGGTAATTGGACTACCACATAACTATGTCCAGGGTACCTGTGCGCTGGAGGTATCCTTCATCTCCAGGCTGCTTACATACCCGTATCCACGGGATCAAGGCCCTTGGAACTCACACTCTCTAACGATATGTAGTTCTGGTTGAACTATGTTTATGAAGTTGAAATGGGAACACACCCTTTTGGGGTGGTTAATCAATCCTGAACAACTCTTCACTGGTTGAAACCCACTCGGGCGCGTCCAACAGATCCTATATCATCTAAAACAACACTTGAAGCATTTATCATATGGTTAAAGTTAAAATATATGTTTAGAGTTTTTCCTATGTGCATAAGTCATATTTTCCTCTCCCTTAACTGTTATTGTACCAATTTTCTTCTAAGTCATTGTGAACTTC
This sequence comes from Thuja plicata, assembly GCA_018584345.1. Lineage (NCBI taxonomy): Eukaryota > Viridiplantae > Streptophyta > Pinopsida > Cupressales > Cupressaceae > Thuja > Thuja plicata. Next base: position 3,146,033 of record MU224432.1, on the reverse strand, counting down.
TATAGAGCCTATTATCTTTCCCACATGAGTTTATCAGTTGATTATCATGAGTCAACTTTGCTGAAACAGTATCATTTAATTTGTAGAATAAACAATTATAAGATAACATGATCAACTAAATTATTAACAAGGTAGTTCTTCTTAAATGACTATGATACAAGAATGAAACTAATAACAATTAATAAAATATAGGACAAAACTATCTTATGATATGGCAAGCGTTTAGTACAGCAGACATATAATGTTTATAATCTATCTAAAAGAGTAGCCACTTCGGTACAACATGGTAGAAAGACCCAAACGTAGTGATGCACGAATACAAGCTTCTGATACTAAGACCCATTTGCTTTTACAAATCTACTTTCAGCAGGGAAGAGTGTCTAGTTTTACTGCAGCAGCTAAGTTGTATGATTATTTTAGTTGGGTTTTGTATAGACAAGTGCATATAAAAGCAGAAAACAATATAGAATACAAGGCAATAAATGAAAACTTATTAAACTTATTTTCCCTTCAAATGCTAATGAAGTTACAGCACTATTAGATCTAATGTAATTCTGATATAATTACCACAGCATGATATTTCCTTCCATAATGTAGGCGATAGTAATTCCAAATGAAATACAAAATATACCTGGGTCATATATATGATATAATAACACAACATGAACCTAATTAGAGAAGCTACTTCAAATATGAATTGCAAGGAGACTCAGGATGACGTGGGCAATTGTTTCTTTCTATTTTCAAGAGCCTAGACCACAAGGGATATATAGTAGGCGAATATATAGTAGTGTGACTAACATTTGAGGTTCGGTTCTCTAAGTGAAGTGCCAATACCTTATTTCAACCAATATTTATGATAATGAACATGTAACCAAGCTGAAGCTCATTGTTTAGATTTGAAAATCATAAAATAATTTCTAATGAAGCAAGGGTTCTTTATACAGTCCAAGCAAGGGTTTGGAATTTATAAAAAGAAAGAAATAATGTTTCTAAGCAGTAAGGTGGAATAGAATTTTATCATGAGTAGAAAGAGGAAATACAACGTGTTTCTCTACACATGAAAACAAACAAAAGATAAATTTGTGCACCTGAAATTGTTTCCTGGAAATATTAATGGAGCTCTACACCTGATGCAACTTATTCTTCAGTGCCTAACCTCACGCGGCTGCCTGGTTTTTCCTGCTAAATAGCAATACTCAAATTTAGGTGAAGGTGAATGTGGCGCAGCTTATTCTCAATCGCTCCAATGCCCCAAACTGGTATTTTCTTCCAATAATGAAAAGGAAATGAAGATTTTTCATTTACCAGCGCTGCTTATTTCTTACCAGCCGATGTCCCCTTTTGCCCACCTTCAGGCTTCTTTTATAGTTGGTCCTGTCGGTGGATGATAGCGGCTGTCTATTCCAGAACTCTTGTAGTGCAAGAAAGAAATCGGATTTTCTTTGTTTGTAGCTGCTGTCCTTGCTTGTAGACCTCAAAGCTCAGCCCTGTGCTAGCCACGTTTTCTCTCTTACGTATCTTCCACCTTCCATGGCTGCCACGTTAGTGCTCAAAAACTATTTCTTTCTCCCCAATTTATTTGTCAAAATGTGCACCTATGCTCTCATAATGTGATTTCATATATTTAAGCATGGTCGATTTATTTTTACTTGAATCAACATATAAGTAGGATGCTTATTTATTTAACTATTTATTTTATTTTATATTTGTTTTTGGTATAGTCGGCTAAGTTAAGTTTAGCCATTTTGATAGAATCGTAATATTTTATAGTTTATTTAATTTTTATTTATTACTATTTTTTTGGTTTAATATTATTATATATACGTTATTTAATTATTAATGATCATATTATTTATTTTATTTATATTATTTAAATGTTTATTTAATTACTTATAATGTCTAATGATTATATCTAAGAAATATTTAAAAAAAAAAGAAACTAGTTTAATTTTATTATTACTTATCCGTAACGTCTTTTAATGGACATATGAAATTGTTTTATATTAGGAATCGAGTTAACACTCTAGGATAGAATGTAATTCAACTTGAAATATTTCAATACACATCATCTATAGAATTTCAAAAATCAAATTAATTAAAATAATGTATGATGATAAAAGGCAACATATTAATGCAATTATCAAATATTATTTTAATATAAGAGTCATAAAGGTTAGCCTAAAGGGGTCGTGACATAATATGTCAATTACAAATTACAAAATGCACAATGAAATATTCTAAGTGTCTGATAAGACACAACATTTATTTGTATCATGCTTTTTCGGTCTTCATGTTGCTACAGGCTGCCCCATGGTTGATATGGTCAGGTTTGGTGAAAACATCTCTAACCAGAAAACATGAGCTTGCATATCGCTCTTCATCATATTGGTGATCACTGGGAAACATCTTTGTCTCTCTCTGTTTCTATCTTGAAAGCATTCTATGTGCTCATTATTTAACACTTTTCACCTCCTTGTCTGGCTCCATCATATCGTTGCTCTTGGTTTGTATCCTTGTGTCATGGGAAGAACATGAGAAGATCTTTCTTCAACTTGCCACTTGAACTTGCATCATTGAGGGGAAGAAGAAACTTGATGCATCTTACAAGTGAGTGGAAGAAAGATGAAAAACGAGGTTTTTCTAGAGTACTTCATATGAATGAATAACAAGCTTTGAGCTTTGAACAAGGAGATTGGGAAAGTGCTTTTTCTCATGAGTGAATATGCCATATGTACGGTGGGCTTTTCAAAAGAACATGCATATTTAGGGAAAGTAAAAAAGGTCACAAAAGGTGGGTTTTTTTGGGTATCTTGCATGATGAAAGTTTACTTTTGTCTTTTGACATGTAAATGTGGAAAAGGTGGGTTTTTCATCAAATTTTGCATATAGGGCAGCACTTGATCTTTTTGGAAAATCACCATCAAGAACGGGTTTTTTTTAATCCCGATTGCATATGAGGATAAATGACATCCTCATATGCAACTTAGAAGAAAATGGAAAAGAAAAGACATGTACATACAAAAACTAAAAAGAAACGAAAATGTACATATGTTGAACAAGAGGAAAGAAAGAAAATCCATACCTTCTCTTTGGAATGCAAAGGAAAAACAACTCTTTCTCAAACTTTGAAATTCTGGAAACAATTCAAGAATTTCGAATTTAGATTTGGAGTGCAAGTTTGGAGATATATAGGCCAAGAGTTTGATTAAATCCTCATGCTTAATGAATGCATTTGCATGAGTCATAGAAAGAGGAATGACAAATGTCCTCTATGCATTCTCAGATTGCTTAAAAGTAGCAACAAACTTTGAAAATGTCAAGCCTGCAAATAAATGCTCAAGGGAAATCTCAAAATTTCATGCAATGGTGAGAGAAAACGCCGTCTATGGAGGGGCAACGCTTTTCTTATGCCCTAGGTGAGCTCTTTAAAGAAAAACACAGGTATATAAAGCATGAAAATGCTACGAAACATGCTGTTTTTCTTTGCTGGATGAAAGCGCAGCTCTATGAGCATCCATAATTTGCAAAAACGTTTCACAAAAACACTGTTTTTGGCATATAATGCCCTAGGCAGGCTTCTTGGTGGAAATCCCAGGCATATAAATGCTAAGAAAGCATGCAAATGCTACGAAAATCGACACTCTATGTGTTTTGAACAAAAACGCAAGTATATGAGGCATCATAATGTGTTTTTATTAACCTTTTGCATGGGTTTAGAAAGGCTACTGGTTTTTACTAAGTGTTTGCATATGTATTGCGAAACTTAAAACAAATGCATTCCTAAAGAAAAAACGACGCCTTAATTTGGAAGAAAAAGGACGCACTTTTTAGTGGTCTCTACACAGGACGGATTTTTTATGGCGTGATAACATATGGCATATGTATCTTGCCTTCATGCAATCCTATCAAAAAACGCAACCCATGACTCTTATAGAGAAAAACACACTTATTCAAAGCTCTTGCATATGTTTTAAAACATGCAAACTCTGCCAAAATCGCCACCCATATGACTAAAACGAGCTTTTATAAGGAATTTGCATAATCAAACAAGAGGCCACGGGTTTTGGAAGAGTAAATGCATATGAAGTGAAAGACAAAAATATATACATTTCTGTAAAAAATCGCCACCATTAGTTGAGTCATAAAGAATTTTAAATAACTCAAAGCATTTACATATGCAATTACTTTCAAAAAGCCCACCTTACTTCTTGTTGTATGTGTAGTAAGACTTTGAAATAATCTGCATTGATGTATATGCAATCTCAAATAAAAAGCCCACTTATTGAAGGAAAAATATAATCTTTTATATGCAACCTTATGTTTTTAAATGACATGATATGTAGACGAGTTTAAAAAGCCCACTATCATTATAAACTATAGGTAAAACTTCTCAGAATGCTGTAAAATTTTAAAGTGAGACTTTAAATCCACTTGACATATAAACAAGATTCCTACTTCATGCAGTTAGCAAGAAAAAGTCCACTTTTGAACAAGATGTGCAATCTGTCTGTAAAAACCCCACTGGCAGGACACTTTAAACCTCTATAACTTGAGCTAGACAAACCCGATTGACGCCTAAGATAGCTTGAAATGAGCAGAATTTCGAAGGCCTCAAACCTAAGGCAAAAACAAGACATAAAACAAAACACAAAACCAAGAAAAAGCAAACAAAGACTGGTCTTGAAGAATTTAACCCACAATTTTTCGTAGGGTTGCTCCAATTTTGCGAATACAAAATTGAGGACAACACTACTCATATAACATTAGAAGACCCTGTTCATAATTGTAGCATCGATTAGATAAATATTCAGTTTGCAATAATAGATAAATCGTGAGATATATTTATATATATCAATAATAATAATTATTAATAATATATTAATATTTATTATTATTCATATTTATTATATATTCTTATTATAAACATTATTATTGCTTTAATATAATAATGATAATGGTTATCATTATTATTATTATTGTTATATAATAATAATCATAATAATTATCATTGATCGGATGTTTAATATTGACTAAATTGTCGATTTATGATGTCTCGACTAAAACCGTCGATTGGAAAGTATCGACTTATCGTCTCATACGTTATGTTTGGCTTTGTTTATTATACCGATTATTATCGGTTTTGTCTACCACTGTATTACGATAAGGGTGCTGAGATAAAGTTAAAAGAGGAGCCACGTATATGATAGACGTGGCTTCTCAAACTCCAAATCTTTGCATATATATACGGGTAGTTGAAAACATAATGAACACACCGAAATTTATTAGTGCTGTTCATCCACTGATTTCAGAATAACAGAGATACCTTCCATTCAGATTCAGGCAAAGGTATATTACATTAATTATTATTTAATTAAAATTCTCATTTATATTTAGATTTGGGTTTGGTTCGATTGCATTAACATGGTATCAGAGCCAAGTTAGGAATTATCCTAGCAATGGAACCTGAGAGATTGAGAATTAAATCTATTTATAAATATCACATTTCCATCTCAAGCGCTATAAGATTCGAAGATAGGCTTGAAGGAGGAAACAATTTCTCATCATGGAAATTCAGGATCAAAATGATTCTAAGAGAAAACAAAGTTGAGTCCTTCATAAAAGAAGAGAATGAAGTGCCAGAAAATGATCCGGATAAATCAAATTGAATTGAAGGAAATGCAAAGGCTATGAAGATCATAGTTGATGGTGTTAGAGACCACATAGTGCCAATTCTAATGAAATATGAAACTGCCTACCATATGTTTAAATCACTTGAAAGAACATACGAGATAAACAATGCAAGTAGAACCCTAGCACTAAAAAGGGAAATTAATCATATAAGTATGAGTAAAGGAGAATCCATCAATGCATACTTTATGAGAATTTCCACTCTAACAGATGAACTAACGATACTTGGATATACTATTCAGAGCAAAGAACTGACACTCATTGCACTAGATGGTCTTCCAAATACTTGGGAAACTTTTGTTCAAGGGATTAGTGCAAGATCAAAATTCCCAAACTTTGATCGATTAAGGTCTGACTGTCTTCAGGAAGAGTCAAAACAAAACAAGAAAGGAATCAAACAAAAGGACATAGATGAAGATCTTCAAGTGTTAAATGCAAACTTTCACAAAAGGGGCAAGAACAAATACCTTAAGAAGAGAAAGGACTATCATGGAAAAGGTCCATCTAAAAGGGACACTTCTCAAATTTAATGTTTTAGGTGTGATCAATATGGGCACTATGCAGCCAGATGTCCAGAGAGACTTAAAAAATTAGCCACATTTGCTAAAGTGAAAAAGAATAAAAAGGAGCATAACTCAGAGAAACATGTATTCTATTATGCTCTTTCTAATCAAGTATCCATCAAATCTAATACATGGATAATTGACAGTGGATCATCAAGACACATCACTGGATACAGAGAACTATTAGACTCCATGATAGAAGAAATTGATGAAGAAGTAACTATTGGAGACGACAATACATATCCAGTAAAAGGTGTTGGGACCTGCACCATCAAACTGAAATCAGGCATGTCTATCCAACTAACTGGAGTTCT
>MU224432.1:3105906-3122064 GCA_018584345.1 Thuja plicata | reverse complement strand
GAAGACATTATTACTGTAACCTTTGGGGAATGATTAATGAAAGTATTTATTATTCTATGATATATTCTGTGTAATATATTTCCTGTACTATGTCTATGCATTATTAAGTTACCCGTGACGGTAAACACCGTGGATGTTTAAGTATCTCTCTTTGATTCTGAAATCAAGGCAGAGATTGTTCTGGGGAGAATTCATAAGTAATTCTATTTGTGAACAGCTGGTGCAAGTACTCAACACAAGTACTTTCTACATGAATTCATATCTCGTCTACATTGTTGTTGCCTTGGGTTCTTTTTCGGGACTATCTACTAAAGGAGATAGGATGCAAGTACCAGTCTAGACCTTTTATGATCGGTTGCCCCTAAGAGCCAGTCGCATCCATTTCAGGAGGATATAGGATGCATTTTTTGGTCATTATCGATGCTTGTTTGATAAGGAACTCCCAAACAGGCGAGTCTCTGACAAAGCATGGACTAAAGTCAATGAATATGGTTGCCTTTTTCTTCAGTTCCCAAATTTTACTTACCTTAGAGGGGTATTTCAGGGGAGAACCATATACTTTGCCAAGATATCCGACAGATAAGATCATCCTCATGGAGTTGGCTAGGCAGCTTATGGCTGTTCAAGTTTATCAAAATTCTTTGCACAGGGCTGGTGTTGGCATTTCTTCACGCAATCCCTTAAGGATTGGCGGGTATGGAGTTCGAACTTCAAGAAATTAACTTGAAGAAATTCATAGCCAGAAGTTCTTTTGACTGGAGAGGCATGAATGACAAAATTCGAAAGCAGTTCAGTCATGTACATCGCTTAGAGGATGTTTGGATCGATCTTTGTACTGAGGCAGACATTACTAAGATGGATTATTGTCGGCTTACTGTCAAGCAGATAATAGATGTTCGTCTTGTTGAGATTCCAAAGGGAGTCATAGATGATAATGATATCTTGGATCCTGAGTACAGAAAGCATCGTGTCAAGAACTTGCCCATTCTACCACCATGCTGGTCAGTGGAGGAGAATGTATCCATTTGGGATAGGTTCCAGTATATTTTGGCAAACACAAATATTTGGTTGAAGAAAACTATAGGCAATTCTCTTGTATTCTGAAAACTTTGAGTTTCATTGTGCAAAGTTGAGCGTTTGAATAAAGGAACAAGAATTGGCAAACTTTGTGTTGTTGGTTTCGAAAATTAACGAGTGTGTTCTTATGTCACCTTGGTTAATCCTTTCTCAAAATTAATAGTTATCTTGCATGTATCATTTGAACGCTTTAATTCAAGTTGTTTGAAGACTTTGAGCTTCAGGGAATTAGGATTACTATAGAAAATAGTGGCTTTAATACTCCAAGGACTGAAGACTTTGAGCTTCAGTATTGGAACTTAGATACATAGAGTACTTATTTGAAGTGAGGACAAGAGACTTTGAGCTCTTGTATCACTCCATCTTTAGATAAATTCACTGTTGTCTCAGTCGATTGTTCTTAAGTCAATCTCTGAGCCACCGGTATTACTGTTGCAAAGGGAACTATATGAGTTACAGTTCAGTTCTACTTGAAGCCACCTGCGGTAAGAAGGGAGCCTCCCCTATTATTAAGAAGAGAGTAATCTCACACACTGCTGCCTAAAATACACATTTTGCAAGTTGTAGTCTTAGTGACTTGCAAAATATTTAGCCAACAGTTTTTGGCGACTCTATTGGGGATCGAACACTATTTTGATTACAAGGTTGATAAGAAGTTCACTTAAGAAGACTTTGAGCTTCTATTTGAGTTTCTCGTCCCAGAGAAGCAACGGTGGACTTTGTGCCTTTAACGGACACTTTGCTTCTTTACACATTTTTGCTGTTTTATTTTAGTCTATTATCTACCTTCACTTTGCAATCGTTTTCTGAAATAAGAGAAAAGGATTAATCGTTTATTCTACAGGAGAGAAATAAGCGAAGTTCCATCCAAAAATATACTTTCAAAAGTGATTACTTCTGAGTTGGTCCAAGTGATTCAAACTGGAAGGAATCAAGCATTACTACCGACGGACAAAGGGTGAATCGTCAAAATTTGCACCAAGTTGGGATTAGCAGGCTAGGCTTGCTCTTCTAGCTCCTACATCACCACTCAATTGGACTACCAGTTACACCATGAAAGAAGAAGAGTTCTGTTCCTAGTGAAGAAACTTCTTTCTTCTTCAAACCATTAGTTGCATCTATCCCACTTTTTCCTACAATGGTTGCTGGTCCATGGGGAATAGCTTTTGGTCCTCTCGACCTTACTCCACCTGTACACACTCATCCCCCAAGATCTCGTAAGAACTTTCCCAAGTTCTATGGAGATGGAAACAACATTCAGATGAGCATATTAAGGCTTCTACATTGCATGTGGTGTACTCGGAGTGGAGCATGAAGATGTGTCAGTGAGGCTTTTTGTGGAGACTTTGCAAGGCATTGCTTCTGATTGGTTCTTCAATCTTGCCACCGGTTCTATTACAAGTTGGGATTCACTACAGACCAAGTTTGAAGAATGTTTTAAGCCTGCAGAAGATGAGCATGCTTTGCTCGCTTAATTAACTCAAATGAAGAAGGACGCGCAGGAAGGAATGTGCGAGTTCATTGCTAAATTCAACAAGTTGGCAAATAGGATTCCTACTGCTTCACGACCTACTCCTGAGAATTTAAAATGTTTCTTTATCAACACGCAATTGCCTGAAGTCAGTTTCCTGTTAAGGCGAGCAGTGCCCATAAACCTAGCTAATGCTCAAACTCTGGCAACAAAGATTGAAGATGATCTTATCATGGCTGGAAAAATTCGAAAAGATAAGTCAAGAGGGAACTTTTCAAATGGAAATTCCTACAATGATGCGTCTACTTCAAATAGTACGGATCTAATGGTTCAAAAACTAGCAAATGAAGTGATGGCACTTAAAAAGCAGATCTTGCAAGGATCATTTGCTGCCCCATATAAGGACATTCCACGAAGAACATTTCCTAATGCTGCTCATAATTATGCAGCAAAGAATCAAGTAAAGCTTCCTCCTCCAGAGAGGCTTGCTCTTGAAGCTCCACCAGGCAGGACAACCATGGGGTATTATGAAAATGATCAAGCTGGTATAACACCAGATGATTATCAAACGGAGGAGAATGCTGCTCCTTATGACGAAGATCAAGAAGCAGCTGGCGACTCTAGTATTGGGTATGTACACTATGATGGCACTGATCTAGAGGAAGATTTTGCTCAAGCCTATGCGGTTATGACACGATCTCAAACAAAGATGGCACGACAGAAGGAAGAAGAAAACAAATCAAGTCAAGGTACCCAGGTGCCCGTTACTATTGTCAAAAGAGGAAATCCTCTTCCTATTCTTCCTAAAAATAGCAAAGTTTTGCTCCTCAATCAGTATCTACTAATGTACTGAAACCTGGTATGTCTAAACCAAAAATTTAGTCAGACATTTCTCCTGTGTCTTTGGCAAGTTCATTCCAAGCCTTTGATATCATAGACCATGCCAAGAAGACTAAGAACCAAATGTCTGAAGTAGAATATCTACAAGCATATCCAGATCAGCTGGAGAGGCTTAATAACTTTGTCAAAGAATCTCAACCCGCGAAGATTTTTGTTGCTGTCCCATACTCAAAGAATCTTTTAAATAACTTAGTAACAATTCCTTCATCCGTTCTAAGAAAGATAGAACCTTTTTATATTTCCCTATTGATTAATGGTTACAAGTTAAGCAATCATGTCATTGATTTTGGAGCATCGGATAATGTCATGCCTGCTAAGGTTGCTAATGCTTTAGGTTTAACTTTGACAAAGTCCTTTGGTAATTGTTATTCTATGGAGAATAAACAAGTGCCACTTAAAGGCCAAATCAAGGATGCTCAGTTAGCATTTTCTTCCTTCCCTGAAAAGAAGATTAAAATGACTGTCCTTGTTGCTGATGTTCCCGCTTCTTGTGGTATGCTTCTTGGTCGAAATTTCTGTAAAGACATAGGAGGTGAGTTAAGCATGGATATGTCTGAAGCACGAATTCCTGTTAAAGGAGTTATGCAGAAATTGCTTCCAGAGAGGGAGACAAAATATACAGTGGTAAAATCAGATGATCCATGCTCTCAGATTCTTTTTGAATCAGCTGGCATGGGAAACTATTATCTTCACAACATTGAAGTCTCGGAGTTTGTTGAGGATTATCAGTCTGAAGCATCGACATCCTTAACAGACGAAGATAAATTTGTAGATGCTGAGGAAGAACAAGTTTCGGATGAAATGCCTACTTCACCAGGGGATTCAAAGAATTCTTTTACAATGGTTGAAAAAGCTATGCCTCCAAGCTCAGCAAATTCTGATCCAGCTGCCTTTCGGTTTCCTGATGTAATTGATTCTAATAAGGTATGGGTACTCGAGTTTGATGGCAGTTGCGCAACAACTGGTTCAGGTGCTGGGGTTGTTTTAATTTCTCCTCAAGGGGAGAAGTTTCCTTATTCTTACAAGTTGTTTAATAATACCAACAATACTGCTAAATACGAAGCATTGCTTCTATGTATTGATGCTGCACAGAATAGAGGGATCAAGAATTTACATGCCAAAGGTGATGCTGAGCTCGTGGTGTGTCAAGTGAGAAATCAGTACCAAATTAAAAAGGAACAACTCAAGCACTATAGAAACTTGGTGTGGGACTATATAGAATTGTTTGATGCTTTCAACATTTCTGCAATTCCCAGAGAGATCAATGATAAAGTTGACTCGCTTGCGATTTCAGCAACTTGTTTAGTACCTCATGAGGAATTCAAGCAGGACAGATATACTATTCAGTTAGTCTATCGTCCCAGTGTTCCTTACAATTCGGATCATTGGTGAGTGTTCAGTGATGATCAGCAAATCATTAACTTTTTGGAAACAAAGGATAATTTTGATGAATTATTCTTCGAAGGAAGTAGTTCTCCTCCCCGAGAAAATACATCTGGGAAAAATCCTGAAACAGGAGAAGTCATTCAGCTGAGAGGAAATAAAATTCCTAAAGGGCTAGTTTCTCTAGAGAGGCTATTTGATAAACATGATCGCTATGTTAAAAATCAGCAAGAAGCTGGATCAAGCTCCGTCATGGAATATGAAAGATATAACTTGAATACGGAAGTTGGTCCTAAGTTTGTCAATATTGACAAATGTTGTACACCAAAAGAGAGGCATCAGTTCATTCTTCTCTTGTCCGAATACATTGATGTACTAGCATACTCGTATGATGACTTGAAGTCCTTCCGACCAAAGGTAGTACGACATGATATTCCTTTGAAGACTGGAGTTGCTCCATTCAGGCAGAAGCAGCGACAATATAATCCCAAAATCTCGGGCACTATCTTGTCTGAGATTCAAAAGATGCTTGACCCAAGGGTCATCTTCCCAATACAACACTCAACTTGGGTGGCCAACATTGTTCCAGTTCGTAAAAAGAATGGTGAGATCCGTATTTGTGTGGATTTCCGCAATCTAAATCAAGCATCCTCGAAGGACAATTATTCATTGCCGATAATGGATCATGTGTTGCAAACCGTAACCGGATCACAAATACTGTCTATGCTTGATGGTTTTTCTGGCTATAACCAAATTGAGGTAAGAGAAGAAGATCAGTATAAAACAACTTTCACTACACCTTGGGGTACTTTTGCTTACAACTGAATGCCTTTCGGGTTGATAAATGCTAGTGCAACTTTTTAGCGTGCCATGGACCTAGCATTTCGCGATATCAAGGATAAGTTTATCGTAGTATATCTCGATGACTTAACAATCTTTTCCAAGCATCATTCCGATCATTTGATTCATCTCCGGCAAGTGCTTGAAAGATGTCGACGACACGAGATTTCTCTCAATCCAAAAAAGTCTATCTTTGGAGTTACGGAAGGTAAACTCCTAGTACTCATTGTGTCCAAAGAAGGTATTTGAATTGATCCAGAGCAGGTCAAGTCGATTCAAAGTCTTACCTTACCTACTAGTAAGACTATAGTTCATTCTTTCTTTGGGAAGGTGAATTTCCTGAGACGCTTTGTTCCTGACTTTTCTGAGAAGACTCGTCATATTTCTAATATGATGAAAGGAACGACAGTTTTCCGGTGGAGTCCAGAGGGAAAAGCTTCTTTCAAGGAGATTAAAGAGGCGATCACACATGCGCCGGTGTTAGTTTGCCTAGACTACACAAAATATTTTATCTTGTATAGTTATGCTTCTGAGCATACTATGTCAGCAATTCTTGTGCAGAAAAATAATGAGGACATTGAGTCCCCTATTGCTTTCATGAGTTGTTCGCTAAAATCGCACGAGTTGAAATACTCTTTGATGGAAAATAATGCTTATGCGGTGGTGAAAGCCGTAAAGTCTTTTAGATTTTACATCCTAAACTCTCATGCCGTGGTTCTCGTTCTGGATACCACAGTGAAGTCAATTCTGGCTCAAGAGGAGTTTGGAACAAAGAGGGGAAACTGGATTGCCAAGATTCAGGAATACGACATTGAAATTCGTCCTACTAAGCTGGTTAGAGGTAAAGGTTTGTGTCAATTGATGGCAGAAAATGAACCAGACAAAGAAGAACTTCTTGAGGCTTTGCCTAAAGTATTGTTTGTCAGTACAACTGACGAGTGGTATTTTGATATCGCATATTTTCTTACTTATGGTGAATGTCCCGCACATCTCACTTATAAGGAAAGAAGAAATTTGAAGCTCTGAGCAGCCCATTTTGTCTTATGGGATAGCAGTTTGTACAAGCGATCACTTGACGAAAATTTCTTGCGATGTGTTGATAAGGCACAACAAATTCGCTTGTTAGAGTCATTTCATGACATGGCATGTGGTGGGCATTTCTCTGCACCAGTGACTGCTCATAAAATTGTGCGAGCTAGGTATTACTGACCGACTTTGTTTCAAGATGCATATAGCTGGGTACGCAAGTGTGATCATTGCTAGTAGTTTGTTGGTAAGCAGAAATTCTCAGCTTTACCTTTGAAGCTGGTTGTGATTGAAGAGCCTTTCCAGCAATGGGGTCTTGATTTCATCGGTACTATTAACCCAACATCTAGTGCTAGGCATACTTATGCTCTCACAGCAACTGATTATTTCACCAAGTGGGTGGAAGCCATCCTAGTGAAAAATGCAATATGCGTCGGTGGTGTGTGCATTTTTGAAGGAGAATATAATTTCTCGCTTTGGTGTGCCAAACAAGATTGTGACAGACAATGCTGGAACTTTTTCATCTGCAGAGATTACGAAATTTTGTTTTGAACATGGTATTACTCTTGCTCACTCGTCTGATTATTATCCTCAGGGAAATGGTCAGGCCAAATCAAGCAATAAGAACTTGGTTACCATTATTCGCAAGTTGGTGGATGATAACCAACATTCCTGGCACAAACCGTTGTTTGATGCTTTGTGGGCAGACAAAATTACACCCAAAAGAGCAATCGGGATGTCACCATTCCAGCTTCTTTATGGAGTAAATGCAAAAATTCCCATAACTATTGAGCTTCCTGCTCTTAAGTTGGCTAAGGCCATTGAAGATAGTACCTTTGAGGATTCTCTGGACAAACGGATAATGTTCTTGCATCATTTGGAGGAAAAAAGAACTCAGGTGGTTGATCGGCTTGCAGTACATCAGCAACAGGTTAAAGTACTTTTTGATAAGAAAGCCAAGCAACGGGAGTTTCAGGTTGGAGATCGTGTTCTACTCTGGGACAAAAGGCGGGAACCAAAAGGAATGCATGGGAAGTTTGATACTCTGGAGAGGACCTTTCACTATTCACCAAGCTGCAGGAGAAAACACATTTATCCTGGCATATCGCGATGGCACTCCATTCACACTTCCTTATAGTGCCCAGCATTTGAAACATTACTTTGAGTAATGGCGAGATAAGTACCATTGTATATAATGTCCAAGTCTTTTTGTTTTTAGTTTTTAGGTTTTGAGTCTTTTTGTTTTAGTCACCCGACTCTATAGCCCAATGGAGTAGATAAAGGCACTTAGAGGTCTAGATTCTGCACTCCTCATTGTTTCGAAGAACAAACGAGGAATGTTCCCCAATCAGAGCCAGCTGTTGTGCTCATTCCCCAATCAGAGTCAGCTGTTGTGCTCAATTTTGCATCCACAAAATTGAACAACCCTACGCAATTCCAAAACGATAGGTAGGATTTCTCTCTAAGTTGGTCGGTGTTCTGGAAGAGGGTTACTTAACAGAATCAGTTATCCCTTGATTCTCATTTTGGTTTCATCTTTTACAAAGCATCTAGTCCTTGGGTCTTTCTTTTTTTTCTTGCTTTCGCTTTCTTGTTTCTGGTTTTGCTTTGGGCTTAGTTTTGTAGTTTTCATTTTCCTGATCGTTTTGAGCTCTCTTAGGCGTCGTTTGGGTTAGTCAAACTCAGTTTATAAGCATCTCAATATCCTGCCAGTGGACTTTTAAGGACAAACTGCATATTGTTGAAAAATCAATTAAAAGGTGGACTTTTTTTTTGTCAAATACATGGATCGAAAGTTTAATCTATATACAAAGTGGATTTCTAATCCCATCTTAAAATTTCACGCCATTCTGTGAAAATTTTCTTGGTAATTTTAATGACAGTGGGTTTTTCAATCACATCCGCATATCAAGTCATTAAGATTCCAAGTTGTGTATAGAAATCACTCTTTCTTAAAAATGGACTTTTAAATAGCATCGACATATTCAGATTAATATGTTATTTAAAATGTTTTAGCTTTTATTTTGACAATATAAAAGATCGAATTTATAAATGGAATCATATTCATTTGTAAGTTTTTGCATTTTGAAAGAATAGTGGGGTTTTTATTCCTAAATGCATGAAAAGCTTATCATAAGTTTTGTTTTCATCTTTTATTTAACTTATGGTGGCGATTTTTCTCTGCATAACACATGCTATTTGTTTTAAATGCTTTCTACCTTATTCCCAGATAATAGGCGTCGATTTTGACCGTGATTACATATTGTTTTAAAAGACAAGTTCATATGTTAAGGTCTCTTAAAAATGCGCGGTCATTTTTAGGGCATAAGGCGTCGGTTTTTTTGAGAAAATGTGTTTGTTCTTTGCTTTTTAAAGCACGCCATGCTCAGCTAAGACCTCGGTCTCTTTAAATAAATACACAGGCGTAGGTTTTGGAGGAGAAAGCATGTCAAAATATATATGCTTTTGGTCTCCTAAGGGCTGCGACTTGTTTTAAAGTGATTGACGTTATTTTTAATAGTGAAAGCATGTGTGTTTAAAAAGAAGAGAGCCCGTGGCTTATGTTTTTAATGGAGGGCGTCGATTTATTCATATGACATGTTTCGAAAGTCTCCAAGTTATATGCAATATGCTTTCTAAAACTCGTCGCTGTGAATTCGAATGCATATGGTGGCGTTTTCTAAAGAGACTGCATATTACTTCAAGACTTTTAAATATATAAAACATTTGGAGAAACCCGATGCATATGGAGCGCCATTTTTAAGACTCTCGGCATATATTTCAAAAACGTTTGCCCTATTCATATGCTATCTGGTTATTGAACCCCGTTTTTTTCCTCCATAGAAGGCTACGTTTATGTTTCATAAGGCTGTGACGGGTTTTCTATACCAATCGCATGCTATTCATCCACAAAGAGCTGTGTTTTGGGGAGAAAGGTCCGCCTAGAGCATAACAAGGAGAAACGGTTTTGTTTGTAGGATTTTCTCCACAGATCTCTGCATATTTCACTCCTTGTTTTTAGCAGATTTGGTAAGTGATTTAAAAACGTTTCCTTCTCCATAGATTTCGAAATACTTTCTTGTATATAATAAGAAAAATAATGGCTGTTTCTTAGGGCACGTTTTTGAATATTTCCTCCCCATTTTGCTGATTTTATGCAATTTTTGGTTGCATTATAGACATTTGTCATTCCCAACTATGACTCATTAGATTGGCATTAACTCTGTATGAAGAAATTGTCAAAATAATAAGTTATATATCTTGTCTTTTCTCTTCCAAGGCTGAATTCAAAATTCATATTATCATTTCCAGAATTTTGTGATTTTGCTTGAAAGAGAAAGATTTGTGTTCTTCCCTTTTTACATACAAAGAAGAGGTATATTTATATGTTTCTTTCTTTGTTTATGTTTGTGTTTTGTTGTTTGGTTGTATATATGTTTTCTCTTTTCTTTCTCTTTTCTCATCTTCTCCAAGTTGTATATGAGAATGTCATTTATTCTCATATGCAGTCGGGATTGAAAACCCCGTTCTCAATGATGTTCCTCCCCAAAATGCATAAGGAAGTGCCAAGTGCTGTCCCACATGCAATCCCTCTAAAAAGCTCACCTTTTTCATACTCCCATTTGAAAAAGAAGGGAAAATTATTATTATCCCACATGCAATTCTTCCAGAAAAGCTCACCTTTCCATCTCATATGCAATCATATTCAAGGGGTCCACCAAGTTGTAGATGAAGATATTTTCTTTATTCTTTTTGCCTCATAACCCACTTTACGTATATGTATCAAAAGGCTTCATACCTATCTTCTCTTCATCTTCTTGAAAGGCTGCCCGCTTTCCTTGTTTGTACATCTAACAATGGATTTTTCTTCCCTTATGATGAAATGCTTGTTTTTTGGAATTCCCATGTGACAGTTACAGCTGCAAACTTGGTCATGTCGGAAGGAGGAACTGCATCTCCTAAAGATAAGAATACTATTTTGACGACTCTACTGGGGATTTGAATACTATTTTGATTACAAGGTTGATAAGAAGTTCACTTAAGAAGACTTTGAGCTTCTATTTTTTTCTCGTCCCAGATAAGCAACGGAGGGCTTTGTGCCTTTAATGGACACTTTGCTTTTTTATCTTTTGTTTTTGATTTTACAAGTTTTTGTTACCAATTTCACATTGCAATCTTCTTCTGAAAAAAGAGAAAGATTAATCGTTTGTTCTACAGGAGAGAACTAAACGACGTTCCATCCAAACTATTTAGTTGATCTAATTGTTCTACTAGGGACACATTACGCATTCGGAAGCCTCATGCTTTCGTTTGAAGTATGCTTGTGTCCTATTAATTGTAATTATTCCATCATTTTTATAGTTTTTCAAGCTTTTTACCAAGGACATGTAAATGCCCCAAGGTCCTTGGGGAAAATGCTTTTGGTCATTTGAATCTAGCTCTACCTCTACATGCTCTTTCTGATGGCTCGCGGAAGAATTTTCCAAAGTTCTACGAAAATGGAAAACATCCTGATGAACATATTGCTTGTTTTTACATTGCATGCGGTGTTCTTGGTGTTGAATATGAGGACGTGTCTATGAGACTATTTGTGGAAACCCTCCAAGGTGTGGCTGCTGACTGGTTTTATCATCTTGCACCACAAACCATCACAAACTGGGCTACTCTCATAGCCAAGTTTGAAGAAAGGTTCAAGCCGCCTAAAGATGCTCATGCCCTGGTGGCCCAACTCACTCAGTTAAAGAAGGCATCTCACGTACCTATGCGTGAATTCGTGGCTCATTTCAACAAATTGAGATGAAGGATTCCAACTATTGCTCGACCGACAACTGCAAATTTGATGTGTTTCTTTGTTGATGCTCAGATTCCTGAAGTCAGTTTTCTATTGAGAAGAGAAGCTCTTGCTACTCTTGCAGTTGCACAGACATTGGCCATTAGAATTGAAGAGGATCTTATTCTTGCTGGGCTGTTAAGAATTCAAGCAAGTGGGTTTGACGAAAGTTATCTTTCTTCGGATTCATATTCTTCTATGACAAGAACGGATCCTGCAGTGCAGAGGTTAGCAAATGAGTTGCTTGCTCTCAAAAAGAAAATAGCTCAGGGTATGTTTTTCGTTCCTTATGAAGATGTACAAAGAAAGCCTCTTCTAAATGTTGCTCATAGTTCTGCTGTTGAGAATCAACGAAAGTTGGTTTCATCACCAGAGAAGCTTGTTATTAAGGCACCATCAGCGGAAACAACAACAAAGCATCCTGAATCTGAGGACAATGATCTTGCTATTCTCTTCTGAGAAAAGGAAGAAGACATAGCTGGCGACTCTTATTTCTGGTTCACGCAGTCTCAGAAGCTATTGATAAAAATAAAAAAGATGCAACTCTTTCTTCTAATGTTCAAGTGCGTGAAGATGATCATGTCATTAGGCATGAAATGATTGATATGCAAACGAGTTGTAATCAAGTTGAAAATGATGGATCTTTGTTTCAAGATCATGAACTTGAACGAGTGTTGCATAAAAGATCTACCCCTGAACTTGATGAAGATCATTTCATGAATACTATAGAAGAGTTTTGCTCAAATCTTGTTGGTAATTCTCCTCAATTTGAAGTTTGTGAACAACATACTGAAGGATGCATTGCATTCATGTATTCATCTGAATCGCATGAAGGAAATCATTTGGAGCATGAGATTGTCATGGTTGAAAAACCAATCACTCAAGTTGCAGCTAACAAGAAGGTTTCAGAATTTGTTCGATCAAGGGGATGTCCCATAGGACATCTCGCTTGGTTGAAGGCCAACGAAAGGTCAGATGTTCCACTTGTACCTAAGCATGGAGATACAATTGATGAAGAGGTTAAGCATGCATTTGCAGTTCAGCAGGAGCAGATTGGATCTATGGACTCATCTTGGAGCGGCAGTACATATGACTCATTCCAGGAAGGTGAATTTGTTCATTTCTTCCAAGAGGTGTTACATCAAACATTGACATCATTGCTCTAGTTGTTCGTGGTTCATCTGTACAAAGTTACTTGTGAACATGCAAGGTACTATAAGCTGCTGAAAAAAGGTAGCTATTTTGTTGAGCCAGTAAATGGTTTCATCTAAAAAGTTCAAAAGTCGGCTAGTTTTAAAATAGGTAGGTTTTTCTTTGTTTTCAATAAGCGCATTTGCACAATTTTGTTTTGTTAGGTGCTTTGCGTTGGTCGCATCATCCTTTTGCTTTGTGTTTTTGATGCTCGACTCTGTAGCCCAATGGATACTAAGGCACTTGGAGATTCTGGATTCTACATTCCTCGTTGTTTCTAAGAACAACGATCTACGTTCCCCAGTCAGAGCCAGTTGTTGTCTGTAATTTTGAATTTACAAAATTAACATGACACTACGAAAATTTAATTTTTCGTAAATAAATTAAGACATTTAAATAAATATATATTGCATAGTATAGTATATATGTTATGTAATTTATTATTTATTTAAATATCACATGCTTATATTATGCATTTTAATATGTTAAGCATATTTAAAACAAAAACAATCCTGAAAACATTCAATGGTCGGGCCTTTTTATTTTACATTGCATATCGAATGCATATAGTATACGTTATTGGTCTCCAAAAGCCCGTGGCCTCATAAGCTAGGTGAAAGCATCGATTTTAAAGCAAATAACATATGCTATCATATGTTTGTCTCCTCTTAAGGCACGCGGTTTCATTAAAGCTAATGAGGGCGTTGATTTTTAAACATATTGCATGTCTTGTTTTAAAACATATATAATGGTCTCCTTCAAACACGTTTTTCTTTTCCTTTGGCGTCGGTTTGGCCTGTGAATGCAATCTTAAAGCCCGTCAAGGGCATTTGTTAAACGATTTGTAAGCTTACAAACCATTTCATGAATCCTAAACGCTATTTACTCCCCATTATTTGTGCCTCCAAATTCGCTTTTTCTTCCAGGACTGAGGTCGCAATTATAATGAGAGTTTTTCTTTTCCATTTGATTTAGAACTCTGCCAATGCCTATTTAGGCTCGTGATGAATTTATCTTGAAATCATTGGTAGCCGTTTGGAGTTTGTTTACATCCTTTCAAGCTGTTTTGTCTCTGAGACCCAGAATGACGTAGAACCATGTTTTTTTAAAAAGTTTTTCTGCACCTTCTTTGGTCGTATTTGCCAGGAGAGCTACGTTTTGGATTTCAAGCTCATATTTTTGGTTCCATTTGTTTTCTACAACTCCAAAACAAGTTTTTTTAATTGTTTTATGCCCTAAACGGGTATGTAACTCATTTCCGTGGTTGTTTTTGTCATTTTATGGGGTCGTTTTTGTGATATTTCTCCATTCAACTCTGCGTATTGACATTTTGTGGTGGTATTTGGTGATAATTATGGCAAGAGATGACTACAACTGGAGAGTTTTGTTGCGGTTTTGTCTCATTATTTTCTGTTCAAATACAGAGATGCATTCATGGACGAAGTGCTACATTTCTATTTGGTTGCAAATTCTTCTATTGGTCTTCTCAAAACCCGCGCAAGAGGATTTGTCATTGTTTGCAGAGTTGTAGATTTCTTCTCGAGCAGATTGGAGCCGTTCTACAGAGACGTTTTTTTTTTCTTCCTCTTTTTTCAGCTTCAAAAGTTGCCATATTTGATTGCTTTAAGAACTTTCCAAATGCGCTCTTCACTGGACGTCTTGGAATAAGAATAACTTTGAAATTATTTCCCAATAAGATCTTTCCAAACTGTGGGTCTTCCCATAATGTATATGTTTTTCACAAAGAAGAAGTCTTCCATGATAAACATGGCTTTTTGCAATCGTGGAGGGAAGTACAAGGAGCTAATGCAAAAGGGGCCTTATTAGTATCTCAATAGCTTTGTAGACAGTTTGAAGGTCATGATGGTAACTATATTAATTCACTATGATGCTAAACAAGTATGACCGTCATAAAGATGAAAGACAAAATGTTAAGAGAATTTGGGGACAAATGTGAAAAGTTGTAGAGATTATAGTAATAGGATGCAAAGTGTTGACATGATTATGGAAAGTGATGTTTATCAAAGGCATGGATGGTCTCTATAAAAGCATGAGGCACTTTGACATTAATGTTTTCAAGAGATAAATGACCATTGTTTAAAAATGACACAGAAGAGGTTTAATGATGGACAAGTCACAAAGGAACGAATTGTATGGAGTAGCAGTAAAATGTCTGATGCATGAACATGGCAGATTGACAAGTGATAATGACCACATTCTAATAATGATTTGGAGGGCAGATCAAGTGTCAAAGTAAAATTATAAAATCAGATATCAAGGGTGTCAATGGATGAGTCTCAGAGGTTGCAGAGGAGAGGTAACTGTAGAGTCTTTGATTGAGAAGACAGCTACAAAGGATATATGTCAAGTTGTGCACAATAGAAAACTATAACACCATATTCATTGAGCATTGGGGGTACATGGAAATCTATATTGAAGAAAATGGATTATTAAAGCATTTACAAATCAGTTGTTTTAAGGATGGCAAAGGTGTGGATGCATTCATGAATCATAGTCATGTCACTGATCAACAATCATTTAGAAACTACAGTCATCAAAAATTGCCTTCAAGTTCTGGTTGCTCTTCAAAGTTTAAAGATCACGAAGCTTTCAAATATCTATGTCGGTGTTCCTACTCTTCAAGCTCAGCACCTCAGCCTTGTAGAGAATTTCCCCCTAAAAAGCTTGTTCTTCTCTTCAAATGTTGTGAATTCGATTGCAAGAAGCGTGTGATTTTCACAACATGAAGTTCTTCCCAAAAATGATGATTGTAAAATCTCATCACATGTTGTGCTTTCTTCTTCTCTCTCATCTTCTCTAAGTGCAATATGAGAATGCAATTTATTCTCATATGTTGTCGAGATTAAAAACCCCATTCTTGACGATCCTTTCCAAATTGCATGAAAAGATGCAAGGTGCTATCCCATATGAAATGCAATGAAAAGCCCAACTTTTCATATTCTTGTGATGAAAAGACAAGTGTGAGGCTTTCAATATGAAAAGTAGCCAAAAGCCCACTTTTCACTTTCATCTTCATATGCATTTGCTTCCGAAAAGCCCACCATGCACATAGCGTGTCCGTTCATGAGCTGCAAATGATTCCAAAAACCCCACTGATGGGGAGGTCACCTTTCTCTTCTAGATTCCTACCCTCTCTTAGGAATCTCACTTTGGACCCGATTCACTTCAGGATCCTCTAGACTCGCACTTGAGTCTCTTAGGGTTACTCAGACCCTAACCAGATGGATTTCTATACTCCCTCTCTCCTAGGTTTCCTACCCACCGAAATGTTTCACTCTTCACCTTCTCCCGCTCTCCATGACTGAATAAAGTCAGTCATGCACCTTTCTCCTTCTATCTCCCTCTCCTACAAGTTCTCTAGCCGGGCCATTTTGCTCGCCTAGGACTTGATTAAAATTCTGGCTAGCCTCTTCTCAAA
>MU224432.1:3089980-3105769 GCA_018584345.1 Thuja plicata | reverse complement strand
GGAAACTATTCTCTATTGAAAACCCGAAAATTACAATGTAAACTGAAATCTTCTTTGCTAGCCTGCTAAGTCTCCAATTTCTCCAACAACCTTCCAAAATGGTTCCTTCCTTGATTTATGAATCGGCTTCTTCTTGATTGTAACCGTTTTTTAGGTTACTTGTCCGCCTGAGGATTCTAACTACCTCGGCTCTTGGTCTTCCTCCTGCAACTGTCATCAATATCATCCTCAGCATGGTTGTCAACGTGGACAACATTTTCCTCTGTGGCGTTCTCTTTTATTTTGTCGTATACGACTTTTTTTTTAACTTCCATCTTCCAGGTTGACAAGTCAATCTTCCTTATAGTCGCGGTATCGCAACTCTTTCTCGGCTAGGGTCCCGATCATGCGCTTGCCTTACTCCGAATGTTAATCGCACTGTCGCGAGTCTTAATACCATGCATGCCGACCTTGCGATACATTGTTGTCGCGTTCTCGCCACTTATAAAACTAACTGCCGGTTGCCCTGCGACCTTGCGATACATGGTTGTCGCGCTCTCGCAACACTTATTAACTAGCTGCCGGTTCCCTGCGACCTTGCGATACCTGGTTGTCGCGCTCTCGCAACCGTTTTTCATTAACCGCTGATCACCTGCCGACTTCGCGATACATTGTCATCGCACCGTCGCACCCGTTTCACACTAACCGCCGATTACCTGGCGACTTTGCGATACATTGTCATCGCATTGTCGCAACGGTTTCCAATTAACCGCCGATCACCTTGCGACCTTGCGATAAGCATAATGTAACCGTAACTTGTAAGTCTTTGACTTTCGCGCTAAGCATGAGGAAAACCGTTAGGGTTTAGGAGAATAAAAGAAAACTGCTAACCAAACAAAACTTCACCGATAACTGTGATCTGCTCCCGGACCACCTCTGTTAAACTGCTAAGGTTTCGGAGCTAAAACCCTAGGGTGCTCTGCACCACCCACCTTGCATATTGAACATTTGCTCATGCATATATGCGTCAATGTATTCATTTTATCAAACTCAAAGTTTGTTGTCCGCACACGTGCAGTACCTCCAAAATAATAAGCTCTTCCCAATATGCATTATGGATTGAAAAACCCACCTCTTATAATGTCCAATATGCAAAACCGTCAAAAAAGCCCACCTTTTTGTGTCCTTTTATGACCTCAAACAAATGAAGGTTCGTGTTGCAAGAAGCAAAGTTCTTCCCGTACGGTTGCAAAGAAAAGAGATCTTCCCCAAAATACGGCATGTGGTGCTCTTCCCAATGTGTGATTAAGTTTAAATATCTTAATTACAAATTCCACGGTTGCAGAAGCATATGAAGCAGAACAACCATATGATGGAGCCAGACAAGGAGGTGGAAAGTGTTAAATAATGAGCACATAGAATGCTTTCAAGACTGAAGCATAGAGACATGAAGATGCTTCCCAACAATCATCGTTATGATGCAGAGCAAGATGCAGGCTCATATTCCAGTTCGAGATGATTTCACCAAACCTGAACACATCACTCATCAGGCATCTTGTAGCAGCATA
This sequence comes from Thuja plicata, assembly GCA_018584345.1. Taxonomy (NCBI): domain Eukaryota; kingdom Viridiplantae; phylum Streptophyta; class Pinopsida; order Cupressales; family Cupressaceae; genus Thuja; species Thuja plicata. Next base: position 3,104,222 of record MU224432.1, on the reverse strand, counting down.
AAGATCGACAGAGGATGATGCAAATAGATGTCGTGTCTTGTCAGACACTTAGATGCTTTCATTATGCATTTTGTAAAAGTGTAGAATCTTTGATAGATTACACAAAAATATGTAAAGTAGTCTCATGTAATCATGTTGCAAGGACATTAGGTCCTGCAGCATTGAATAAGTCAAAGTTAGTTAGTTGTTGATAAATTTTGAATAGGTCTTAGTTAGAGATAAAGTTTGAATAAATCAAAGTGGTTGAGGGTTTCCCCTTTCTTCTCCACTTTTCCCTCCTCTTTTCCTATATAAGGAGGGGGGTTCATTGTAAATATTGATCTTTTGTTGTGTGCAAGTAAACTATAGGCAAAGCTCTAATATTCTGAAAACTTTGTGTTTCATTGTAAGAGAGTTGAGCATCTGAATAAAAGGAATAGAGATTGACAAACTTTGAGTTGTCTTGACGATTGATGAATGTTTTCTTGTGTAGCATTTGTTAATCCTTGATTCAGATTGAATAGTTAACTTGTTTATTTCATTGAAGCATCTTTAATCCAAGTTTTCTGAAGACTTTGTACTTCAGGAGATCGGAGTTACTATAGAGAGTAACGGCTGTCATACTCCAAGGACTAAAGACTTTGGGCTTCAGTATTGGAAATTAGAGAAATAGAGTACTTATTTGGAGTGAGGACAAGAGACTTTGAGTTCTTGTATCATTCCATCTTTAGATAAATTCATCGCTGTCTCAGTCGATTGTTCTTAAGTCAATTACCAAGCCATCGGTATTATTGTTCCAAGGTGAATTGTATGTGTTACAGTTCAGTTCTACTTGAAGCCACCTGCGGTAAGAAGGGAGCCTCCCCTACTGCTGAGAGGAGAGAGTAATCTCACACACTGCTGCCTAAAATACACATTTTTCAAGTTGTAGTCTTAGTGACTTGCAAAATATTTAGCCAACAAGTTTTTCCCTTTGCATCCAAGGAAGGTAAAATATTTATTTTCTCTTTTCTTGTTTGCAATTTTGTGATTTGTTTTGGTTTTGTATATATGTTATGCTTTCTTCTTCTCTTTCATCTTCTAAGTTGCATATGAGAATGCAATTTATTCTCATATGCAGTCTGGATATATGCAGTCTGGATTAAAAACCCCGTTCTTGATGATCTTTCCCAAATTGCATGAAAAGATGCAAGGTGCTGCCCATATGCAAGATGTAATAAAAAGACCACCTCCATGCTTTTTATGTCAAAAAAGAATGACTTGTGATGAGACAGAAACATCTCATTTATGAGTAAAACAAAAGGAGATTCCCAACATGCAAAATAAACCGAAAAGCCCACCTTTTTGTGTCCTTTTATGACCTCAAACAAATGAAGGTTCGTGTTGCAAGAAGCAAAGTACTCCCCATATGCTTGCAAAGAAAAGAGATGTTCCCCAAAATACGGCATGTGGTGCTCTTCCCAAACATGTGATTAAGTTTGAAAATCTTGATTACAAATTCCAAGGTTGCAGAAGCGTATGAAGCAGGAACAACCATATGATGGAGTCATACAAAGAAAGGGATAAGCGATGCAATGATTGCAGGCATAGAATGCTTTCAAAACTGAAACAGAAAGACACAAAGATGCCTCTCAGTGATCACCATTATGATGTAGAGCGATATGCAGTTTCATATTCCAGTTCTAGATGCTTTCACCAAACCTGAACACATCACTCATCAGGCATCTTGTAGCAGCATAAAGATCGACAGAGGATGATGTAAATAGATGTCGTGTCTTGTCAGACACTTAGATGCTTTCATTTTGCATTTTGTAAAAGTGTAGAATCTTTGACAGATTACACAAAAATATGTAAAATAGTCTCACGTAATCATGCTGCAAGGACATTAGGTCCTGCAGCATTGAATAAGTCAAAGTTAGTTGGTTAGGGATAAGGATTGAATAAATCAAAGTGGTTAAGGGTTTCCCCTTTCTTCTCCATTTCTCCCTCTTTTCTTTTCCTATATAAAGGAGGGAGCTCATTGTAAATATTCATCTTTTGTTGTGTGCAAGTAAACTATAGGCAATTCTCTTGTATTCTGAAAACTTTGAGTTTCATTGTGCAAAGTTGAGCATTTGAATAAAGGAACAAGAATTGACAAACTGTGTTGTTGGTTTGAAAATTAACAAGTGTGTTCTTATGTCGCATTGGTTAATTCTTTCTCAAATTAATAGTTATCTTGCATATATCAGTTGAGCGTTTTAATTCGAGTTGTCTGAAGACTTTGAGCTTCAGGGGATAAGAGTTACTATAGAAAGTAGTGGCTGCAATATTCTAAGGACTGAAGACTTTGGGCTCCAGTATTGAGAATTAGATAGATAGAGTACTTATTTGAAGTGAGTACAAGAGACTTTGAGCTCTTGTATCATTTCATCTTTAGATAAATTCACTACTGTCTCAGTTGATTGTTCTTAAGCCAATCTCTGAGCCACCGGTATTACTGTTGCAAGGGAAACTGTATGTGTTACAATTGAGTTCTACTTGAAGCCACCTGCGGTAAGAAGGGAGCCTCCCTTATTGCTGAGAGGAGAGAGTAATCTCACACACTACTGCCTAAAATACACATTTTGCAAGTTGTAGTCTTAGTGACTTGCAAAATATTTAGCCAACGCAATCAACATTATGCTGGATCAAAGTATTACCTTCATAAGAGTGAATATCCTCATGCCTTTCCTCAGTAGCTGCTACATAAATTGCTGATTCGAAAGATGCTTTATCAACCCTATAGTCATCAACTAAAGGACATGATGCCATAGTGCATGGGGACTTCTTCGAATTTCTAGGTAGCTGATCCATGACTGTGTCTTTTTCAAGCTTGTGGTCCCTATGAATACCAATAGCTTCATCTCCACTAAGCTGCCCATATGACTGAATTTTGTCTTTCTTTGCATGACCCTTTATAGGCTGAAACAAATCTTCCTTCCTTTCTTCCACATAATCCTCAACCATAGATGCACCCGCCATATTATTTTGCTCAAAACCAAAATAACTCTTACCTTCATGTGGCTGATCAATCACTGTGTTCTTTGAAAATTTCATGACAACATACTCATAATCCTTCTTATTATCACTGAGGCTTGTGTGATTCACACCCATGGATGCAAGAAATGATTCTCCTTCATTCATACCACCCTTATGTTCACTAATAGTTACTTCAAATGCTCTACCTTCCTCAATCTTGCCCCTTGTTAAGAATGGCTTCAATTTTTGCTCACATTGTTTGATAAGATTGTTAACCAAACTACAAGCATTAGAAGAAGTAGCATGCGTTTGTTTCAAATCAGCCAATATGGTAGATAAGAAGAGTTGTGAATCTTCATCACTCTCCTCAATGATCAAAGACATAATGGACTGCATGGAAGATAAAACATTTTTCTTTTGATCCTTTTTAATAGTGATTAAAAACTGATGGAACATATCAAGAATTAAGTCTTGACAACCAAGATCCAACATAATCACACAAGCTCTGATTTTTGCAACTGATTCTAAAATTCTAGCTACCTTACCAAAGGATGGATGATGGGTATAACTCAATCCTTGAAAACTTTCTATGATCAATTGGAATGCCTCCTTCATAACTTCTCTGCTGTAAGGATCATGTGGCGTTGTTATCCTCATGACATGAACAATACACTGAGTAACTGCAAGCCTTACCTCTCTATCGAAATGTCTCAACAACACTGGCTTAACCAAAGGGATCACAACAAGAAGGATGTTCACTTGTTTACTCTTAGACCCTAGCTGTTCTATTGTGGATAAACAATTCTCAATTGCAGCCAAATCGCAAAGTAATCTATGCTTTGACTGAGGCAAACATGCAAGCTTTCTTTCTATATTGTAGAGCTTTTCTTCACGGATTTGTTCCTTGTCCTTGGCGATAAATTTAGGTAGCTCCCTAGACATGTCTGTGAATAATTTGTTCCTTGTCCTTGGCGATACCACTGTAAACCTTACCCAAATTGAACCCAAGTGGTCTTCACAAATCATAGACTCATTGAAGAGGCTTTTGGTCAATTAGTTGCATGAAGAACTTCAAAAATTAATATTTATGCCTCAGGGTAATATTGTCAAACAATTTGCAATCAATCTGATTTTTCCGAGTTTTCAGTTTTACTGTGATATCCCCTGCTGTTTTGATAATTTCTAAATCCTTCAGCTGTTAGGAATTTTGTCAAACAAATTCTATAGTGACCAATCCCTGTTTACCACTAAATTTTCTGCACTTCTTTTACCAACTTAGCTATATTCCATTCCATCAAAATCTATCCTTCAATGAACAAATCTGAAGATTACTATTTCAACTGTCACAATAGTTTGATAGCTTAAGCAACATTGTAATGATGCCCCCTCTGTTATTTTTTGCATTAATTTCTCCACTACAACTATGTGGACATTTTATCAAACAGTTGTCACGTATGCTGACTGTATGTTTCTTTGCACCTTGACTGGGTGTTACTGATTTGAATGCTCATAAGAATTTCAAATAGTTCAAGATTGTCATATGCAAATGACTGATCACATAATTATTCTACTAGAGATTTATGAATGAACAATATATTTGAATAACTTGTAACAACATGCAGCATAGAACTCAGGAACTGAACAACAGAGTAATAGAAAGTAACTTTGAGACTTGACCTTTAACTGTAGATTGATGTTGCTTTAATTACACATACAAAATCAAAATTGTTATCATATACCACTGAAAATTCCCTTGGCAACAGATAGCTGACCCTTGTACAGGAGGGTTTATGGAAACTTACAGAGATAAGGGTATCTGCCAAAAATGCTATGAAACCTGATTGTTCTGCAGTCGCCAATCCTCTAGCATCAACGAAACTCCAGTGTTCACGCCAAGTATGAATATTTGGGAAACTCCATCCGTCCCTTCATCAATGTTCTACAAGTTGAACCAAAATATATCGGGAATGTTTTCTTTATTTTTTGTCTAACTAAAAAATGGAAAATCCTGAGATGGAAATGGGTATCTCAACCTTGAGTGGCATTGAACAAGTCACTGTGCACTCCAGTTAAAGGCATTCAAGCAACCGGCTATGAGATCTTGCTTCAACATTTACGGGATTCCCGGATAACATTTGATAATTCATATAAAGTTACCTCTGTTGGATTTCCTTCATTCCATGCCAAAACTTTGTAAGTAAACTTTCAACTAAACAGTGAGAAACGTAGAGGATCAAGTATGGATTCTGTTTTTGTTCTGCCACTTATAGCAAAAAAACCTGGACTCCCCACGAATGTGGCAAGGAATGGCATAGAAAGAAACATAACGGTAAAAGCGTGAATTTGAAGCCCATACGAGCTCCAATGTTTACACTGCGCCAGAAGTCGCTTCAAATTTGCCCTTGCCTAGTATTATAGTTTACACGACAACCATCTTTCACACTGTCAACTCTCCATAAGATGAATTCTGAGAGTGGAACGAGAGCCATTGCGGATGCTTCTCATGGAAATTCCAAAACAATCCTCATTTGAATGTTATAAACCGCTTCATATTTCTTTCGTGAAATATAGTGGTTTGCAAAAATGAGCCGGCAATAGATTATTTCACCAATAAATAAATAACCAAACTTTATAAAACACTCCCAAATATTATGAACCCGATAAGTTCATATGCGGCTCTTGAAAATGTTTTGGATATAAATATTTGTTCAAACTTTAGAAGTTTTGAATTAGTTGAGCCGCCATATGCACCGCAACACAATTTATTCTTCCACTATACCGAGCGGGGTCCAGTGAGATAGTTATTTCCTAGGGCAATATTTTTAACAAGCATTAGAAGTGCGAATTTAATTCAAAAACGAGGATGTATCTCCAACTTTCACTTATTTTAATATTTCACATAAGCAAGCACCTCCCATGAATAGCTTACAAGATACAAACGCCCAAATTGTGGCTCCCTTGATGCTATTGGCAAATATAAATCATGTAGGCTAATAAACAATTATTCTGCCTAGAGTGAAATATTCTCGAAATACGTATGGAAATGTTAATTGCTAGGCTTGCCGTCAAACTTATGCCCCAAGATTATTTCGCCGACTATATAATTTCTGCTCACATTCCCGTATAAAAACTTTTCAAATACCTACAAATTTATCTTCAGAGGTTAAAATAAACCCTTCCAGAAAATCAATCAAGTTGCACTTCTCTTTACTCATAAAACCTCACAGGCGAGCAAGCGAAAACCCTTTTGTAAATTTGTCTCTGCTAAAACTCCAAAGGCTGGCAAGAAAACCAGCTCTGATACCAATGGATATTCTCCCCAAATTTATCGAAGGTTTAAACAAATAACTTCATACAATATATTTCAGATTCACTAGCAAATACCAGGAAATATCCAGATAAAATAATCTCACAAATATTATTTCATTCAATCTTCAACAGATTAATAACACGATCCAATCTTAAAAACAAAAGTTACAATCAGATTGGAAACTAGAGAAGAACTTGAAACACAATGTGAACTCCATCGCTAATCCACCTCACAGATGAATTGGGTTTCCGTCCAATCCACTGAGAAAGCTTGAAGGTTTCCGTCCTCAGGTTTCAGAATCGAAAGCTTGAAGCTTCCTCAATTCTCCAAGAGAAGAGTAGTCAAATCATAAAATCAAGCATAAACCAAATGAGTCTTTTTTCCCTCTTTTAAAGCAACAAGCTGTGACTCTTCAGTTTCCCCTTCTCTGTCCTTTCATATTTCCACTTTATGTCTTAATTAAACCACTTTAAATTAATATATCCATTTAATAGCAAAGTGGCATGATAATAGACTATTAAATCTTCTGGCATTAAAATGGAATATCAAACGAACTCGGAAGACAATGTGTGATAGCTTGCGAGAAAGCTCTCGATGATACGCTCCAAGTCCAATACTGAAATGCCAAAAGACTGAACCCTGTTGACTTACTATAAATAGTAAGTATCGAAGAACCTTGCCAAAACTCACACTGACCCCTGTACTGTCTTGGTTAGCTCGCGAGACCAGGGCAAAAAGGGCTAATGATGCGTCAGAAAAATGGCTTAGAAAAAAGGGACATTACAGCCTCCGCATGTAAGATGGGCTCACGAACAACACCACTACGACTTGTATCGGTGCGTGCGCGTGTGAGTCTGCCAGTGCTTGAATGTGCTCTAGCCGCCTCCTCTGCCATGGCCACAGCCTCAACCTCTCTATCTACCTGGTCAACCCACTCATGGTCTGCCTCAGTGAAGACAGATCCACAACCTCAGTGAGCCACTCTGATTTTGGATAAACCTCCTCTAGAATGATCGGAGAGGAGTCATTGCCAAAAATCTGTCTCATGCTAAGACGGCGGTTGTAATGAACAGAGACAAGATCATTCAACCTTTGCACAGACAACCTATTTCTCCTCTTCGAGTGGATATGCTCGAACATGGACCAACTGCGCTCACATCCGGAAGCGCTGCTTGGCTGACTCAGAATACAGATGACAATTTTCCGAAGTTTTGGGGTTGTGGGCCCAAACATTTGCCACCATCTATCTGAAATAAGGGAAAACAAAAACATTAGTCTCATTTACAACTTTAAAATTACAAAATCAAAAATTAAAATGCAAAACTTATAAGCCATAAACTTAAGATTCAAGAATATATTATTTTTACCTGGCTGGATTGTTGTCCGAGCATCTATGGCCATCCTACCAGAGAAAATTGGCCCTTCTTTATTATTGAATTTGTCGAGCTCAATAGTTGCAGCTGCGCTATCCTCATCACTACTCAACCTCTGAATCACTGTATATAGGCCGGTGAGAACCTCCTCATCCGCCTTGAAGTCTGGACGGAAACGAATTGCTGGATTCAGATAATAAGCTGCTGCATGGATGGGTCGGTGGAGTTGATTCTGCCATCTCCTATCAATGATCTCCCAAATAGGGGCATACTTCTCCTGCACTCTTGCATACTGGGTTTTAATGGCCTCCTTGGCCCTATCCATGCCCTGATATATGTAGCCAATAGAGGGCTTCTCCCCATCAGCAGTTCGTTGGAGAGATACGAGGGGCTCAGTGACCTGCATATAATGTAAAAAAAACATGAGTCAAAACTTAAATATAAAACTAAAACTAAAACTAAATCATTAAACAATTAAATAATAAATCAATACTAAATGTTAAATTGTATGAAATTTACCTCAAGGATTTCATTAGCAGGTTTCCAAAAACCATCCTCATCAAAGATGCAATTTGCCACATCTACCCCTGCAATGGTCGCAACATAGGAAGATGTAGCCCACTCCCGCCCAACAAACATGCTCCTCAATTATGCCCTTGATGTCAACAAGGACTGCAGTGTGATGAAATTCGAGGCAAACCTCGTGATGCTTGGACGAGCTAACTCTCTGCCTCCTCTGTAGTCCCTCATTGTGCTAAGGACGAATGCATGATTGTAGATAAACTTGCATATATTTTTGGCCCTTTCTACGCATGATTTGACCCACTTAAGCTTGCCAATTTCCTCCAACATGAGGTCAAGGCAATGTGCCGCACAAGGAGACCAAAATATTGTGGGGTGCCTCTCCATAAAAAATTTACCTACAACAATTTTAAATTAATTAGAAATTTAAACATGTTAGGAAACTTAGAATTAAAAAAGTTCAAATAAATTTATTTTCAAAACTTGAAAAGTTAAAAGTTTACTTGGAGCAACATAACTTGCTACATTATCCGTCACCACCTGCACCACATTTTCTTCCCCCACCTCTACTATGACTTCCTCAATAACCTCACATAAGTATGCAAAGTTTTTGATATGAGCGTAAGCATCAATAGATTTGAGGAACATGGTATATCCTACAAAACAATGAATTATCATGGATCATCAACAAATTAACAATCAACAAATCGAAATTTAAATTAGTCAATCACGATTCACAATTCACAATGCATGTAGGAAAGTAGAATGATCAATCACCTCCTTAGGAAACAAAAAAATTGAGGAGTGTTTTATTCCTCCTATCTGTCCGACCATCAGTCATGATGGTGCAACCCTTTTCGGTCCACTCCTTTCGGTGGTCCTCAAGCTCAACCTTCATATCCTCTACCATTTCATCTAAGAGGTATCCACTCAACTCAGCCTCAGTTGGAGCTTTAAACCCCGGACCACAAATAGCAACCGCATCTATCATGTTTTGCCAATACGAAGCCTTGTCACAAATAGATTATGATTAGAAATTTAGATGACAAATCATTATGTAAAGTGAATCTATGATTAAACAAGTAGATATAATTAAATTTAACTTCAAACTTAATGAAAACAAATAAAAAAGAATCAATTACTTGGCTGCAATAAATGGAATGTTGCAAAAGTACCAAAATTTGCAAATTTCTTTTCTGGCAGCATCATGAATCTCCTTGTTCAAACCCATGCCTTCAAGCATGGGTTGTGAGCCAGGAGTAGTGCGGGCCACAAAGTAACTATCCAATCTGCTCTTCCGCACTCTAGGCTGCAATAGGCTAGACTCAATCTCAGTATAAGAACGACTAGCACTAGCATCAACACTAGCACAAGCACTAGCACTAGGACGAAAAGGAGGCCTGGAAGAACCCTCTCCAACACAACCTACAGATGCGGATGTGGATGCGGATGCAGATGGGGCTGCAGATGAGGCTGCGGGAGCATGGGAGCCAATAACCCTTAACCGTTCAAGTTGCCTTTTTCTTATTTAATTCCTCTTGTTCAAAATTTTCTAATGCCACTATACAAGTGCGTTTTGCCTCAGCAGTTTGTTTAGTGCAAATTGTGACATCATGTCCAGATATGACAGCAATGTGGTATTTGAATCTATAAATGCCACCAGAATTTATATCTTTACAATACATACATTTTGTTTGAAATTTTGTTCTTCCAGGAAAATCTTCGGTATATTTCCAACATTCATTTTTTTACCTATTGTGGAAAATGAAAGTTAAGACTGTTGCAATAAGAAAATTCAAGTAAAACCTCAAAGTTTGAAACTAATAAACAAAACAGCAAAGCCTACTTTGCAATTTAGTAAAACTAAAAAACACTCAAGATTTGCAAATGAAAACTAAAAACATTTAACAAAAAATGAATAATACACTAACATACAAAAAAAAAATCAACACTTACCTTTTGCAAATGAGTTGAGGAGTGTTGCTATTGACTCCTTAATGCTCCCAGTGCATTCTTATGGCATCCCAAATGGATTTTCGATTTGTTTGGTGCTTTTCCTTCTTGCTGGTTGCAAACTTGTGGTTTCTCTTTTCTCTTCTCTCTCACTTTTCCTCTCTTCTACTCATGCTAAGCAATTAGAAGACCTTTTAGGGTTAAAACAAAGAGGAAAGACAAAAAAAGATTAAAAAAATGTGTTTTTTTATATTTTTGACTTGACTTCACTTGAAGCCGCGTGGCCGATTTTTGCCGATTCACGAAAGTGATTCAGGCGATTTTTTGCATGAATCGGTGAATCGGCGATTCAGGCCAAAAAAATCGGCGATCTGATTCACCAGTTCAAAAAAAATCGGCCATGCTGAATCGAATTGCCAAACCGGCTATTCTGGCAATTCTGGTTACTTTGGTCTATTCCTTCAGCATTCATTGAAGTGTCTTCATACAATAACAATCACTCCAAATGCCCACGATTGTAGATAACTGAAGGCCCAAAGCAAAACTACTCCCCCTTGATTGCTAATGCCATAGCCTGAAACCCACATGGGAAACAAACAAGAGCCACGACTAGTGATTAAGAAACAACTACTGCTGATAACAATGAAAGATACTGCCCCTTGGCCACGTCTATTGCTGCTGGGCGCTAATCAGCCCTTCCATTCAAAACACTAAACAAACCTTAATCGATTTCATTGCATTGAAGCTCTATAATGGCCTCTAGTTGAAATCATCTCACACTTGCACAATTCATTGGACATTGAACCAATTCAAAGTGCTGAAGTTGGGAAGAATTTTTGATTCTTCAAGCTGGAGCTTCTTCAAACCCTTGCTCAAGTTTCTTCACCCAAAATTATCAAAAGAAAATGTCAATAGAATGGTTCGAAATCCTCATGGAAGGCATTTATAATTCTTTATTACAATTCAACTTGGAGCTTCACCTTCACACTTCACATGATTTCAAATTATATTTTCTTTTGATGCACATTAGAAATATAATATTCTATTATATTTCCCTCCACTTAAATGACGAATATGACCCTTCCTTTATGAAATAATAATAACTTATACATAACATAAATGACCTCATAATAAAATTCATTAATAAAGTTATCACTTTATTAATAATCAAATAAGCATAGCTCCATAATTAATAAATTTTTCTTCATTCTGTCTGCATCGGGAAGTTGACCATTTTATTCTTTGTCTAACCCACTGACTTACCAAAAATAGAAAGGGTCCCTTTTGAACGTCATGTGATTTACTATAAATAGTAAGTATATGAAATTGAGCCCAAACGAAGTCCAATTTGAGTCAAACGAAGACCAAACTGGAACATACTGAATTCTGGAGAAGATGAGAACCCCATTAACCAAGCCTTCGCCTCAGAAGACCCTCTATCCACATTAATTAGCCTACGAGGGTCACAATAATAGGCTAATCACTCGAACTCTGATGCTCACAAAAAAGGGGACATTACACACCTCATCATGTCTTTCCTATCTTAAACCTCATTATGGATTGAGCCCATGAGAATTATGTGCTATAAGTGTATTTCTCTCTTAACTCTAAAATAGATGTGTTACATATATTACAGTTATATTATTATCTAATTTGGTTGCAAGTGCCAAGACATGCTTATCTTATCTTATTCCTAGGTTAGGGTTAGATCTCTAACTATATTATTTTGTGAATTTAGGGTAAAGTGTAAGGTGATCCCAAAAGGTGACATTACAGAGATGGTCCAAGTTATCAATAATGGACTAGTTGGGTATAAACCACCTGGGCTTGAAAAACTTGGCATAAATCTAATTTATTAAGAAAAAAATTCAACTAGAGCAACAAACTATACCAATGAAAAGAGTGTGGTCTATAAAAGGATGTAGTATTGTGATGCATGGGTGGACAAATGCTAGAAATCATCCACTACTTTATGTCATGGTGACATGCAGCAAAGGGCCTTATTTTTTGAAGGCAATAAATTATTTAGGGCAAGAAAAAAATGCAGAATTTCTTCATAACCATCTATGTGACAACATTGAGGAGGTGGGGGCTTCATATGTAGTCCAAGTTGTTAGCGATGCTACACTTGTTTGTAAAGTAGCATATATGATGGTGTAAAAAAAGTACAAGCATATATTTTGGAAACCATGTTGTGTGCATTCATTGTATAATGCACTCAAAGATGCTGGCAAGTTCCAGTCGATTTTAGACCTCATAGAAAAGCACAAAACAATATAGAAAGTTACATGGAAGATGGAACACACTTAACACACCCCTTCATTGTGCTACCTATGCCTTAAATCCTAAATGGCATAATACAGAAGAGACCAATAAGAAGGCTCCACATGAGGATAAAGAGGTCATGAAAGGGTTTTGGGCTGCAGTAAAAAATATTTATGGTTGAGGTGAGGATGCCTCAATTATAAGGAGTCAATGGAATAAGTTTTCACGTGGGCAAGGTGATTTTGCTTTAGTGGGAGCTTTATATGATATGCTAGTAAGAAAGACCCTTTAGAGTGGTGGTGGAACCATGAAGGTGAAATCCCAGAATTGCCATCACTTGCAATTGGACTGCTCTCACAAGTAGCTAGCTCTTCATCTCGTGATAGAAATTGGAGTACTTCTGGTTTTATTCATTCACTAAAGAGGAATGGATTATGGTCAAAGAAAGAAGAGAACTAGGGCTATGTCCATAGCTCACTTAGTCTTCTCTTTCGTGTTGATGCTGGGCGCATGAAGGGTCCTTCAACAAAAGGGGACCAAATTACCCTTGATAGAGAAGTTGCAGCCATGGTGGATGAAGTAGTTGAACTAGATGGCCTTAATGAATTGCCTCAAGTTATACTACCATCAGAGGAACTTGAGCTAAAGAGTGATGAGTATTTGGAGAACATCCTAGGTGAGGACCTTGATATGGATGATCAAAACGTAGACGAGTAGACTTTATAGATTTCTGATTTTTGTTTTTTGTTTTTTTATCAGCATCAAACTATCAATATTTTTGGATTACAATATGTAACAATAAGCTAATTTGAAATATGTAGTGTGAGTTTTGAACTCTTTGATTATTTGACACAATGACATTTGACAATTGTGTATTTAAACTTTAAAGTTAAACTTTATCACTGTTCTTGTTTTCAAAGTTCTATGTCATGATATTTTTCGGAAATTATTAAATTATATTAAAAAAGATTAGCGTCTCCAAGTACCCCCGTTGTCTATTTTTGAAAATTTGCTGTACCAATATTGGTACCAGTCGACAAAGTCTCCAAGTACCTTGCTCTCTTGGTAACCTTGTTTTATCGCAGATGAGATTCTTGATTTGAGAGGCAGGCAATGGAGGATGTGGCTGCAGAAAATGGAGCTACTAGATATTCATTGGATGACATTGGTGAGGTAGAGGAGTCATTGCCATCTAGTAGTAGGATAGAGGTTGAGTTGAAGCCACATACACAACCTTCAATGTTGAGTGAGGTGCTGTAATGGAGTGCAATGGTTAGAATCTCTTCCCAAATTTTCACTAGACGAAGGAAGAGGGAGATGTAAAATGTGACATGAAATTTATGAATCATGATGGTTTTAAAAGGCAATCATGATAAGTGTAAGTTTTCTGCAAATTCTGAAGATATAATACTGATGGAGTATTAATACCTTGCTGCAAATCGATCTACTTCAATTCTGGGCTGAATGTTATTGTTCTGGAAGCCTGCAATAAATTCTGGAAATTATATTTTATTTCTGCACTAAATCGCCAAGGAGTAGATTGCTAGAAGAGCAGACTTAAGATTGTATTGTGTGTCTTCTATCCACAATCTTGCTCCTACTTATATATTAACCAAGGGTCATGCCTTTTCATAAGACACAACCCCTTCTAGGTCGGCCCTCCATGAAACAACCTACTCCTCTACAAATCGGCGCCTTTGTCCATTAACTAACAGTTAATTATTAATTAACTACAATAGTCAAATACAAGACATATAAATATGCCTAGCAAATCGCCGATCTGTTCTAGGGAGATGTATTTATCATGAGGCCATATATAAAGGAAATTACATGCATTTAG
>MU224432.1:3072337-3086113 GCA_018584345.1 Thuja plicata | reverse complement strand
AGTGCTAAGTGTTCCATTCATTCTCATGAGAGATGGGTTCATGTGAACCACTACTCATGAATTATGGGTCAATGAGTTTGACTCAAAAACTACACAGTTGAATCCTGATAGCAATATCACAATTATTTCTAATAACTTGCTGATTTTCATTTTATTTGTAAATTTTAAATTTCTAATTTGGTTGCTGATTTTATAGGCATTTCCAAAACGTTCCTTCAAAATTCCTTGGGGATGGCCAAAGGACATCCCCTATTGTTTCCTTGTCACTTGTTATCCTGCCATCCTTGAAACAACCATTGGGGACAAGAATGTGCCCCTGTGGAACACTGCTTTATTCGTATCCAGCTACCAGCTATAAGTCATTTTTGTATAAATTTTTGACGCTGTTGGTAACCAATGACTTAAAGATGAAAACACATGGAAGCCAGTGATTTGACTCATTTGAGATTTTTGTTAGTTCTTTATGTAAAAAAATTATAGGTAGTTTTTTAGGTCATCAATAACAAAGACACCAATTTGTTGCATGAGACTCCCTTTGGAAATCCATTGACCTTATATATTGTTTAAAGAGATACACAAGTGACAACCCTATCAACCTCCCCATTTGAACCAGTGCCTCCTCTTGCATTACACAGGTCTTCGTCATTGGAGGCCCACTCAAATTATACACAGATGATTTACCTATTTGTAGAACTACTGCTACTGTCTCTTCTTATTCTCAGTGATTTTCGGTAGTCATAAAAATTGATTATTTAGGATCAGGAAACATGTTTCTATGTGCAAGTAGGGTTATGTCAGAAGTGAAACTCTCCAGAAATACGATTCATCTGCTAATTGTGAAGGAATTTCTGGTGTATGCCATTTTATTGAAACTTTCCTTAGAATACTGAGTGCAAAATGCTATAAACAATCATTTTTAATTATAGATATGGATTCGATAGGTTTGAATGTAAAATGGTTTCTTTAAATGCTTATTATTTTGTTTTTGTTTAACCAGTCTTATCTGTTTACAGTAGACATTGAACAGAGACATTCAATGACTTGTAGCTCTCTACCATCCAAGCAAGAGCTAAAAGTGGGGACTTCTTTCCAGGTGCAGCCTTCTGAACAAGAGGCAAAAGCTGGGTTATCATTAGAGGTACTGTTCTGTACAAGTTCCTGAATATTGTGGTTTGTCACATTTGGTTTTCATATCAGATTTTTTTTTCTTGTAGAAGTTACATGCGTTTTCTTTTGGGAGAATTGATAGTGATTATATTGGAACTCAAAGTGAGCGCTTTCTACTTCATCAGAAGCAAGCTGAAAATGGTTTTACAAATCTTCTGGTCACAGGAAATAACCTTCACAAGGTAACACTGGCATAACAATGTGCTTCAGATGTCATTGCATTCTATACTTGTGTGTTTTATCCTTATGCTGGAACACGGAAATTGTGTTTGATGAACATTTAGCAAATTATCAGAGTTTAGATAGAAAAGATTTTATTGGAGCTGAAGGGATAACATTTTATGCTTTAAGGATGTTACATGAATATCTAATTTCCTGGGGAATTGTGGGACTTTTCCTCTTTCTGAAGCATTATCTTGCTTCTAAACTACATCTCTTACTTATGTGGATCTTTTTCTTTGTAATTTTGTAGAGTTAGATGGCATATGTGACTTTGACATTTATGTTCAAGTTGGCTGTTCCAGTTATTTGGTTTTGGACCGAGGACAGGTCCTCTTGTGTGTCTTGCTTTCCTAGTGTAGTATAGTAGATTGTGCTATAAAAAAATTCTATTTTTCTGATTTGGGTTCAGCGATTCGCCAAATTTTCTCCCCTAGGTTTGGTACAGCTGGGTTCTGCCGTACAATATATAAATACACACACACACACACACACAAACACAAAATTAAATACATAATTGAGAGCACAACTGATAATTTAATGTCAATTGTCAAATCATAAAGGTTAGAGATAAATCAAATATTATAATTTATATATCATAGTAGCATTAGTTAGAATTAGGATTGACTTGGCAAACCAAAAATATAAATGAAATTCAGTTACTTGGGAAAAACTTGCTGCTTTTCCATCGGGCACAGCCCAAAACAATTTTTATTTTTCACTTTTTAAAAACATAGAGATGGTTTGAGTGTCATAGCTCCAAGTGGGGTCAAGTGTTGGCACCCCTTGTGTGTCCTTGGTTGCCATACAATGTGGGTTGAGGGGCAGAGTCCTTGTCACCAAGTCCAAGGTAAGAACTTTAAGGCCAAAAAGATCATCATGTTTGTAAAATTCCCTGGCTAGTTCTACTTAAAATCTCATCTCAAAATCACTGATTTAATGAATAGGCATATTGTCAAACATTTTGCAAGCTTACTTCTGTTTAGGAGTAACTCTTTGTTTTGTTGTTTACTACTTTGGAAGTGTTGAATAGTTGAGCAGAAAGTATGCTTTCTAATTGATGTCATTCGATCATGAGCATCACACAAAGTATAACGCAGTTGTAATAAACTTTGCCATTGTAACTACCCTTTCCTATTGCTTTCAAAAATAAAGTGTCAATCGGACTGACATTGCATCAACAGTTTACATTATGCTTTGAAGATGATCACACTAAATGTTTCCAGTTTAAACGTTACTTTGCAAGATGTATCATCTCATTCTGGAGGAATATTCAATTTACCAATAACAGTTACAGGGATTGAATAGTGCATCTGGAATATATATAAATCCGATGATTGCGATGAATACTCACAAATAGCAACATCACCATTGTCTTTTGTGAATCACTCCTCTTCGCTGCTGATGCTAATCACGGGAAGTCACGTCTTCAAGGAGTTAATTCCATGCGGAAACCTATCATACATGTTCTGGCTTCTGAGATGGAAAGGCCGCTGCTTCTGTGAGTCGATCACTTCTGTGTCAACAAACTCCAGCATATATGCCGTGGAGGGATATTGTGAATGTAATCAGCCAACACAGATCTCGTATGTCTGCTCCAGATTATGTCCACCATGACCCGACGTGTATCCTTCTGGGATTTAATGCGCAACTTCTTTAATGTCTGACTCTACATTCCACCAAGTGCATGGAGTCTCGAAGAGTCATCTCTGCCGCCCCTTATTTCAATATCATGAGTGAGCCTCGAACACGTCACTCCTGACTTGACTCATTCTCTGCTCTGACCGAACTGAAATGGAAACTCTGACGTGTCTAACACCCCTATGCCACCCGACTTGCTTTGTGTCCACATAGGCCAGATCTTTCACTGGCGAAGGTGTTTCTGGTCTCAAACCCGAAATCTTCCCGTACCATCTAGGACAGATTTCTCACTGCCGAAAATGGAAACTTCTCAGGTTTTCTCCCTGAGTTTGTAAATCTGAGAAACTCAGAAATATAAGTATTAGAAAAATATAAATTCCATATCTTCCATCCCCTCGACAATGCCTCTATAAGGGAAGAAATCCCCGTACGCACATAAACTTCCTTTGAAACTTCCTTTGAACTGAATTAGTTTATAAAATAAACTAATATTTTATTCATACTTAATGAAATACTTTATTATTGATTTAAATTTATTAATTATTTATTATTAGTTTAATAGGATTTAACTAATAAGAAATAATTAATAGTCTCATCAAATGGAGACATTTTAAGGGGATTTGACAAGGTTGCATGCCATTTTTCATAATTTTACTGTATTTAACCAAGTTTGAAATCCTTAAAAAAATGTACTTTAGGTTTAGGTAGATTTAAATTTTTTTTTTGAAGTACAATTTTTTTTTTGGAACTTGGTTGGTTCTCAGCAGGTTTGCCTAGGGTGCAGTCCAGGCCTGGTCATTCTTCCTGGATATGTTTCAACATGCATGGGCTGAACCCTAGTCAGACGGAGACTGGGATCAGAACACATTCTGGATTTGTCTAAGTTCATTCAGGGTCCCTGGCAAACCTGGTAACATAGGAAAAATATATAAATTTTTATCGTGGTGGACATTTTGAATTCAGTTTTTGTTATTAGTTTCACTGTCATTTCTCTTCTTTGTAAATTTATTGCTTGTTTACAGTCTTTGGCAATGTTATATTTGGTTTAATATATTCTTCTCCCCAAAACTTGCAAAAAAAATTCTGTTTTAGGGCATTTTTTCATGTTTTGTAGCCTAGGTTCTAATGCACAACTGGCTGTTTTTCTTATTAAAGATGGATTATTTTGACCTTGATGCTGTAGAGCAACAGTCAGCAATTTCAATCAGGACCAGGTCCTGGCCCTTCACAATTGGAACAAGGGCAACATTGTGATTCTGAGGAGCTGGAAGGAGGAGTTGAAGAAGCGTGCACCTGGTCAAGGATTTTTAATGAAGCAGAAAAACTTGATGAAAATTGTCATGAAACCACCAATTCTGCTGCATGCACTGCACATGGTGGAAAGGCAAGATTGCTGAGAGGTAATAAGAGTATTCTTGCAGTTTGTACGAGTTTATTCTAATGTACAACTTTCAATAAAAGATGTGTTGTTTTGAGCTACTGCTGTTGACAATTTGTGATTGTTTATAGTTCTCTTCTTCATGCTTCTTATTTTGCTTTTGTTTATACTCTGACCATCTTTTAACAAATATATAGAAACACATTGTAATATGCCCAATGGGTATCTTTGGGAAATAAGCGTCAGGTGTACAAATTTAACAGTGCTCAGATACCAATGTAATGCCCCTGCTAATATAAATGTTAATATTTCTTAAAACCTTCTGCAAATCTTATTTAAATCCCGCTATAGATATAATTTATCAACTGCCTTGATATGCATCATAATGTCATGATCAAATATCTTGGGTAGATATATTTAATCTGAACCTTTTAAAATCCAAATATATTATTTTTTACACAATGCCATCCACAGCTCAGTATTATATTTCTGATTTCCGTATTTTGCCCTGAAAAATAAAACCCTAATCTAGCAAACCGAATTTTTTTCCCTTTTTTATTTCCCAATGGCGGGTAGCAAATGAGACTAAAACATCTTTTACCGGATCTAGCAAAACCTGGATTTGATTAGGATTTTTACAGTACATTAATAACTCAATTTTTCTTCAAGATATTACATAGCGATAGTGATAGCCTAGATTTAAAATCAGGCTTATAAACATAGATAAAATTGCAGAACCTTTCTTTTATTAACTGAGCATAAACTATATTACATTATGCTATCACAACAACCAACAACAATTGAAAACACACTCTTATAGGCACAGCAACTTGTAACTTGATCAGATTTGACACAATAGAGATCTACAACCATTAGTGCTCAAACATGATCTTGGAGGTGAGATTAGCCGTTCAGTCAAACAGTTTTTGTCCTTGTAGTTTTGTTGGTTTTTGTCCTTATTTGTGATGCTGGAACACGAGTTCTTCCAACAAGTTTTGGTTGTATTTCATGATAATTTTTCTAACTTGTTTTTCAACCCATTACACACCTAGAAAGATGTCGAAATCAACAACAATGGCTTCAATCCCATCATTGGTACATGGCTGAGAAACTTATTTGGCATCGTTTTCCTTTCATATGTTTCAAAACTCATGCACACATGTTCAGATGTACATGGGAGGCATGGGGCATTGCCCTCTACTTATTGCAATTGTTGTCGACAATAAAGGTGTGGGGTCTTGCAAAGTTTGAAACCTAAACTACCTCATTAATATCTGTTGATGTTATCTTCTTTGTTTGCACAACTTGGTGTACACGTGGATTGATGTCTCCATTATTAAATGATGTCAATGTTGTAATGTCCCCTTTTTGAAATGGGATTTAATAATAATTAATAATAAATTAAAATAAAAAAATAAAAAATATAATATAATTATAAAAAAAAAATTAAATTAAGTTTAATGAATAGTCTAAGGGCACGAAATGAAGAGTTGTGACTCCCTCAAACACGAGATATAAAAGGGAGATCGTTTCTATGAGAAGTGGACATCAATTATTTTCAAAAGACAGCAATTAAGGATGAATACTTGTGACTCTTTAAAAGGGTCGAAATCATGAAAGGTTGGGACTCCTTCAAACATGAGAAATAAAAGGGAAATCATTTCTATGAGAAGAGGACATGAAGGGGGCAATCAATCAGTTTGGAAATAAATAATTATTTTTCAAAAGACAGCAATTAAGGATGAATAGTTGTGACTCTTACAAAGGGTAGAAAACATGAAAGGTTGTGATTCCCTCAAGAATAAGATATAAAAGGGACATTCAATCAATCAATTAGGAATAGAACATTACATGGTATTGCAATTGTATATACATATACATATACATATGTGGAGATCATTCCAAGCAATCATCAATACATCACTCATCAATCCATCCATCCATCAATCAAATGAATTAAATCAGTAATTCATTGAAGCAAAGAAAACCAGCAAGCAGCAAAAGATCAATCCATTCATTCAAACATCAATCATTAAATACCAATCATTCAAGTATTAATTTATAATAGCAACTCACAAGATAAATTCAGGATAGCAGGACAAAAATCAATTAACAATCAATAAAGCAATAAAAAATAATTAGATGATCAATTCAAAGCATGAATATACAAATACATCCACCAACTCACACCTTGAGAAATTCATTCAAGTATCATTCACAATAACATTCAAATATTATTCAAGGGAATGATTGTCAATCCATCAAGAAATATCAATCTGCATTTATTAAGCAATTTCATCAAAAAATCAGTTTGAATTTGAGGAAGTGGTTTTTACCAGTTGGATGAACGTAATTCTTTCATGCTCTAGGGCTAGGTGTTGGAAGGACGGAAACCCTTTCGTGCTCTTGGGCTAGGAGTTGGAAGGTACGGGGACCCTTTCATGCTCCGAACAAGTTAAGTCCGAAATCGTCGCGATTTGACTGATTTTGAGGATTGTGTTATGATTGGTTGATCCAATTATTATATCGAATTTCTGATGTTGATAAACTTATTATCATTTTAAAGTATGAATTATTGTTTAAGGTAAAGAAATCAAGAATATCCCAAAGAGGGACATTAATAAATACTTGAAATAGTGAACATAATTAATAATGAAAACCAAATAGAGGAGTTAAAATATATTTTTGTTTGCACATGAAGTTATTACAGAATTAGACCAAATATTGTTAGCCAAAGATCAAAGTCGATCTGACTATATCATATTGCTTTTCTTGACATACAAAATCTATTTAAAGGACCCAATAGTTGCCAAGAAGAACACAATCGTCAACTAACTCTTATAACCTCTTGAAGCTGACAAACAATTCATGCATAGTCAGATGAATTGTATTATTGAAACATTATCACGAGCATTCTACACGAACTACAAATGATACTTTTATTCTTGCAAAAAAACTTTTGGAAGATGTGTAATCCATTTGAGCATTACTGGCATTTCGGTCATGTAGGGAGGTAGGTGGAGAATGATAGTAAAAAAGGGGCTTGAGTGTTGGAGTTAGGGTGTTAGGGAAACCCTATAATTCATGCAACAAATCAGGAATTCGGGTGCGGACATGAGGCATGCTAGTGAGAGAAGGTCTAGCTCTTTGACCAAGGATTGAGGAGTGGGGTTTTCGACAAGGTATGTTGGGATGGGAAACTTTGAAATCCTGATGGAATAAGGAATGAAGGTGGGGAATGAATAGGAGGCATAACAGGATGGGAAAGTTTGAAACTCCAACAAGCATGGAGGAAAACTAGAGGTTGGTGGAAATGCATGCTGGGATGGTTGTGTCCAAAAGTCCAACATAAGCTTCTTCCTTAGAATTATGTACATAGAACCTCCACACTCATAATATTGGGGACCTATGGGGTTGGGCTCCTTCATGCTTAGCTAGTTGAAGATAGAAAATGGGCTTTTGTTCCATAAACATAAGTTAATTGAAAAGGGGATGTGACACATAACCATTCTCATTTAGCTTGTGTGAAGAATTTGATGGATGAGAGCATAAATTTTTAGTTCTGGAAGCCAAATTTGCAAAGTTACCCCAAGTTTTCGGGACGGGTACAATAGGTGACGGGGGGACAAGTTTCTAGGATGACAATTGTTTTTGCCAATTTTGGGGACGGCTAGGGGAGGACAAAGGGGGCGACTATATAACAATAGGGAAAATTAAAATATGTAGAGAAATTTAAAATATTCATATGAAAACATGGATAAAGCATGCACTTTGTTGGCTAAATTTTTTGCTAGTAACTAAGACTATAACTTGGCAAAATTGGAACTTTAGACATTAGTGTGTGAAATTGCTTTCTCCTCTAAGCAATAGGGGAGGCCTCCTTCTTACGGTAGGTGGCTTCAATGGAAACTGAACGGAAATATAAACAATTCCTATTGCTATGGTAATACCGATGGCTTAAGAGTTGACGTAAGAACAACACTTAAGACAACAATTTACTTATAATAAAGTGAAACAAATATTGGAACACAAAGTCTCTTGTACTTGCTTCAAAAGATGATTCAAAAAACTAGAATAGCTCGGAAAGCACAAAGTCTTTCACTGAATACCCTCTATCTTAATAAAAACACTTATGACTAAAGCCCAAAGTATTAAGCTTTAAGTTATTGCAGCCACTTCTATCTATATTAATCCTTATTCTTGAAGCACAAGGTCTCCAAGAACTTGTATTAAAGCACTCAAATGATCCACACAAGATAACTATCAATTGAATGGAGTAAGGATTAACAAATGCGACTTAAGAATACATCCATTAATTTCCAGATTGACAACACAAAGTTTGTGAATCCTTATTCCTTCTATTCAATTCATCAACTTTGCACAATGAAACTCAAAGTTTTCAAAATACAAGAGATTCAAGTATAGCTTTCTTGCACACAACAAAAGATAGACAATACAATAGGTCTCACTCCTTTATATAGGAAAAGAGGAGAGAGAAAAGTGGAGAAGAAAGGGAAAGCCCTTAACCACCTTGATTTATTCAATACTTATCCTTAACTAACTTTGGCTTATTTAATACTACAAGGCCTAAGGCACTTGCAACTTGATTACATGTCATTACTATACAAGGACATGTTTCCCTCCATTTACATCTTGTTTACATTCTATATGTAATTTGTCAAAGATTCTACACCTATTCTATGAAAACATAAAAATAAGTGTTCTAAAACACTTTAGGTGAAATTAATGCAAGTCTCAAACCAACAAAGAGACTCATGAACTATAGCTGAATCTTGTGCTCCTAAATGTTGAGAAATGGGCACAGTCTTGCGTGCCAAGCTTGCTCCTTTAGAAACCTCATTGTTATACCCTCCATTGTTGTTCTGTAAGTAATTCAAAATACCCCAGTAGCTTGCTAATTTGTCCATTGAACTGAGACTAAAAGTGTCCACCCCAAGCTCTTGATGAATAACTCGTGTAAACTTTGTCATAACCTGATCTTCTGCTATGAGTTCACCATCCTTAGCTACTAACCTGCATGCCAATTCCTCAAAAGCTTTGATTATGATATGTTCTTGTTTTTTACGTAACCGTACAGCTTCCTGGACCTTTGTTATTAATCCTTTCACACTCGCTCCTTGTTAGTCATTAGATTTAAATAATCAAAGTACATCTCCTTAGTAGAGATAACTTTGTACACACACAAAGCATCAAGATCAGCCTCTGCCATTTTCTTCCACACTCAAATCTTCATTTAGGGTTTTCAACTGTTGATTGAAAGATATAGACAACTCATGCAATTGAGTGACTATTCTTTTGACATGTTTGAGCACTCGGAATGCATCTCTGATGACAAGAACAACTTGTGACTCCAAGTGGTTGCCCCAATCATTTATGACTTTAACCCTTCTTTCAAGTTGTGCTACATACTTGTTTGTCTCTTCTGGAAATGCATCGACTTGTTGTGAAGAAGATTTTTTTTGTTCAAGAGCTTCCCGGAGGCGTGCATTCTCTTCTCTTCTCTGATGTTTCTTTTCCCAAAGCCTATCTGTCCTCTTGGTAAGCTGTTCCACTGCATCCTGAGCATCTAGTTGGCATCCCAAGAGTGTCTATTTATGTGATGTCCCCAATTTCAGCAGGTATTGGCAGTGGCTTTGTCAGCTCATTATCGCGACCCTCGTGAGTTGACGCCTGGTTTTGAGGGTCCCAATTGGCAGACTTGCTATTTTTAGTAAGTTCGGACTTACTATTTTTAGTAAGTCAGTTTGGTCAGTTTCTATTTCTGGCAGGGCAGTATCGGCAGTGGTCAGTGCTCTAGACTATATTCAGTTTGTGCAGTTCTTTGGCTGGGGACTTACTACTTTTAGTAAGTCTATTTTTGGCGGTTGCCATTTTTGGCAGTGCAGTGGGTGGCTCTGGCAGTTAGTCGTCACCTACAGTAGATGTTGGATTTATTGCACAAGCTCATATTTATTAATTAATTAATTATTTATTAATAATTAAAGTCATATTGTTATAATACTTTATTATAATAATGTTTTAGAAGTTGATAATTAAAAGAGCTGTGAACTGAAGCTCTTTTTGGGAAACTGTGGCCAAGCATGGGTTATAAATATGAGCTCATTTTCATTGGGATAGGCATTGAATTATTGATTAAACTTTTGACTTTGTGGCTATGTGCTGAAAATTCTGAATCGTGCCCTTGCTGAAGTATAAGGGTTTCTGAGTTCTGCAAATTGGCAAATGTGCTGAGGTAAACATTTGCTACATCTCTCTACTATTTTGCTATGGCTAAGGGAGAAGTTGATTTATTCTGGAGATTTTGTCTGAAGAGGTTGTTGATAATTAATTGGCACACTGAGAGTGCAATTAATTCTGAAAATCGATTTGTCATTGAACTGAGACCTGCATTAAGAGGTCGATCTCATTGCAGTTGTTGAAGAAGGCTAATAGGTGGGCTGCGTATTTATCCTGGCAGCGTATGGTGGTAGAAGGAATTCTTTTTGCATTGCGGGAGACAGCTGGGACTGAATTTGGCGTCAATCCGCACCCACAGGAAGCAGCATAACCAAGGCAATGTGCTGCGTGTGTTTATGAGCATTGCGGGTGAAGTTTAAATGATTTTCTGCCAACATGCAACGCTCCAAAAATTATTACAAGGCCCAAGAGTAGTTTGCAAGTGGAGGTATAAAGGTGACGTTAGCAATTGTTAGGGATTTATGTCATTTTTGAAGCACATGGACAGAATGGTATTTACAAATGCATCCCTTTAGTATTTGATTTAAAATCTTTGCAAAGTCATTAGTGTAGCAATCTCCAACTTCAATGTTTGCTGGCGAATATATCAGGTTCTTTCAATTCTGAAATTAGTGTTTGAATAAATTCATTGAATGTAATTTCCAGAATTTCATCAAATAAGCATTCTGAAATAAATTGTGTATGCTGGCTGAGAATTGTCAAACTGAAATTGAATAATTAAATAAAGGAATTATTGCTAGAAATTGTTATCTTTGTGCAAAATCAAATTGAAATATCAAAGAGCCAGGTTGGGCTCATTACAATTTACCAAGTTCAACCTTGGTAATCTTATAATCCGTTGTTTGGACTTCTTCAGCTGGTTATCCATAAGTGGCTTAGCTACTTCAGCATACTTGACCTTTTGTGCATCAACCGTGACTTTAGAGATTACTTTTGCTTTCTTGCTCTTTAAGGTCCTAACTTTATTTTGCCGAGTGAAGTCAAATTCCTTAGGAGCAACCTCCAATTTCTTTCTCTTTTGAGTAACAATACCTAACCATGGAGGTAAGACAAAAGAAGAAGAACCCATAGTTGTAACCATGGTAGTCACTGGCTCTGCCTGTGAGGTAGTTGTGACTATAGCAGGTGCTTCAGTCTGTATTGCTGCTGAAATTCAGCTCCCTTGTGCAACCTCAGCCATGAATAACTCAAATTGCGTAGATGTTACATCGGTCTCTGTCATAAGTTCATTAGGCTTAGGTGGATTAGTAGGATATGCATCAAAGACATGCTCTAAATTATCCTTCATATTAAGTGTCGGCGCAGCAGAAGAAATAGGCATGACAGGTATTATTGCAGAAAGATTTGTTGGTGGACATGCATAGTAAAAGAGTCAACATCTGTGTCAAGTGGTGACATAAGAGCTTCCTCTGACTCAGGTGTCGATTCATGTGCTACCTGTATTTCTTCTACTTTCTGAGATTGAGATGCCTCAAGGGTAATTACATCTTGCAATTCATCTTTGCTATTAAAAAGTCAGATCATCTCAGGTTCCTTTGCTTTAGATGTTACGACAACTGGTGTAAAAGTTTTAATTGTAAGCTTTCCTCCTTTGATGGCTAGCTTTTGATCTCGGATGCAGAAGAATCACCTTTTCCTTTCCCTTTGATTTCAGATTTCAATTCGATTGGGCCAGCAGGATCAAAATCTTTACCTGGTTTAATCTTAATTCATTTGAGACCTCTCCTTTTTAACCAAATATTGGTATTGGCCAAGATGCTCTGGAATCTATCCCAGATAGCCAAACTTTCTTTTGTCGACCAACGAGGAGGTAAAATGGGCAAGCCCTCAACAAAATGTTTTCGATAGTCTGGATCTAGAATATCATTATCGTCTTCTATACCATCAGGAATTTGAGCAAGATTGAAATCTATTATTTGGTTGACAGTGAGGTGACAATAATCCATCCTTATAATATCCACCTTAGTGCGAAGGTCAATCCAGATATCTTCTAGACGACGAATGTGCACAAACTGTCTCCTTATTTTATCATTCATGCCCCTCCAGTCAAAAGAGTTCCTAGCCATGAACTTTTTCAGATTAATCTCCTGAAGCTCATACTCCATGCATTTGGCTTTAGGCATAGTATCAAATGAATGGCGCCTAATCCTTAACAGATTGCGTGAAGAAATGCTGACTCCAAGCCAGTGTAGTGTAGATTGATAAGCTTGAATAGCCATGAGTTGCTGTGCTAACTCTATCAAGATGATCTTATCCATAGGCTATCGTGGCAAAGTATATGGCTCTTCTCTGAAGTACCCAACCCTCAGATAAGTGAAGTTAGGAAAATGTAAGAAAAGACAACCGTACTCATTTACTTTATTCGAAGCTTTGGGAGCTCTTTATCAAATAAGCACATGTAATGACCAAAGAAGACATCTTGAACCCTCCGATAATGGATCCGACTAGATCTCAAAGGTAGTTGATCAAAATACTCTCATACAGGCACTAGTGACCGATTTCATTTAGTAGAAAGTCCTGAGAAAGATTCCAAAGCAGCAGCAATGTATACCAAATAGGAATTTGTTGGCTAAATATTATGCAAGTCACTAAGACTACAACTTGCGAAATGTGTAATTTAGGCAGCAGTGTGTGAGATTACTCTCTCCTCTCAGCAATAGGGGAGGCTCCCTTCTTACCGCAGATGGATTCAAGTAGAACTGAACTGTAACACATACAGTTCCCCTTGCAACAGTAATACCGGTGGCTCAGAGATTGATTTAAGAACAATCAACTGAGACATCAGTGAATTTATCTAAAGATGAAATGATACATATCTCAAAGTCTCTTGTCCTCACTTCAAATAAGTACTCTATCTATCTAATTCCCAATAGTGAAGCCCAAAGTCTTTAGTCCTTGGAATATTGCAGCCACTACCTTCTATAGTAACTCTTATCCCTTGAAGCTCAAAGTCTTCAGACAATTCAAATTAAAATGCTCAAATGATATATGCAAGATAATTATTAATTTGAGAAAGGATTAACCAATGCGACATAAGAACACACTCGTTAATTTTCAAAACCAACAACACAAAGTTTGCCAATTCTTGTTCCTTTATTCAAATGCTCAACTTT
>MU224432.1:3062186-3072287 GCA_018584345.1 Thuja plicata | reverse complement strand
AAGAGAATTGCCTATAGTTTTCTTGCACACAACAAAAGATGAATATTTACAATGAACCCCCCTCCTTATATAGGAAAAGAGGAGAGAGAAAAGTGGAGAAGAAAGGGGAAACCCTTAACCACTTTGATTTATTCAATCCTTATCTCTAACTAACTTAGACCTATTCAAAGCTTATCAACAACTAACTAACTTTGACTTATTCAATGCTACAGGACCTAATGTTCTTGTAGCATGATTACATGAGACTACTTTACATATGATACTATCACATGCAATTACATATTTCTCTTACATTGCATGTAATCTGACAATTATAAATTACAAAACTAAGTGTCTGACAAGACACGACATCTATTTGCATCATCCTCTGTCGGTCTTCATGTTGCTACGGGATGCCCGATGATTAATGTGTTCTAGTTTGGTGAAATCATCTCGAACCGAAGTATGAGTCTGCATCTTTGATTGCTTTGCATCATAGTGGTGATCACTGGGAGGCATCTTTGTGTCTTTCTGTCTCAGTTTTGAAAACATTCTATGCTTGCAATCATTGCATCGCTTATCACTTTCTTTGCATGACTCCTTCATATGGTTGTTCCTGCTTCACATACTTCTGCAACCTTGGAATTTGTAATCAAGATTTTGAAACTTAATCACATGTTGAGAAGAGCACCACATGCTGCATTTTGGGGAAGATCTATTTTCTTTGCAAGTGTATGGGGAGTACTTTGCTTCTTGCAACACGAACCTTCATTTTTTTGAGGTCATAAAAGGACACAAAAAGGTGGGCTTTTTTGACGGTTTTGCATATTGGACATTATGAAAGAGGTGGGTTTTTCAATCCATAACGCATATTGGGAAGAACATGGGAAAAACATGCGTGGTATGGGAAGATCTTTAGCTGTACCACAAATTTGCAACATGAACTTTCAACACTTGAAGGAAAGAACAACTTTGTTATAGTTTGCATATAAAGGGGAAGAACTTTCCACTGGAACATCATTTTGTGAGAACTTTCTTGCAGTTACACCTGCCATACTTTGAGAGGAAGAACATGCACTTGTAAACGGGTCTAAACCCATTTCCAAGTGATTTTTAATGCACCCATGACTCCATCCGAATTTGGGAAGATCTACTTCAATTTTTGGAAAGATCCTTCTTTGTAACTTGAACTTGCATTACATATAGGCGAAAAACCTTGCTCTTTTTGGGGAAGAACTTATAGCTTTTCACATATACAGGGGAAGTACTTGTACGTAGAAACCCGATTTCAAGTAATTTTCAATGCATCCAAGACTGCATCAAAATTTGGGAAGATCAACCATAACTTTTTGGAAAGAACTTTCATGTCATCTTCAATTTGCAATACAAAATTGCAGCACTTGAGGGGAAGAATTATATGCATTGCAGCTCGCGAGTGAGGGGAAGTTTTCTCTGCATGTTTGAGGTGGTGAGCTAGAAAAGTAGAAACACCAACACAGATATTTGAAGGCTTCGTGATCTTTAAACTTCGAAGATCAACCTGCATCTCATCACATTCTAACAATGAATAAACATCCTCTAAAGAAAATGTCCCAAGGTAGTGAGGTTTTGGATAAAAATCTCCAAAACTTGAAGATAAATTTTGATGACTGTAGTTTCTATATGATTGCTGATCAAAGACATGACTATGATTCATGAATGCATTCACACCTTTGTCATCCTTAAAACATTGATTTGTAAATGCTTCAATAATCCATTTTTTCAAAATAGATTTCCATGTTCCCCAAATGCTCAAAAATGAACATACTGTTATAGTTTTCTACTATGCACAACTTGGCATATATCCTTCGCAGCTGTCTTCTCAATAAAAGACTACAATTACCTCTCCTCTGTAACCTCTGAGACTCATCCATTGACACCTTTGATATCTGCCTTTATAATTTTTACTTTGACATTCGATTTGCCTTCTAAATCATTACTAGAATGTGGTCCTTATCACTATCAATCTGCCATGCTGTGGATCAGACATTTTACTACTATCTCTTCATGCTTATTTCCATTGTCATGATCATTGCATCTGTGAGTTATACATGATTGCTATAAATTGTTCTTGAACTGTTATAGAATCTTTTGACTTTTATTTCCAGTTATCTCTAAAAGTTGGAGCTGTTTATATTACCAATTCTCGTCTAACACATGCATTTATAACAGTCTTAAAATCATTTCTTTCAATGACACATGATCACTATTTTTGTTTACCTCTTAAGTCTCCATTCTTGCAAGGATCTGCTGTTTAGAAACTTATAGTAACATTATTGTCTTTCCTTCATAGATCAACAATTACACACTTAGCACCATTTTATCTTATTTATGACTTTGATGTCATTCTTAAAAATTCCTTTGATATCGCTGTCCCAAGGCAATGATTTTGTGTTTGCTGGTCTTTAAACATATTTTTTTTCTTTTCTGTAGCTTTCATACTTAGTGATATGCCTTGGCTGTGCGTAAGATACCTCTGCTATGACAGTGATTATAATCTATGTTGTTTCAATAACAACTCTCTTAATAGCATTTGATCACTATCTTATCATTTGAAAATCTTCATGCCTCTACATGTTTGGCTTCATTGATGAACTCTCTATTTGTGACAGACAGATCCTTTTGATTGCAAATATATAATAATGGATATATTGATGGGAACTGAACCATTTCAATGCAACGAAGATCAACAGGAAGCAGCACAAACCCTAGGTGTAGTGAAGAATGGAGGAATAACTCAAAACCGACTATGATTTCTGCTTGCAATAACAACTTCAGCCAAACCGACCATGGGAAGAGCTGAAATGATTATAAGAAGTCCATATAGAATCAAGAAATAAAAGCAACCAATATAATGCAAAAACGACCCATGGAAAGTATAAACAAATGACTATGTAAATATCAGAGGCATCCCAAAGCGCGGGTTGTAAATGGAGCTTGGAGGACTAATTAATCAAAACAAACTAAACAACCTCCCCTATTGAATGCGATCTCCAGTGCTAGATCAAAATGCGAATCCATTGTGACGAAAAATGCAAGTTAGGGCACGTGTTTGCAGATGAAAAAGACTCCCATTCAAGAACAATGACTTCCAGCAAAAATCGCGGCTCTTAGTATTGAAGAAACTCACGTTTTTATGCAAGTTCTATTAAAAATCGCGTCTCAGCACTTTGAGGAGAAGACGTTTTCTTTCATGGAGAGGAAGCAAGAATTGATATTTCTTGAGTGCAAGCAAATGCATTCCTTCTGAAAATCGACGTCATGTATTGAAGGAAGGAAAATGTATCCCTTAAAACCTTTGGCACATATTTCTCCTTTCAAAATGATATGTATTTTGATGTAAAATCGACGCCTTGAGCTCTCAGAACATGCCATGGGTTTAAAGGAGTAGGAACGAGCTTTGGGAAGTTTATTGCAAGTCATATATTGGCTTTTTAAAACATGTCAAGCCTCCTAAAGACGCCGCGCAACATGTTAGACAAGGGACGACGGGCTCCTTAGAATGTTTAACATATGTTTCGAAACATATGCAAACATGTAAGTTTAATTAAAAACACCGCCACTAAACTTGCACTTTAAAAAGGAAATGCACTTTTTAAGTTGCATTACACAATAAAATACATGTTATTAGGAAATATGCAATGTTACTTGAAATATCTGCTCACTTAGAATGTTGGACCTTTTCAAATATTACGCATCACAATTTACACATGTAATATGTAACGTGGACATAAAGTCCATTTTTCGCATATCAGACGGGACATTATGCATTTGGGAAATAATATATTATGCAAAGTATTATATACAAATAATCATGCGATGATAAGTTTTAATTTAAAATCTCATTGCATTTTTAATTATACATAACATTTTATATAATATATTAATAAAACTTACCAAAAATAAAAGAAAAAGGGATTAAGACAAAATACGGAAAATAAACCTTTAACTCCATAATTAATCGAAAATTCGATTAAATTTTCCCTTGGGTAGTCTCAATTTTGAGAATTCAAATTTGAGGACAACTGAATTCATGTAGAAAGTACCAGTGCTTGTGACTTGTGCTAACTACTCACAATGTGCATCACTTATAAGTTCCCCCCAAAAGATCCTTTGTATTTACTTGATTATGAAAGAAATATTTGTACATCCAGGGCTCAAAAAGATTAGATTCCTTGAGGCCCCTGATTCTGCTTAACAATATAATGAGATCATGAATCTCCTCTTTGAACTCGGAGTGATGCATGCCTTTTGGCCATCTTGCCAAATTGGGTCTCTTAGTAATCAACCAATTGTCATTGATGTACTTTATACAAGCTGATTTTCCATTCTCCCAACTCTTAAGTGCTTTTTCTATTGTCAAGTTCATTACAACAAGGTTGAAGGAACCTTGAAAACCCGGTCAATAGTATCCGGATCCAAACTGATTATTACTTTTCCATCTTGATCCTTGATGGTTCTAGATGCATGATCAAAATTCTTAGCACAAGCCATCACAAATTCCGGTTCCAGGGCTGCTATAGGAAAAGTGGAGACATAGTGAATGTAACTTTCCCTTATGTTGGTCATGTCTTCCTTTGTTGATGTATTAACTCTCTTTAGGAACTCATCCATGTTTAGATGCCCAATCTCAATATCTTGGATCTCATCCACATATGAAGTGACTTGAGATGGAGAGATAGAGTTTTGGTACTTATCATATTGATATTTCATTTTCTTCTTGCCTTTCCCTTTCGGAGATATGGACCCTTCTGACATGACAAGATTGTATGCAACTACAATTGTTACAAGAAAATCCCAAAGTGTGAGTACATCATAAGAAATGGTGGAATCCATCAGGCACTACTTCATTGAATCTATGTATGTTTATTAAGAAATGTTGTCTATACGAAAGAGCAACAATCTTGGGAAGAATCAAGCCTCTTTGTAGGAAGAAAAACACAAAAGGTGGGTTTTTTGGAAAACAATGCACATAGAGGACAAGCTTGGAGTTTTTGGGAAAATGAAAACATGGACGTATATATGCATGAGAAAATGTTCAATATGCAAGGTGGGGTTTTTGGAAACACTTGCATTTCATAAAAAGCCATGAAAAAGCATGGTGGGTTTTTTGGTCTATATTGCACATCGGAAATGACTTGGCTCTTTTTCCTTTCTTTTTCAAAATATCTCATATCAAGAACGGGGTTTTTAATCCCGACTGCATATACAAGATGAATGAATTCTTTGTATATGCATCTTAAAAAAAAGTCATGAAAATAGAAGAAAGAAGATACAAACTAAAACAATATGTAACATGTAAATTTGAAAGAGAAATGAAGGATTTACATATACAAATAAAGAAAATGCCAAACTTCTTACCTTCTTTTGAGAAATGCAAAGAATAGCAAGTCTTCCAAATTTGGAGCAATTCTGAAATAAATCCAAATGATTTTCGTGTTAATGTTTTCAGATTATAGCAAGGAATATACAATCTATAGAGGTCTTTCAAATACTAAGACAGGATATAATACATATTCTCAAGTAAAGAAAGATAATACCCGGATTTGAAGGTCTGAATTTATCCTTTTGTTGGCTTCAAATCTGCACTTTGTATTCTTCAAATTAGTCCCTCAATGTTGTCCTCAATGACTGTTATGAATCAGCTCTTGAAGGTCTTCAATTCGCTCTTCTAGGGCTGCTCCAATTTGCCCTAGTTCGCTCTTCTTGATCTGCCTTAATTTGCCCTTTTAGGGTGCTCTAATTCTGCCCCAATTCGACTTTTAAGGCTGCTTAAATTGTCCTTGAATTCTGCCCTAGTATTTCTGCTCTTAGTAGCCTCCAATCTGCTCTTTAATTCACTATCAAGGTCTGCTCCAGATTGGTATAGTTCGCACTTCAATATCTGCTCTAGTTCGCTCTATGGATCTGCTCTTCTTCTTCCAATTTGAACCTTGAATTTCGCTTCTAAGTGATCTGAAATAAATTACTCAAGTAGAGGATGAAAATGACTAAGAATATGCAATTGTAATTTTGCTCAAGTACTTATCACATCATATTTTTGGTGAGTTCCTTGAGCAGATCTACTCTCTTTATTTCTACATAATGATGACTCTCCAAGAGTCGTAACACTTTCCCTCAAGGAGGCCGACTTGGTCCTTAATAATAATATATTCTTTTATATTATTTGCTCCATATTTAATTATTAAAATCAATCCTTAATAATAAATATAACCTTTTATATTTATTATTATTATTATCCAACTGATTTTATCATAATTAAATATATCAATAATATATCCAATATATTAATTATTATTATTGCCACTTTGTCCAATGCGTTGATCTTTGCCGTAAAGGCCAAAACATTAACATTTCGGATTTAGAAATAATCACAAGTTTTGAAGTTTTATAGACAAAGAGTTTGATGAATCCTGCGTGCCAAATCCTCATTTCATGAGTCAAGATGATGTTCTTGACAAATGGGCAAAATAGAGAACAATAATGCACTAAAATAGCAACTGATTTTGAAAGATTCAAACACAAATAAGATGCCCTAGCTACAAAGCGAATTCATATGTAATGATAACAAAAAACGATGCCATCAATGAGTACATGAATACCATACCTCAAAAGAACTTCTTAGATGGAGCCGTTTTTTGTCCTAGACACTTACACATTGCATCTCAGATGCTGCTTCCTTCACAATAGCCCAGCATGTAAATGCTCTAAAAATTGACGCCTCTATCTTTGAAAGGAAAGCGCAGACTTAAGCATCCAAATGACGGGTTTTAGGTAATTGTTCGCATATGTATTGGCTTCCAAACATATGCAAACTCACTAAAAATCGACGCCCTCACTCATAAAGAGTTAAACGCAGTTTTTAGAGCCCATTACATGCTTTAAAAAGTCATGTATTTGTGTTCAAAATCGCCACGAAGGAGTTTAAGATGGGTTTTAGAAGCCCTATTTCATGTTTACAGAGCATGTAAATGCTTTAAAAATCACCGTCTTAGCATTTAATGAAACTGCGGCTCTTAGTGGAGAAACACGGGTTTCTTAAGATCATTTACGTATGATTTCATAACACAACATATGTAAATATGTTCAAAAATGCCGCCCTTAGAGTCTTTCAGTCATAACGAGTTTTAGAAATGTGTATACATATGCAAAGCTCATCAAAATCGCCACCAATATGAAACCACAGGCTTATATGACTCATAACAGGCTTTAAAATGTCTTTTGCATGTATAACGAATATGCCATTGTCACAAAAGTCGCCACCATGTGATTAATGATGGACTTTTGCAAACTGATTACATATTTTTGCATTTACAATATGCACTTGAGATTAAATTCGCCACCTTGGGACTTAGAAGACCAAATACATGTTTTTAAATAACATGTAATCGTTAAAAAAACACACACCATTAATATGACAATGGAGTTTTTCAATAAAGTTATACATATTCAAAATTCGACATATGCAATTGTCTTTAAAAAGCCCACCCTTATACTTTGGACTTAAATTGCATTGATAGTGAATTTTTAAACATGATTTGCATTGTGATGATATGCAATATCAAATAAAAACTGCACTTAATTGCCCATTTATCATAATCTTTATATGTAACCTTGTAATTTAATGATTAATATGCAAAAAGACTTGGAAAGTCCACCATTACATATTTAACCATTAAAAACTATAAGTAAAACTTCTCAGAATGTTGTCAAATTTTGAAGTGAGGTTCTAAACCCAGTTTACATATAAATGATGTCTTTACTTCGTGCAATTTCTAACAAAAAGTCCATTTTTGAAGGATTTTAACAAAAACATGCAATCAGGCAGAAAAACCCCACTTGCAGCACGCTTAAAACCTTAACTTGAGCTAGACAACTCTGATGGAGGCCTAATCAACTCAAAACGAGTGGAATTCAAAAAGCTACAATTCTAAGACAAAAACAAAACTAAAAACTAAATGCAAAGCTAAAAGAAACGAAGAAAAGACTTGAAGATTACAAAAGTCAAGTGCTTGTCGACAGAGGAGAAAAACTCATTTCAACAAACAAAGGTGATAAGCTTGACAAGAACCCTCAGAAAGCAATGTTCTTAAGACGTAAAATCCAAGTCATATCAAGAGATGACTGATTGCCTCAGACAGCTCAAAATGAGCATTAGAACCTTAGGATAGACCTACCAATCCATAAGAAAATTGCGTAGGGTTGTACAATTTTGTGAATGCAAAATTGAGGACAACACACTTATACATAATAGAATCCTAAATTATAAGAATTATCAGAATTCATATGCCAAATTTGTGTTACTTTGAGAGTCAAAGTCAAATTTCCTTTAGAAGTAAAAGTCAAAGTCCCCTTGGCATCCCTTGTCCCCGGAACGTTTCCGGGATGGGGACGGCAGAAAAAAATATTGGGGACGCGTCTCTAGGTAACACTACAAATTTGTCTTGTTTCCTTTGTGATCTTTTAGAAGTGCATGAGTGTTCATTGCTAACACATCAAAAATGAATCAAACTCAGAGAATGAGTATATACTACTATGCACCTGCAACCTATCATGACTACAGACAAACAACAATAGGAACTGCAATAAATGCTAGATTAATCAATGACTATGTGGCCAGTTACAAGTGATAATCTAATAAATGATTTGAATGTCATGGCTAAATATAGATGGATATTACAACTGCAATTGCATCAAGGTTGATGGAGAATGGACAAATATAAACATTGTAATGTCCCTGTTTTTGTCAGCATCCGAGTTTAAGAGATTAGCCTATTATTGTGATCCTCGTAGGTTAATTATTGCAGATAGAGGATCTTCTGAGGCACAGACTTGGCTTGGGAGGGTCTTGTCTTCCCCACAATTCAGTAAGTTACAAGTTGGTCTTCGTTTGACTCAAATTGGACTTCGTTTGAGCTTAGTTTTGTGTGCTTACTATTTGTGGTAAGTTGGGTGTTGATTCAGATGGACCCTTTCTATTTTTGGAAAGTGCATTTGGCCACATGGAGAAATAATAGGTGTGACTCCTATTTCAGATGGCATATTAAAATGATGAGTATTTTAGGAGTTATTAAATTTTAGTGGCCAAATTATTATTAAATCATTGAACGGCTTATTATAAAGTTATAAATTAACTTTATAGTTTCACTGAAGTTGAGGGTTGAGTCATCATTGGAAGGGGCCATTTATTTAATTGATTATAAGCCTAAGTCACATTATTATAATGATACCTTATTATAATAATGTTTTTAAAGGAAGTTGTTAAAAAAGAGTTTTGTTGAGTGGAATTCATTTGGGAAACATTTGTCAATGGAGGATTATAAATATGAGCCCATTTGATGAGAAAAAGGCATCTGATTGTTTGATTATCTTATTTACTTATTGTCTTTGTGACATTCTTGAAGGTCTGATTTTTCATGCCCTTGCTGAAGTATAAGGGTCTGATTTATGAGTGGTGTCTTTGCAAGTTTGCTGCTGAAGTATAGCCAAATTGCAATTACTTCTCTATTGTATCTATTGTGGCTGAGAAGAGGATTTATTTGCATCTTCCATTACTGTTCAACTAAGGCTAGGAAGATATTGTGGTGCTGAAGAAATTCAGTGATCCGGGTTACGGATTTGAACACCCTTTATATTTTTTGCTGTAGGCATTTATAATCCTACTATCCAGGGGTTAGAAATTGGTAAATGTTGCTGGTGTTTGCTCTGAATACCAGATCTGGGCGCAAGTATCTCTGTTGTAGTACCATTATCATCTGCAAATGAAGCGCTAGTATACGGAAATCGCAAAGGTTGGGGTTTGATTTCATGTGTCTCAATCAAAGTAACGAGAACTGGAATCGTCTCGGAATCGGCAAGGCCGGATCGAATCGCGAATTGCCCATGAATCGGAATCGAATCGCCCATGAATCGGCAAATTTAAAAAACTCTTAAAATTTAGAGATTTTAACAATTTCAAACTTATTTCATGCACCCTTTATTGAATATAACTTAAACACACTATAACATCATCAAATAGAAGCTAACATACATAAACAAGGAACATAAATGATAAATCCATCACATGCGTTACATATTTATGCA
>MU224432.1:3048661-3062024 GCA_018584345.1 Thuja plicata | reverse complement strand
ATCATTGTTTTAAGTTCAACTAATGGATTAATAATTTATTGATATTCTTCTTCTTCATCATCATCATCTTCTATATGGAGCCTAATAAGACTCGAAGGTTAATTTTTCCCCACTTTTATCGGCACAGCTTCCACCCCAAATTATTAAATGGGGGTTTGGGGGCAAAGCCCCTTGTGCACTCCCTGTCACAGTACAGGGCGGGGTCGAGGAGCAACGCCCACCGGGGGTTTTCGGGGGCAGCGCCCCTGAAAGCTCAACCGACTTTAATTATTTTATAAGGCATCGAGAGTTATTTTTCAGCTCCATAAGACATCAAATCATAAATGTATGTAAGATGAAAGACACAAAAAAAACGATTAAAAAAAACAAGTGTTTTTTAAATTTTTTTGACTTGATAGTCGATTCATGCCAGTTCACACATGGCGATTCAGGCGATTCATGCCAAAAAACCATCGATCTGATTCACTGGCTCCCAAAAAATCGGGGAGGGTGAATCAAATCGCGATTCACGTGCGATTCTCGTTACTCTGTTTACTCTCAATAGACAATCTTTGGGTGTTGTTTGTGATTGAAGATTGGAGAGAGTTAGCTGTGTACAAGTCACCTGTGACTGATAAAATACAACCTGCATCGCTTCCTTGACGGTTGTCGTTGAATGCCATCATTGGCATCATTTATTTTGTTGCTATCGCCTGTGGAGGTTAGACATTTCTTGCACGTGGGGAAATAAACAGCTCCAGCTTCCACGTTTTCCAGCAGACGTGGGATTTCAGAGATTAATGACAGGTTCCTTTTTATGTATCAGATTTTGGTTGAAACAATAATAAATTTGGCAATTGAGGGATGACTATACTCATATGTCTAAATGATTGATTTAATGCACATGTTTAAGATATATTTATTGGAACTTAATTTCAAACAATCAATTTCAATTATAAATTTGCCTGAATAGTGAATTTGTTAGAAAAATTGAGTCAGAGCTAGACAGGTTCATTACAGTGGTATCAGAGCGGTTTCCTGCCAGCCTGCAGGAATTTGGGCTCAGCTTCAGTGGTTCAGAATATTGTCAATTTTTGCATTTAGTATTTCATTCAGTGGTTTTTTATTCACTTTCACGGCTGTTGACATGAAATTCATTCTGAGTAGACACTATACCCGTAGAAGACGTACTTTACTGCCTTGGAATGGTGCATTTGATGGTGATGCAGTGACATTGGGAGCAAGAGCGGGCAATGATGTCGTTGTACCAGCAGCTACTCCCGTGTTAGATGAACCATCTAATGAGGTACTTAGCGACAATACCTTAGATGTTCAGGTGTGCATTGCTGATAGTACACATGATGTTGCAGTTCATGAGTTTATACCATCTGCAGACATAATTCAGTTTCCTATAGAGGTCGTTGGTGATGATCAGAGTTCCAGTGAGGTATGTATTGTGGGGAGTGCATACTACACATTTGTTCACCATGTTCAGGACTTGTATCGGGTGTAGAGTTGGTTTGTGCCTAAGCTGGATTGTTCGCAAGATGATTGGGTAGATATACTGGAGGAGAGTGTGCTGAGGTCTCCTACAAAGTGGTGTTCTTGTGATATCCTGATTTCTACAGTGCAGGTACTAGATACTATTTTACAAGTTATGATGTTGGTCCCAATGATGTTATTGGTATGCAGTTGGTTCAGTGATAGCATGGATGTCATGTGCTTCTACCTATGGGATCCAGGTGGAGGTTGGAGTCCAGTGTGTTACCGGATTGCTTGAGGACAAGCAATCTTAGGGAGGGCGGGCTGTAATGTCCCCGTTTTTGTCAGCATCTGAGTTTAAGAGATTAGCCTATTATTGTGATCCTCGTAGGCTAATTATTGCGGATAGAGGATCTTCTGAGGCACAGACTTGGCTTGGGAGGGTCTTGTCTTCCCCACAATTCAGTAAGTTACAGGTTGGTCTTCGTTTGGCTCAAATTGGACTTCGTTTGAGCTTAGTTTTGTGTGCTTACTATTTGTGGTAAGTCGGGTGTTGATTGAGATGGACCCTTTCTATTTTTGGAAAGTGCATTTGGCCACATGGAGAAATAATAGGTGTGACTCCTATTTCAGACGGCATATTAAAATGATGAGTATTTTAGGAGTTATTAAATTTTAGTGGCCAAATTATTATTAAATCATTAAACGGCTTATTATAAAGTTATAAATTAACTTTATAATTTCGCTTAAGTTGAGGGTTGAGTCATCATTGAAAGGGGCCATTTATTTAATTGATTATAAGCCTAAGTCACATTATTATAATGATACCTTATTATAATAATGTTTTTTAAGGAAGTTGTTAAAAAAGAGTTGTGTTGAGTGGAATTCATTTGGGAAACTTTTGTCAATGGAAGATTATAAATATGAGCCCACTTGATGAGAAAAAGGCATGTAATTATTTGATTATCTTATTTACTTATTGTCTTTGTGACATTCTTGAAGGTCTGATTTTTCATGCCCTTGCTGAAGTATAAGGGTCTGATTTCTGAGTGGTGTCTTTGCAAGTTTGCTGCTGAAGTATAGCAAAATTGCAATTACTTCTCTACTGTATCTGTTGTGGCTGAGAAGAGGATTTATTTGCATCTTCCATTACTGTTCAACTGTGGCTAGGAAGATATTGTGGTGCTGAAGAAATTCAGTGATCCGGGTTACAGATTTGAATGCCCTTTATATTTTCTTTTGTAGGCGTTTATAATCCTACTATCCAGGGGTTAGACATTGGTAAATGCTGCTGGTGTTTGCTCTGAATACCAGATCTGGGCGCAAGTATCTCTGCTGTAGTGCCATTATCATCTGCAAATGAAGCGCCAGTATACGGAAATCGCAAAGGATGGAGTTTGATTTCATGTGTCTCAACAGATAGTCTTTGGGTGTTGTTTGTGACTGGAGATTGGAGGGAGTTAGAGTTATGTATAGGTCGCCTGTGACTGATAAATTACAACCTGCATCTCTTCCTTGAGGGCTGTCGTTGAATGCCATCATTGGCATCATTTATTTTGTTGCTATCACCTGTGGAGGTCAGACACTTCTTGCACGTGGGGAAATAAAGAGCTCCAGCTTCCACGTTTTTCAGCAGACGTGGGATTTCAGAGATTAATAACAGGTTCCTTTTTATGTATCAGATTTTGGTTGAAACAATAATAAATTTGGCAATTGATGGATGACTATACTCATATGTCTAAATGATTGATTTAATGCACATGTTCAAGAAATATTTATTGGAACTTAATTTCAAACAATCAATTTCAATTATAAATTTGCCTGAATAGTGAATTTGTTAGAAAATTTGAGTCAGAGCTAGACAGGTTCATTACAGACATTTAAAAATATCTATCAGAAATTAACAAACTTTTTTTGTCAAATTATATCTATCACTGAACCATAAGTATATAAGTTAAAACTTAATATTAATTTAACAAAAAACTATATTTGGTAATAACTTATTTAGTGGTTTTCTTTTTCTAAATGATTGAAGGTGTTTTATCTTTTTACTAATGTAACATGTATATTCTATCTGTTACAATCCAAATTGATTTTATATGCAGGAAATCCAAGAAAGCACAGATTTAAATTTTCTATACGTCAAGCAAATCTACCTTTTAATGAAAAAAAGGATTCAAGTCAACTTCAAGACAAGAGCACTAACATGTCATTGGCTCAACAATTCAATGCGCTTGTGAAATATAATGTTTCTGCAGAGGACTGTAGACAACTTCCCATGGTGGAACGGCTAGAAGAGCTATTTGAAGACAATACTACATCGCCCTGTTCTTCCTACAAGGTTTCATCATTTTCATATTATTATAGTATATTTTTGATGATCTAAAGTGAAGTCTTTTGTCAGTATTTAACTTTGATTGACAGTTAAGAAGAATCCATAAAAGAAAAGAGACAAGATTGCTTACTGGGGGAAAACGAGTTTTACATTCACCCTCTAGTAGATACAATGTGGCCAATGAGGACATTTTAGATTCCTTTGACTACGACAAGTCAGGCAAGGATGGTGTACTAATAAATGTAAAAGACATTTATCTTTTCTCAGAAGTGTTAAAATGGTATTACAAATAGTATGTATTATACTTTTTTGAGACACATTAAAACATTCTCATCTACAAGATAAATGGTATGAGTATATTTGGTATTGATTTGTTTCTGGTCTAAGTATTTTAGAATAGGTTGTGATTAAAGGTTTGGAGTAAATGATAGTTTATCTCTTTGAGTTGACTGAGTGAAAGCATTGTCTTTCCTTTCACAGGAGAACAATGGCATGAGAGTCAATACGTCTTCCTCAAAGGGTAGAGAACAAATGATGTCAGATCTCTTTCAGGAAGCCTTGAATTCTGCTCCTGAGGTGGAAAATGGTGTTGGTTTTACTACTAGGTTTAAAGGAACCAAGTAAGCATCTTATCTTGTGGTTATTTCTTTGTTTCATAAATGTTCTGAGGTATACTAGATATTAGAAATCTTTCAGTTCTAATCATTTATTTAACTTTTTGTTGATCCAAATCATAATCCAAAATCTGTTCAGTTGTGGATTTTCCGATCGACTGCAGAATGTCCTAGACCATGAGAAACAGGAACATAAGCAATTTATGAAAATCTTACACTTAGGACAAAAGTCACATGGTATGAAAACTTAACAATTTTGTAATTTCATGAGTTCTTTGTAATTGTATATTTATACATAGACAATAAGATAGATGTTGCGAGAATAGTTCTGCAGGCAGCTAATACTTGATGTTTTGCATTTGTCACACGCTATTTTTTTTAAGAAATTGTGGCTGTTGTTCTTTTCAGGTGAGATAAAATGCATAGATGTACGGATATTGGCAAAAAGCTTTGAAGCAAAACTGATGATCTGTAAGTGTACGGTTGAAAAGACACTTGAGGTAAAATGTTACAGCTAACACAAGGTATTATTTTTCCAATAAACAATTCATGAAACAATACCAAGAAAAAGCTTACTATATGATGCATGATGTCTCTTGGCCTTTGATTCAACAAAAAAGAAGACATCTAATTTCCGGTCTAAGAGGCCCAAGCTGTGCCATTTGAGTTTTGTGGTACATGCTAAATCATTATGAGTACTATTTGTTTTCTCATTAACTATTGTAGATTGAAGAACAACATAAATTTAGAACACTGCACTTTCATAACCTGTTGATTAATTCAGAAAACATTATACTTGTCACATTTTTATGACTTGTGTATTTATAAAGATAAAATCATGAACAAGATGAAATATCCCAGAGCATACAAGAAACAAAATAGACAAGATATACAATAATAGACCAGCAATCTGCGATTTCCAATCAATTTTCATAAAAATATATTTGCTATTACAGTTATGACAGCTCAAGAGATATTGCAACTTAGCTTTGTAACAATTATTCCACATTAGAAGTTGCGGAACGATGATATCAATGTTGCTGATGTGCTCATGTCAATCTGCTGAGGCTGGTATGTTGATGTCCATATATCTGATGTATTGATGTCTGATGAGGTAAGCTACCGCCGGTGATGCTGATTGATATCACCGAGGCAGATGTATTATGCGGAATGTATTGATGTTTGATGAGGCAAGCTACCGCTGGTGATGCTGATTACTATCACCGAGGCAGATGTGGTATTACTGATGCAGATGAGTATATCACCGGAATTGCTCTCACAAAAGTATGAAATGATATTGCTGTTGTTACCACAGAAGTATGATGCAATATCACTGATGTCGCAGATCTATATGCCGTGGAGTATGATATGATATTGCTGATATCGCAGATGTATATGCCATTGATGTTGCAGATGTATGTATTGCTGATGTGGTTATCACTGACATGTAAATAGATGAAATCTCTGATTCGAGGAAAGGTCTGATCGCTGGTCTTGAGTGCCTAAAAAAGATGGGTTCGCTGATGATCCTGATCACAATCTTTGAAGGAATAAAATGCTGGTAATGATGCAAAGACTATCAATCCAATTTGGTCTCTAAGAGACTTCACCAAATTGGGATCAATAGCAGACTAGGGAGGATATTTCACCTTCAAAACTGCAATCTCCCAATGAATTCCAATTTGGAATTGCCAAGACAAAAATGCTAAGCTGATTGATGTTGAATAACGCTCCAAAAGGGCGATATTAATATGAGGCCAAACACCTCCTTACACAAGCAAGTCAGCCCATAATTCAAATCAAAAGGATGACCCAAAGTTGGCACCACAAGCAAAAAACAGATAGGACGGGCCTAAAGATGCCGCTAAGAAGCACTGCCTCAAATTTGACCCCCTTGCAAAGCAAGCTAATGGTTCACGGGGATCAAATAGACCACGCTAAAAGGGGCCACTAATGAGGTCCGTTAGGAGGGGACATGATAGTCTTCCCTTCCCAAAATTGCTTGCCCACAAACAATTTCAGATTAGGA
This sequence comes from Thuja plicata, assembly GCA_018584345.1. Taxonomy (NCBI): domain Eukaryota; kingdom Viridiplantae; phylum Streptophyta; class Pinopsida; order Cupressales; family Cupressaceae; genus Thuja; species Thuja plicata. The sequence goes on along the minus strand of MU224432.1, from coordinate 3,055,585 downwards.
TGCTCTTATATTTGCTCACTCTACCATGTAGCATCCTCAATTGGTAAGTAAGCCCAAAAAGGCTGATATTAATATGAGGCCAAACACCTCCTTACACAAGCAAGTCAGCCCATAAATCAAATCAAAAGGGTGGTCCAAAGTTGGTGCCACAAGCAAAAATCAGATAGGATGGGCCTAAAGATGCCGCTAAGAAACACCACCCCAAATTTGACTCCCTTGCAAAGAAAGCTAATGGTCCACGGGGATCAAATGGACCACACTAAAAGGGACTGCTAATGAGGCCTAATAGGAGGGGACATGATAGTCTCCTGTAATGTCCCCATTTTGAGCGAGCATTGGAGTTAGTGGATTTAGCCTATCATTGGGTCCTTGTAGGCTAATACTGGTGATTAGAGGACCTAGTTGTGGGTTGTGGCCCCGTTTTGAGGGACTTACTATAGTAAGTCAACAGTTGGTTCCACGGAGCTCAAATGATTTAGAGGAGTTATATGATGCTCTCAGATTTTATTTCCGGCTTCCGGTTTGGGCTCCAAGATTCTTGGAGGGAGCGTCTATTTTTAGTAAGTCACCCCGTCAGGTTCATTCATCATATTTCATCGTCAGGATCGCTCGTGCTGTTAGATTTTGATTCTGATGCTTCCTCAGTTGTTTTCGCAAGACGGGTGAATTATGATTATTATTTAATTAAATCGGCTAAGGTTGCTATTTTTATTGGGATTGTATTTTGGGCATCTTAGTGTTATAGCTCGTTGGAACCGGGTTGAGAAATTTTAAACCCTGAGCTCATAAAACAAGGACCTTATGTGTCAGAATATGGTTATTTTAATAAAAGGGTCTATTTTCATCATTAAAGTGGAAAGAAATATAATAGTTTATTATATTTCAAATTTGCACATAAAGCAATCTTTATGTAAGTGAAATGTGTGATTAAGAAGCTAGGGGTCGATTTTTTGTGGAGAGATTATAAAAGACATAGAGAAGAAATCGAATGGATTATTCATTATGCTTCTTATTCTTTTGAAATTGGTTTTTAAATTGCTCTGAGTTGGGAGTTGAGGGTTTCGAAATTCAGCAGGAAGAATTGTAAATTCTTCGTGTCATTTGCACTTTGAGTTGAAGTTCATTGCCAACGAATTGTGGAAGAAGTTGCAGCCAGCATTGTTAATTCATGAAGTAATTTTTGGATGCCGTTATTGGGAGATTATAGCTGGTGTTTTTAGATGCCATTTAATGGCGCATATTTGGGTTCTACTGTTGGGCGTGGATCTCTTATTCTCACAGCCACTACCTTCTAGCAGTTGCGGCCTGTGCTGAAGCCGTGGGAAACAATAATCAGCATCCGTCCTTCATGCTAGTAGCTGCGGCCAGCATTGAAGACGCTGGAGACTACAATCAGGTTTTCATTTAATTAATTTGTTTGGGACGGTTGTCAATTTCGTTTTTAAATCAGAATGTTCAAAGGTGGTGTTGGTATTTTGTAATTGGGGTTTTGAATTTGAAATCAAATAGAATGCAAGGTTATTCGTATTTAAAAGATATTGATTTGTTAAAGAATATTGGTAATATCATTGTTTTACCTGACAAACTATGTTAAAAATTCATATCATTTTACAATTGCAAAACAAATAAAACTTTTGCAAGTAAATTTAGAGATAGAGCCAGGCAGGCTCTTTACATCTCCCCTTCCCAAAATTGCTTGCCCACAAGCAATTTCAGATTAGGATGCTCTTAAATTTACTCACGCTACCATGTAGCATCCTCAACTGGTAAGTCCTTCCATTTGACAAGATACTCCTTGATCGTACGAGACCTTAGCCTCCTCTCCCTGAAATCTATGATCTTATCTGGCTCCAATGCTAGATTACCCTCATCATCAAGTGGTGGAAGCTCCTTTGAAATTGTAACTTGCTGCTCAAGAACCTTCCCAAGACAAGAGACATGATAGCAATATCACAATTTGACTTGTTGTGGAAAATATCTCCTACTTATCAATTGATGAGCTTAAGGGGCTTTCTAATGAATGGCTCATAAGGCACAACACTTGCTGAAGGTTTTGCAAATGGGGTTGCAAGCAGAGTGGGTTTAACCATGAAGGAAACTTCGTAGTTAAGCATGCTTGAGATGGAGTAGTACTGGGATGGGTGACCTCCCAGGAAGTCCCGGTGCTTCACCTCTGTGAGCATCACCTAGATGCAATGAGTGCTAAGTGTTCTATTCATTCTCATGAGAGATGGGTTCATGTGAACCACTAGTCATGAAACATGGGTCAATGAGTTTGACTCAAAAAACTACATGGTTGAATCCTGATAGTAATATCACAATTATGTATCCTACTATTCTTTGGAAGCTCCAACTCATACTCCACCTCATCAATCCATCTAATCACCTGGTAGGGCCCATAAAAGGGGGGCTTAAGGTTCTATGTGCCGCTCCTCTTCAAAGAGGATTGCCTATAGGGTTGCAAGCAAAGATGGACCAAATCTCCTAGTTCGAAACAACACTCAATCTGGTGTCAATTTGCATACATTTTCTGCTGATTCTGTGCTTGTTGTAGATTATCCTTGCGGGATCTAAGGATATCTTGACTTTCTTGAAGCCAATCCTTCATCTTGGGTGCCCTACTATCCCCCAATGCCAAATCCACAAATCAAATAGCCTCATATCCATAAAGTTCCTTGTAGGGCGTCATCCTAACCGACATGTGATGGGTGGTGTTATAGCAATAATCTCCTAGATGTAACCAACAGATCCATCCTTTCTGCTACATTGCCATGTAGTTCCATAAGTAACCCTCCACCCACTTGTTCACATTGTTGGTCTGTACATCTGTCTCAGGCTGATAACTAGTGCTCTGAGTTAGCTCGGTGCCTACCTACTTGAAAAGATCCATCCAAAGATAGACGAGGAACCTATTGTCTCTATCATTGTCAATATTCTTTGGAAGCCCATGTAACCTAAAAATATCTCGAAAGAACAACTCCACAACTTGCACTTCTTTGAATGTTGTTGGAATGGCGATGAAGTGAGCATACTTGGTCAAATGGTCAACCACAATGTAGATGCAATCCTTGTCCTATACCTTGGGAAGTCCTAGGATGAAATCCATTGAAATGCTGTCCCACTGCTGATCTAGAATGGGTAAGGGTTGTTGCAATCCTGTTAGAAAGGTAGCTCGAATTGTTTTTGCTGACATGTGGTGCACTCACTAATGAACCACAACACATCATCCTCGAGGTCCTTTGATGAAAACCTCTCAAGAATTTGTCTATATGCCTTGAAGTACTCGGGTTGTCCTGCCATAGGTGACTCATGAACCACTCTCAGAATCTTCTCCTTAAGCTTCGACTCCAGAACCAAGAAGATTCTGCCCTTGTAGTAGATGACATCATCCACCACCTTGTATCTATCGTTGGAAATATATCCATGCATCAACTGACAAGTGAAGGTGTTATGTGATCTCCCCATCTAAACCAAGCTCTAAAAAAGACAATGATCTAGATCAGGCCTTGAAATATTAAATTGATTAGAAAATCGTATTGAGCAAGCCATGTGAAGAAAGACGATCTCTTAAAGGACCCCGATCCATCATATAAGGAATACGTTACACATGTTAACATCGCAGAATACTGTTTTAAAAGGAGTCATTGATTAAATAGATTCATGAGATTGTTCAGTCGGAAGTAAGAAGAAAACTGAATTAATAATATAGATCGTAAATATGGTGCCATCAATCCTTCTCTACACCACTAATGACCATATAATATTTGTGGGGAAGATTTAACAGTTGAGATCAAGACTATCATCTTTGAATTATTGACGTAACATTGCAGATTAACGTCTATAGTCATGAACCGGATCTGGACGATGATACCAACCATCGGTATTGTAATAACCAATCTCTAACATAAACATCCAATACTTCTGCTATCTCTTTCCTATGATGGATAAACAAAAGATTGTCGCATCTTAATATAAAATAATATGCAAGGATTCTAATACTATGACTTTTCAGTATGCCTGGGTAGGATTACTAAAAGTATGTGAATCTTCTTTTCATTATCGAACTTCATGAGATTGCTGAAGTTAGTAAGGTAAGGAGTGATTTAACTAGTTAGCACTTTGCTAAGGTTGGTCAATCAATTAGTAAAGGCGGGTTTGTCAAAGGATGTGATGAAGAGATCAATACTAAGGTTGCAAGGAAGAGACACACTCATTCGAATCTTAGACCAAGATATTTAAGAGACTTCCATATCACTTCCAAGAATCATTATCAGATCTTTCATCTCTTATTACATATCCTATTGGATAGCTCGATTGAGTATTTTGGCCTAAGTGTCAAGAACTGGTTGTATACATTCGAGGATCAATTATCAGAGAGAGCACCACCATTGTTGTAAGCACGTTAAGTTGAATCAGAAACAAAACCATATACCATTGTTGCAAGTTTATATGGTCAGATTAGAAACAACATCATCTATCATTATTGCAAGCATATAGAGACATATCAGCAATAGCATCTTATCGCTATAAGTGATACTATCGTATTTGCATATTTATATCGTTATAATCAGATACAGCAACATATTGCTATAAGTGATATCATCATACAGCTCTGCATACTCATAAATACATATAAGGAACATCAGATTCTCCATTGCTATAACTGGCATGAGTACATAATTTGGAGCATATTTTATACTATTATATCAGAGATAGCTACTGATCAATATGGCATACTTTCCAATTGTCATATCAGAGAAGGCTAATATCATTTAGCAGTGAGACATTCAGATATTAAGATCATCTTTGGATATTTGAAAAAGCAAGATAATCTCATCATTATTGCACTAAGTGTTGATATATCGACCTAATCGTCCGCATATACCTAAGTGTGAATTAAAGATAGCAGTGATATTGTATCATATATACTATCAATTATAGAGCACAAACATTTGGAGGTGATATCATAGATTATTATCCTTAGTGTTATTTGAGAGTTTGAGGAAAGAAGTCTCTTGCAATTGATGTTTGTAAGTAATTGTCCAAATTCTATTAGTTTTCACAAAAGGGGACATTACAAGTGGTATCAGAGCTAATAAACTTGCGAGCTAGTTGAAAAACATTTCAGATGAGCAGAAAATGAGGATAATCCAAAGGTTGGTACAAACTCGAGGATAAAATGAATCCAACCATGGCACAATATAGGAACACCCAAGAGAGACTGACTCAATTGTTGAGCTGGCTAACACAAGTAAATGAAAATGGAAGCAAAGGAGGCAATAGGGATCAATCCATCAACATTCAAACTCCAACTAGACATATGCCTATGACAAGTTTGAGGCCGAGGATACCAACATTCCCACCCAAAGTTGAAAATAAAGAGGACAAGGAATCCGCATTAGTGATCTACGAGATCAATTCCTACAAGATTTGGTAAATGGAGTTCTAGAACATGATATGCCTGTAAGCGATTACATAGAGTTAGGGATAAAGTACTCACGTAAAGGAAATAGAAATCATGTGAAAGAAAAACTCAAAGCTACAAAATGGCTATTCATAAAGGAGAATCTGGAGGAAAGATCAATCATCTATCTAAACTTCACAATCGAAGAAGATGCAAATAAAAAGCTAACAAATGGGTGTGATCTCATACCAGCATGTCAAGAAAGACGGGGCAAGAAAGTAGTCTCCAACATCTCTAAAAATAAAGAAATAATCCTATCTTGATATACTTCTTCAATCACCAATGCAATAAATCATGAGGATTCTAATTTTTCCCTTATCCATTCCAAGAATCGTGTTTTGAGGATAACTTGTTTAGTGACTCTAGAAATCAGAATATCATTCATAATTCTCCTTCATCTCTTGAAGAGTACATATCATCCACTAACAAGTCAATGGTTGTGGATGAGAATGATAAGATTTCTAATGATAGTGAACCAGAGGTTACTCACATTGAAGAAGATAAACAAGCGAATGTAACATCAAAGTATAAAGATGAATAGATGAGAAGACTCTTTTATGAAGCCATGGTAAGAAAAGAACCAGGGAAGTTAATGGATAGTGCCAAGGATGTGAAAAGGACTCTTCGACTATGCGAATGGTGGAATGAGAAGGCTAAGCATGCCAAGATGGTTGCTTCACAAGCAAAAGAAAAGTTGCAAAAAATCAGGCAAATGCATTGACACTTGGATGAACAAGAGATGAGTTATTAAAGTAAGCATGATATTGCATCAAGAGTTTCACACACACAATCATCCAATTAAAAAACACAACAAATGATATTGAAGTCCTTGAAGGTTAAGGAAGAGAAGATGAATAGTTTGATAGTTGCAAATCATGAAACCTTGGAAAAGGCTAAACCAATGATAAATCATCGAACCCTACAAGAAGTAGAAGTTCAGGAGCCATAGGACAAGGGAGGAATTGAATAAATCAAGAAAATAAGCTACACTCATAGAACCTATGACTGTTATCCCAAAGAATCTTGGGAAATAGCTAAGTCTAAGTTTGGAACTAAGGGTATAATCCAACTTGTGAATAATCCATTGTTTGAGGTGTGAGTGTGAATTGTGGACCTGCAAACTTGCACACAACACTTCAATAGATCATTGCATTAGTGGGTTAGTGAAGTATCCCGAGTGGATATTTACTCTGTTGCTGCTACAAATTTTACTTATATAATTATGTTCTCCTGTAATTGTTTTGATTATCTTGCAGAACTAGATGGAAGTTGTAGAAGGAATGATTTCATTTGATATTTTCAAAATAACTCGGTACAATATAAAGACAGTAATAGCAGCAAATAGATAGTAACAACAGTGAATTGATACAAGCATATGAAATTCTGGAAATACTTCTATTTGTACCAATAAGTGTAATATCAAATCGAATGAAGTGTGGTACCTCCAATACAATCAGCGT
>MU224432.1:3010993-3041742 GCA_018584345.1 Thuja plicata | reverse complement strand
AATATCGGTATCTTTAACTTCCTCACAATAAGAAACAACTTGTGAAGACGGGGTAGAATTATGATATGAATCATAGCGGTATTTCATCTTCTTCTTCTCTTTTTCCGGAGCAAGCGTAATCCCTTCAAACATAGCAGCTCTATGACACCGAGCAGCTCAAACCTCAAGACGAAATCTCTCAAAATCTTGAGCCAAATCTGAAACAAATCCAATAGATTTTCGGATTTAAGAAAGATTGGATACGAAGAGTATATATAGACCATATTCCTAGTCTCTTTCCGTCAATTTTGGACAGTCAACATGCATATACAGCCAAGTGGGAAAGAAAGAGAGATAAAATGCCAAGAAATAGCAACCATTTTGACCATTTCCTTGTATATGCAATGAGGAAGAAAAACGGCGTCTAGGGCAAAAATCTCAGCCAAAACAACAAAATAAATCCATAGAAAAACAAGAAAACTTACCAAAATTAGTTTGCAAGCTGAGAAAATGATGAAAAAAAGGCCCAAATCTTCTTCCCAACCGGATTATTGCTGAGAAAGGCGGACTGTTTGGGGCTGTTTACATGTGTTTTCTTCTTTAAAATGCAAATGCAATGACTCTCCAAATCGACACCTTGGAGGAAGTAGGAAAGACATGCATTAAAAACGCATTGAGAAACATATGTTATGTCTATCAAAAACGACGCCCTAAAGGAAAGATTAAAAATGCTGTTTTAATGATTCATTAACATAGCATTTCAAAACGCATATGCAATGGGCATTAAAAACGACGTTATGGGAAAGCAAATGCTTTAACAACACATTCGATAGTATGTGTTTCCTCCTTAAAAAACGACGCCTTGAAAACACTTTAAAAACGTTATTTTTGAAGTGTATTTGCATATGCTTGGACAGCCAAACGCCATATGCAATGGGTCCCAAAATCGACGCCTTGGAAAGAAGTAAAGGAAAGTTACAAAACACATGCACTTTTAACACATGTAATCCTTCTCCAAATCGACGCTATGGGAAGGACTTTAAAAACGCTGTTTGAGAAGTGCATTTGCAGATGTTATAAAAAACATATGTTTTGCCTTTAAAATTCGACGCCCCTTGGAGACTCTTTTAAAAACGTTGTTTTTGAAGTGTATTTGCACAACTAAAAGTATATGCAATGGCTCCTAAATTCGACGTCTTGAGGGGAAAAAAGAAATGAAAAAGGGAAAACGCACTTTATGAATGCATTTACATGTGAGGAAGGATTAAATACGTTGTTTTAGAGATTCAACTGCATATATGATAATACTTAGAATAGATATGCAGTTGAAGTTTAAAAACAACGTATTTAACATGGAGAAAGACAAAGGGGTGGATTTTTAAATATGTTTTGCATAAGGATGAAATGCAATGAGAAGTAAAAACCGCACCTTTTAATTGTTAAGCTTGAATTTTGATTTAATTTAATATATAACTATAGTATTTAAATGAAATCAGACTATTTTAAGCTAATTTCAATAAAATATTAAAAACTATAGTCGAATCAACTCGGAATGAGTTGAAATTTGAAAATGGACTACAAAATCCACTTAATATATTAAATATAATTCAAACTCGTGTAATTGACTTTGAAAACCCCACCTTTTAAGGATTTTTAAAGAATATGCAGTCAGCTTGAAAAACTCCACCTTTTACATCATAACTTGAGTTGTACTACTCCATTTGATGTCTAAGTTAGCTCGAAACGAGCGTATTTCGAAGGGCTATCGACTCAAGGGTAATTTAAGGACAAAACGCAAAATAAGAAAGAGCAAAACAAAGAAAAGGACTTAAGAACGCATGAAACGTGTGTTTACAAAGAACTCTTCAGGGATGACGAATTATCTATATTAACACTCTATTCAAGACGTTCAAATCATAGAGGATACTACTACGAATTGACAAGAAATTTCCGTAGGGTTGCCACAATTTTGTGATCTCAAAATTGAGGACAACACACTCTTTCACTCAACAATCAAATATCAAATGTTTAAAGGGCGTCTCTACGACTATGCACATACTTCCTATGAGGTTACCAATTGATGGTCAAATAGATTTTAAACCATTGGTAGTGTGGAGGCAGCTAATAATGAGAGATTCTCAAAGTATGATTCAGATTTTCTCCTCCATCACAATGAATGATTTCTACCATTGTTCTAGGTCATTCATGATTGTGATGAGTTGGAATAATTGGGATTATCCTTTTAAATTCTTGAGGAATTGGGTAAAATTTTGATTCCTATTGTTGAATCAAGTCTTTCCATTGGTCAAGAATAAGACAAACTAGGACATCTATTTTGGGTGGAAGATAGACAATGAACACCCCTAAGATTCCCAAAGAGGCAATTATAGGTTGAGCATAAGAATCAGATTATTGAAATTAGAGTGGCACAATGGTAACGTGATGAAACACTCATAAGGATGATTTGGAATATAGGATTCGGTTGGAGCTCAAGTGTTAATGAATACCAAACAACTTATGATGGATACAATAAAAGGTTTGATATCATCAAAGGACATTCTTCTAAAGAGTTCATACAACATTGTATGACTCTCCTACAAATAGACATTGCAATATCATTATTGTGGATAATCAACATAATTGCATAATGTTCAGTTGGTGCTATAATCTTTAGGACTAGGGAATTTACATGATAAGTAAATTGAATGAATTGTTTCATAGAATAATTAAGTTTGATTGGTTTAGTGGCACTCCTATGAAGCAAAGAATAGGAGTTGGATCATTCTACATACTTACTTGGGATTTAGGAATGATCATGACAATGTAAGAATGCTTGCGGGAAAACATTTTCAAGGAGGGAAGACTCGTGTCTTTGTGAAAACCAAGCTCTAAACAAAGACAATAATCTAAATTAAGCCTTGAAATATTAAATCGATCAGCAGACCGTATTGAGCAAGCCATCTGAAGAAAGGTGATATCTCTTAAATGACCCCGATCCATCATATAAGGAATACACTACGCATGTTAATAGAGCATAATGCCCTTTTAAAAGGAGTCATCGATCAAATAGATTCAAGAGATTGTTCAATCGACAGTAAGAAGAAAGCTGAATCATTAATATATATCATAAATATGGTGCTGCCAATCCTTCTCTACACCGCTAAGGACCATAGACTAATTGTGGGGAAGATTTAATAATTGAAATCAAGACAATCATCTCTGTATTACTGACGTAACCCTGCAGATCAACGTCTAGTCATGAACCAGATCTGGACGATGATACCAACCATTGGTATTGTAATAACCAATCTCTAATGTAAACATCCAATACTTCCGCTATCTTACTCTTACGATGGATGGACAAAAGCCTATTGCACCATAATATTAAATAATATGCAAGGATTATAATACAATGACTTTTCACTATGCCTAGGTAGGATTATTTGAAGTACACAAATCTTCTTTTCATTATCGAGCTTCATGAGATCGCTGAAGTTAGTAAGGTAAGGAGCGATTTAATTAGTTGGCACTTTCTTAAGGTTGGTCAATCAATTAGTAAAGGTGGTTTAGTTAAAAGATGGGATGAAGGGATCAATACTAAGGTTGCAATGAAGAGACATAGTCATTCGAATCTTAGACCAAGATATTTAAGAGACTTCCATATCACTTCCAAGAATCATCATTGGATCTTTTATCTCTTATTGCATATCCTATTGGATAGCTTGATTGAGCATTTTGGCCTAAGTGTCAAGAACCAGTTGCATAAATTTCAAGATCAATTATCAAAGAGAGCACTGGCATTGTTGCAAGCACATCAAGTTTAATTAGAAACAACACCATATACCATTGTTGCAAGCTTATATAGTCAGATCAGAAACAACATCATCTATTGTTGTTGCAAGCATATCAAGACATCAGAAATAACACCTTATCACTATAAGCGATGATATCATATTTGCATATTCATATCGTTATAATCAGACACGACAACATATCGCTATAAGTGATATCATCATACACCTCTGCATATTCATAAAGAAATATAAGGAGCAGCAGATCATCCATTGCTATAAGTGACACGAGTACATAATATAGAGCATACTTCATACTAATATATCAGAGACAACTACCGATCAGTATAGCATACTTTCTAATTGTTATATCAGAGAAGGTTAATATCATTTAGCAGTGAGACATATTGATATTATGATCATCTTTGCATATTTTTCAATCATCCATATCTGAGAAAGCAAGATAAGCTTATCATTATTGCACTAAGTGCTGATATATAGAGCTAATCATTTGCATATACCTAATTGTGAATTAGAGATAGCAGTGATATTGTCTCATAAATCCTATCAATTGTATAGCACAAACATTTGGAAGTGATATCATAAATTTTTATCCTTAGTGTTATTTGAAACTTTGACGAAAGAAGTCTCTTGCAATTGATTTCTGTAAATAATTGTCCCAACTCTATTAGTTCCAAAAGGGGACATTACAAGTTTAATAATTTCCAAAAAATATCATGACATAGAACTTTGAAAAAAAGAACAATAAGTAGGTCATACAAGAAGAAAATAGCAAAGGCAATATCTCTTTAGGCCATTGCAATGACAGGAAATCAATCATACAACTATTTACGTCCCTCTCAAAAAGTCTACATTGTCAATAGATCCGATCACTATAGCTTTGCATGGATTTTCCTATAATCCAAAGTATGAGCATGAAACATCATGCAGGCTTATTTTATGTATTTGCTTTCCTTTTTTGCCTTTTAATTCATTTTTCCCTAAGTTTTCTTGTGGGAGATGTCAATTTCTGGTTGGGAGACCTTAGAGATGGCGGCCAAAAGAACCCTATGCGTTGAGATGTTTCCGGGGACGTATCCGGTACTGGGGATGCATCTCCATCTCCGAGACATTTTTTAAGGGGTGGGAGACTGTAAAGAGCCTGACTTATCTCTAACTCTGAATTCAACTCCAAATTTCTTTTGTTTCGAATTTTTGCTTTTTCTTTTTGTATTTTTGACATATATAAGTTTTTTTTGTATTTTCAAAATAAGGAGACTGCAAATTGCTAAAACAAATTTATCTAAACTCTTAATGCGAAACAACTATCACACTAAATCTTTGTAAATCCTTATGGTATTTGAAATTAAAACTAACCAAAGCTGGTATGAAACGCTACCAAACCAATACAAGTAAATTCATATAAATAGAACCTATTTATTTCTTCTAGTTGCTTAAATACTGGCCGCGGCTAATAGTAAGGATGCCAGCTGCTGATGATAGGTGCTCACGCCAAGACAAAACCAATGACAATTCCCTTGGATTGGCGTATGATAACTCCAGCTTATTTCTCCTTCAATGGTGTCAAAACACAGGTCAATTTGTCCTCCAAGAAATTCACAATGTTGATCGTACCATTCACACAATTTGCAGGTAAATGAAACCCACTCAAAGTGCATCAGTAAAGAAGAATTAACAATTCTTCAGCTGTTGAATCAAACCCTCATGTCTCCCATTCGAAATTCAGAAACTTCTCTTCATAAAATGTCAAGTTCATAATGAATCCAATGTGGTTCGATTTTGCAATAAAAGAGCAACATCTTCTCCAAGAAGATTTGAATTTCCAGCTTCAAGAAGACACCTCTCATAACTTAAAAGTCTTCATAGCTTCTCCAAAGTTTGAACATTTGGAAATTATTAAACAATAATATCTCCCTCCAATTTGATGTCGAAACATAAGATATTAAAGCAACCATTAATATAAAATGACTTGACTTTATAATATAAGCTCCAACATAATAATTAATTAAGTTAAACTGAATTAATTATAATCACTCAATGAATTAAGTTTTTGAGCCAAGACCACATGCTCTGCAGAGTCCATTGACCTGACACCCTGCCACAAATGGAGATTGCCAAAAATAGACTTACTGTAAATAGTAAGTTCTCAACTAGAAACCCCCAAAACAATCCATTAGCCCACAAGCGTCGCAGTGATGGGCTAACAATGACGTGTCCCTAACACTTGCTAAAAAGGGGACATCACAGTCCTCCCTCCCCAAGATTGCTTGTCCTCAAGCAATCGCAATCTTGGATGCTGAAGAATATCCTTTGACTCCCAAGTGGCATCCTTGACAGGTAAACCCTACCATTTCACCAACCAAAAACTCCCTGATAACTCGCCTACGCAGATGCCTCTCTTGGGTCTCTAGTATAGCCTCAGGAATTAACTCTAACTTCCCCTCGTCATCCAAGGGTGGCAAAATAGAAGATGGGACAACATGCCGGCCTAACGCCTTCTTGAGGCGTGAAACATGGAACACATTATGCACCTTGTTGTCCTCTGGCAAATCAAGCTCATAAGCTACCTCGCCTACCCATCTGACAACACGGAAATGACCATAATAACGAGGTTTGAGCTTCTCAACTCCGCTCTTCCGAATTGATGATTGCCTATAAGGCTCCAACATCAAATATACCATATCCCCAACCTGGAAAGAGCGAGCAACTCTCTAGTGATCAACATACTACTTTTGTTGATTCTGAGCCCTCTGAATATTATCCTGCAGAGCTCCCATATTATCCCGACTGTCCTGCTACAAATCACCAACACTAGGAACTCTACTATCACTGATTAGAAAATCCATGAAACTTGGAGGATCATACCCATATAGAGCTCTGATAGGAGTCATCCGAATAGACATATGGTGAGTGGAATTATAACAATACTCACACAAGTATTTCCACCTCACCCAAGCACGCTGTTGTGCAGACATAGTTCCGAAGATAGCCCACCAGCCCTTTATTAACAATCTCAATTTGGCCATCAGTCTAAGGGTGGTAACTAGTACGCGGAGTCAACTCTGTCCCATTAATTTCAAACTTCATTTCCATGTCCTTAAGGCTGAGATAAAATGCCCCAATAGTATGTAACCAGCTCATGCTGAAAACCACATCAGTACCTCCCATATCTACAACATAAAAATCAGTCATAAATTCATAATTATTCAACTTCATAGGAAGCTCTAAAATCATCTTGTCACACTTAAGTGTGTAACCATTAGCCACGTTAACTCTAATACCTTCAAACTCTTCTGTCTATATACCCCTCTTGGATACCAACCGTGAATCTATGAAATTGTGAGTGGCACCTGTATCCAATTTTTTCAATAACAGGCTGCCCTGCTAAGAGGCCCCGCATCCTGAAGGATCCCTCTTTCTTCATGCTTGAGAGGTATACTACGTTAAGGTTGCAAATCATCAACCTTTTCATCATTAACTGCTTCTTCAAAATTTTCTTCTCCTTGATCAGCTGGCTGTCCCTCAAAATCAGAATTATGTTCATCCTCATAAAACCATTCCATAAGCCTATTCCTAGCCTTAGGCTTCAAAGGACACTCGTGCTTTTCATCATATGGGCCCCTGCAATAAAAACATAGTCTTTTCCTCTTGAGATCATTAAGAGTTTCCTGATCCAAAGGGGCTGTCATAGGTTTCTTAGAATTTGATCCCTCTATTCTTTTTGGAGCTGCCTTGTTATCATAGGTTGGATTAGGTGGTTTAGAAGGGAACCTATTACAAGGCGCTGAAAATTCCAAATCTCTTGCCTTTTTCATGGCTGCTTGCAAGGATGAAGGATCAAAAGACTTAACCCAACGCTTGAGAGGATTAACTAAACCCTCTACAAAGAGCATCACTCTCCTCCTCTCTGAGATTTCATAAACCATAACTGAAATCCGCTAAAATTCACTGATGAAAGCCTCCAAATTGCTAGTCTGCCTGAGTTGCGCTAACTCACAGAAATAGGACTCTGGGTCCTTCCTGTCAAATCTCTCTACCAGTCTATTCACAAACTCCTGATATGAAATAATCTAATCATGATGTAAAGAAACTAACCCATGGTACCACCAGTCATGGGCTATGCCATCCAAATGCAAGACAACAAACCGGATAGCATCCTTTTTAGACATAGGACGCAAAGAAAGATATGTATCAAGCTTGTGAATCCAAGCTCTTGCTGTCACCTTACCACTCCCATCAAAATGAGTCAAGGTTAACTTGTTGGTTGCTTGTTTCAAATCATGGTTTACGTGCCTTTGCCTTCCATCAGATCTACCTTTAGAACGCTCTCTCTTCAGGCTCATAAACCTGTCAAAATTCAAATGTTGCTTTACTTCATGTGGTAAAGCATCCCACTCCGCATGTAAAGCCAACACATCATCTGTAAAATATACTACCTCCTCAGCACTACCCACATCTAATTCTGGCCTCAAGAAAGTAGGACATAGAGGTCTGTCATGAGTGCATGTAGGATCAGCTCTAGACCTGTGTGAGCTAACTGAGATACTCCTAGTACCTCTATCTCTGCCACGGTCTCTGGGCAAGGAAATCCGCTAAAGAGTGTCAAAAAGATTCTGTAAGACATTTGCCATCTAATACTGTCCAACTGCCAACTCCTGCTGGCTATGTGCAATATCCTTGAATAGTGCTCTAACCTCTCTATCTTCATCATTCCCTGCATTACCTGGAAATCTCTCACCCATATTTCCCTGTTATTCTTCCCCTGCGTGTATAGTGAATTCCCGGAATAAATCTATCTCCCTGCATTAATGAACCCAGTTCCCTGTAGGTTGGCAAGAAACCGCTATGATACCACTGTAAAGAGCCCGACTTATCTCTAACTCTGAATTCAACTGCAAATGCTTTCTTTTGTTTTCGATTTTTTTTTGTATTTTTGCATTTTTGACATATATAAGTTTTTTTTTGTATTTTCAAAATAAGGAGATTGCAAATTGCTAAAACAAATTTATCTGAACTCTTAATGCAAAACAAGTATCACACTAAGTCTTTGTAAATCCTTATTGTATTTGAAATTAAAACTAACCAAAGCTGGTACGAAACACTACCAAACCGATACAAGCAAATTCATATAAATAGAACTTGTTTATTTCTTCTATCTGCTTCAATACTGACCGTGGCTAATACTAAGGATGGCGACTACTGATGATAGGTGCTCACGCCAAGACAAAACCGATGACAATTCCCTTGGATTGGCGTATGATAACTCCAACTTATTTCTCCTTCAATGGTGTCAAAACACAGGTCGATTTGTCCTCCAAGAAATTCACAATGTTGATCGTACCATTCACACAATTTGCAAGTAGATGAAACCCACTCAAAGTGCATCAGTACAGAAGAATTAACAATTCTTCAGCTGTTGAATCAAACCCTCATGTCTCCCATTCAAAATTTAGAAACTTCTCTTCATAAAATGTCAAGTTCATAATGAATCCAATGTGGTTCAATTTTGTAATAAAAGAGCAGCATCTTCTCCAAGAAGATTCGAATTTCCAGCTTCAAGAAGACACCCCTCATAACTTAAAAGTCTTCATAGCTTCTCCAAAGTTTGAACATTTGAAAATTATTAAACAATAATATCTCCCTCCAATTTGATATCCAAACATAAGATATTAAAGCAACCATTAATATAAATGACTTGACTTTATAATATAAGCTCCAACATAATAATTAATTAAGTTAAACTTGATTAATTATAATCACTCAATGAATTAAGTTTTTGAGCCAAGACCACATGGTCTGCCGAGTCCATTGACCTGACACCCTGCCACAAGTGGAGACTGCCAAAATAGACTTCTATAAATAGTAAGTTTTCAACCAGAGACCCCCAAAACAATCCATTAGCCCACGAGGATCGCAATGATGGGCTAACAATGACGTGTCCCTGACACCTGCTAAAAAGGGGACATCACAGAGACACATCTCCTGGTTACCATGGTTGGAAGAAGTTTGTTTGTTTCAAGTGGTTGTCTTGGGTGTTTTTTTTTTATGAGTAAATAGCATTATCATTTATAAAGAAATAGTAGTACACATTCACAAAAAAATCTGGGTGGATATAAAATCACCTATTGGGGTCATAAGTGAATTCCAAATGCTCAAAAAATGAATCTCCAAAAATGCTAGTAAGCATCGGAAGATATTTTTGGTGCATAATAGCTATGGGCATTGTAGCCCTTTCTATTGATGTATGTTTGTTTTGTTAGCCCCCATCTGCTATTTATAAAATAAGTGGTAGATTGTAAAAAACTTGTGTTGCTCGCCTTACATAATGATATTTTAATATTATTGTAATGTTGGGTCCTCATGGAATGTGGCACCAATATTGAAGGGGAATCTTGAGATTCGCATTGTAAGATTGATTTGGTCACTTGGAATGTCATCTATGACATGGGATTTACATTGTGTAAGCGCACCTATGACAGGAGGTATGTATGAGTGACATTGGAGTTAAATGAGCACTTATGATGGGCGTTACAAAAGCATTGAAGAAAGACATCTTTGACTGGCCAAAAATAGCCATGTATAAGAGAATCTTGTAAGAGCAACTAAATATTCCAAATGGACTGCTTGGTTTGACTGGCTGGACTTCTTGTTTGTAGGAGTTTAGGGGGATCACATGGAGCATAGAAATTCATTTGATAAGGTCCATTCATGAGGGGGGCGGGGTGCATGCACTTGGTTGGAGGAATACTGGCCAAGGTTTGGATTTATTTGAGTCCATGGTATTGGAAACTAATTGATGGTTTTTTATTTGTCCCTTGTCTATAAATCAAGTGCTTGGCATTCTGTTTGAATGATGGTGTTGTGACATAGTGGTTTTGAAATATGTTGGAACACAAGTTGAAGTTGTGGTAGGTTTCCAGTGTACTTACATCTTGGACTGATCATAGTATTGAGAACAACTATTAGAGTGCATTTAGAATAGGTTCTGTGCGGGTGCATGCTGTTGGATTGGATAAATGATTGAGGATAGAAGATCAGCACGTGTGAAATTCTCTCTATATTGCAATCATCTTCTTGTTGATAATATATGGAGTATAGTTGTGTTTGTTGCTGGGTTTTTTTCTTGGAAGAGTTTCCCATGGTATATCTTGTATTCATGTGGAAGCAATGTGCTTATTTTGTTGCATTGCGGATTCAGAAGCTTATTTAGCATGGTTTCTCTTGTTTTAATTATCAGTCCTATTTTCTTTCAAACCCATCAATACATGCAGATTATATGTTTGATGTGTAGATTAGTTTTGGCTTAATTCATGGTACTTATAATGGGATGCTAGCAAGCTGTCATTCTCCTTGCATGTCAAACTCACAAATTTCAAAATATACTATATAACCTTGAAGTATAATGATAGATTCTTATGCATTGCTATGGAGCAGCATATCTTCATAACCACTAACTGTCTCTTGTATTTTTTACAGAACACTCAAAGCATTCAACACACTTCCTCAGATGTGGAGAGTGGGATGGGTAATACTATAACAGTCATGTTCAATTCACGAACAAGTGGCCATCTTGAGATTGAGATTGGAAACTTAGTTCGTATTCACCAACCTTGGTATGTGTTTTTTTTTGTACTTTGGTACCAGGCTTATTTAATTTCCTACATTTTGTGAAGTTATAAACCCTAAAGAATGAGGACAATTACACTGTACAGCTTAGTGTCAAAAGCTTCCACTGGATGTTAATTCAAATTTGTCACCCTAGTATCACCAATCCCTTGTTCATAAAAAATGGCACAAACAATTTTTTTCGCTGTCACTTTTCAGCCTATCACATGTTCTATGGCACTTTCTTGTTTAATGTAGAAGGCCAACTTGAGACTGGTGCAATGCATTATGCTTTGTTGTCAGTATTTTATAAATCACAATTGCCATGAATATTGGACAAAAATCCCATATGAGCACTTCTATCCACTGGAACACTTGAATAACTAGCCATGATGTTCATTGTTTCTTGAGGCCAGCGTCCAGGATGCTTATAGTCTCTTCATAATAATAATTATTTATGCTCGTCTTCTCTAGCAGATCTATAACTTCCATGTTTGCTCCATTAGATTGGCATTCCCCTCATTGAGATAGACTCTCAGAAAGGTAGAATTCTGCCTAAGTTGTTGAATTATGAAACTTACTATCTTCTATTCCATAATTTACATGGATATGCCAGTGTGCGATTCCTATATGCAGGATCCAGATCAATTGCTACTGAAACCCAACATACATGAAGCTGAAAATTTATGTGTTACTATGACTATGATTGCCATCTAAATCCTTTATACATTTTGCAGTGCACATGCATGCAATGCTGCAAAAGCTAAGTTGCTGATTCTGGTATGAAGTAGGCAGTTTATCAATTTCTTCTTTACCTGGGTTTTGTACAACTTGGCTACTTCTGTACTTAAACAAAAGTATTTAAAATTTAGTGTATCATGCATAGTAAACTAAAAAAGATATTGATAATGGATAATTCAATGCCAAATGTTAAATGATAAACCAAAATGGTTTATATTTATAGCATATGATTCGAATAGACTAATTGTTAGTTCACATAAATGACCCACATAAAACTCAAAATAAATTATCGTATTACTCTTCATTCATAGCATCAACATAATGTGTTGGCTCATTAGAATGACAACATTGCCACTCCCACTAGCTATGTTATGTGTTGGAATTAGCCAAGATGAAAAAGTGCAAATGGATAACCTTCCACAAGTGAACAAAGATGAGCACAATGGTATGTCTATCAATATAAAATGAAGAGTATATAATACAATGATCAACCTTGCATATATAGGCAAGGATAAGGGGGCAAGAGGTAGGAGTGAAACTTCGATTACCCCTCCATATGTGCAACACTTGTGAGCTAACTTGACAAGTGTGTGAGCAAGTGTCAAATATGAATGCACTAGGTGTCTCAACTGACGAGGACACGTCTCAACCACATGAGGTGAGACAAAACTCTAAAATAGCCTAAGTAAACTTAAGCCAATATGAATAGGTCACTAACTAGAAAGGTGGTTAGCTAACTAGTTGGACAATGACTCTATTTACACCAACAACCCCCTCCCCGTGAGTGCAGCTTAGGGAGTAATGTATGCAAGATGATGAGTTCTGACTACTAAGCCATGTTAGGTACTTGTTGGTGAGGGTTTTCCACAGCACCAATATAGAATAAAATAAACCAAGTATATCTTATTTTCTTGAACAATGAAATCTCAGGTGCTTTTGGATATGATCAGATGAGACAACCCCAAGGTTCCTAATGCCAGGTTTTGACTCTACTTTGATAGACTTAGTGGATACGATGTGATTTTGCTGGTTACACAAAGGGACTTACGCAAATGTTCCTGGAATGCGGATGCAATTCTTTCTCTCTCACTATGTGCTTTCTCTAATCTAATGAGACTTCTTCAAAATAAAAATAAAAAGGAAAAGGGCTTAGAAAGCATCTTGATAATATCCAGCAAAAACTTATGCTTTCACAACAAAGATTATCTTGTAGCTTGCAGCAGAATGAAGATTGCATGCAAAGGTTAACCCATAACAGTTCTTTTTTTGCAACAACAGCCCTATTTCCTCATATCATTATCTGATAGAAGCCATTTCAGGCAATGATGATAGTATTGTGGAGTCTTCTATTATTGGTATGTCATTTTTGGGCATCAATGATGCATTGGTTGATGAAGATTCACGCCATTATGAGTCTGATTTTTCAGATCAGACCTTAGAAAACAAGTTAGAAGAATCATTTGTTGGCATGGGATCCCAAGAACATAAGTTGGATGGTGATACAGGTACATTAGAAGTGGAAGTGTGTGAAGATAGTGTCATATTAGTAACTTCTACCTTGCCACTTGAGCCTTCCGATGAGGTGCTTAGCAGCAGTACCTTAGATGTTGATGTGTGCACTCATGATAGCACACATGATGTTGCTTATCATGAGGTGAGTGATGTAGGTACAACCTCATATAACAGTGCAGATTTTGGGTCAGAACACTTGCATGGGAATCATTGGTTTCAAAGTCCTCATCATTTCATTGGGCAACTTAAGGTTAATGACAACATGATTTCCACAGCCATAGAGCACTTTGATGTTGCTTGTCAGATGTTAGCTATATTTGGTTGGGGTACTCCTATGTCAGATGAGCACAGTGATAGTGGCCTTTCCCTTGCAAATTTTCACTCACTACTTGAAGCTATTGGGATAATGAAACATAATTACTTGCAGCTAGGGACTATCTTCTCGAGTGGGGTTGCATTTTCTATGATGCACTGAGGGGAAAGGAAGAGGAGGTAGATGAGATCACTCATGAGTTAAGGGTGGCTATGCATTCTTTGGAGAGCACCTAGTTGGCCCTTTAGGAGTCTCAGTCACAGATTGAGGAGCTTACCGTGGAGCTGAGTTTGGCACAGTCTTCACCAACTACAGATACAAT
This sequence comes from Thuja plicata, assembly GCA_018584345.1. Taxonomy (NCBI): domain Eukaryota; kingdom Viridiplantae; phylum Streptophyta; class Pinopsida; order Cupressales; family Cupressaceae; genus Thuja; species Thuja plicata. Next base: position 3,027,458 of record MU224432.1, on the reverse strand, counting down.
ACAGTCGTTTACAGTGGTAGTTGGTGATGATCATATATCCATAGGTTATAGTTGTGAGCAGGTTGAGGATGTGGCTACATCCATCACATATACAAATGCAGTAGTCACAGATGGGATGAGTATTTTGGTTGAGAGCAGCAAAGGACCACTTGTTGCATTAGGTTCTCTCGAAGTTAGTACTATGGTAGATGATGCAAAGAAGATTACCGATGTCTCTTGTGTGGTAGTGGTGAATTCTCCAAAGAGTTGTGCGTTAGTTCACGATGTTACTCCATCTTCACAGGGAACTCGCAGAGTGTCATCAGGTTGGGAGTATGGTTCTCATGTAGATTTGTTTCCCTCTCTTGGAAGCAAATCTGTTACTTCATTCCATGCAGCTGATTCTGGACGCTAGCTTGTTATGTCCCAGAGTTGGAGTGACCAACTGAGGGTTGCAGGAGATGGGGTTGATTCTGCCTCATATTGTCTTTACTGCACAGATTCGTTTATTGAGTACCTGTTTGAGAGTCCGAAGTTTCAGGAGGGACCGTTTAGAGTCATTGAGGATACACTCATCCGAGATTCTCGCGACATTCATCATTTAGTGGGAGTGATTGTAGGTACCTTGAGTACAATGCTTCCTCATAGAGATTTTGTGGTTGGGTTTGCAGAGAGGGTTAACAGAGGCTTTTCCCAATTAGTTGTTTAGGGTCAGAGATTGGATCTATCTTTTGATTCTCGAGTTGTTAGTGATGATCCATTGACCAAGATTGGAGCCTTTTACCAAAACTACACAGTGAGGAGTGCTCATCAGTTTTCCTTTGATCCACATGTAAAGGACTTGGTGATGCGTCGATGTGGATTGGCTCCGGGAATATACCATCCTTTGTGGGATGGGTGTACGCCATCTTCCATAGATGGATTCAGTAACTGCAAGCTGGTGGGGGACTACTTCCAGAGTCAGCACATACATGGCAGTTTAGCAGAGGATGGAGGTAGCGATTGTGTTACAGACACCTACAAATGTTCTTATCTCCACAATACAGATGGATGTGAGTCTCAATTGCTTTGGGGCAATAGGGTTAGCACTGTAGTTTGGGTGGGTCATGTTGGTTGGCTTCACCACTTCTGGTATGGTGAAGTTGGGATCAAATTTGAGCAGCGGAAGTCTGAGGATGTTCATTTTGGCAAACTTCCATATTGGCTATGGGATCCAGGGATTGTTCTAGCTAGTGGATTGCTTCTTCCTTCGGTTGGGGTTGACTTAGTTGCAGTGTACAATGGTATTATGTTCACACCACATGGTTTGGATGGAGTACTCTACAGAGTGATTTGGGATCCTGGAATTCAACTGAGCATTGAGCGTAGAGTTTGGGATTCTTTGGGTGTGTCTGGATTTCAGACAGGGTTTATAGTTGAGTATTGCAGCATGTTCAGTGTGCTGAGAGTATATCGGTTCATCCTTGGCCTTCTTGAACATGTTTTGATTTTGATGCACTATTCTTGTGCGCAGGGGTTGAATAATTGGCATGATGTTTGTCCTTGCGCAATTGTGGTTATGTTGGTGCTACAGGAGTTGGTTCAAGATGTGTGGGACATTACACAGTTCATCTTTTGGACCTCCAGTGTAGTGGAGTTTCTTTGGATTCGTGATTGCTTGGGGGCAAACAATCTTAGGGAGGGCAAACTCTAATCTCCCCATTTTTCATGAGCATCAGAGCTTGAGCGATTGGCCTATTATTGTGACCGTCGTAGGCTAATTATTGTGGATAGGGTCTTCTAAGGTAGAGGCTTGGTTAATGGAGGTTCTTGTCTTCTCCAGAATTTAGTATGTTCCAGTTTGGTCTTAGTTTAGCTTAGTTTGGACTTCATTCTTCATAATTACTATTTTTAGTAAGTCTTGGGTTGTTTGAGAATGACCCTTTCTATTTTTAGCAGAGCACTTGGTCACATGGGGATTGGCAATGTTGACTTTCTGGTTCAGACGGAATTGAAAAATAGTAAGTATTCATGGAGTTGTGATGTTTTTAATTATTAATAAAGTAATACTTTATTAATAATTATTCAGTTATGGCACATTATAAAATAAAGTTATAATTGCACTTAAATGAAGGGTCAAGTCATCATTAAAAGGGGGCCATTGGAGGAATTAATTATAAAGGCCAATTTTAATGAAATAACATTTTTAATATTATTAGAAATGCTTTTTGGGGAGATTTGACTTCTTGAGGGATTATAAAGACTTTCAAAGGAAAAAATGGAATTCATTCTTCTTGGCATTTTGAAAACTCATTTCATGAATTTACTGAGCATTGGAGAACAGGGACGAGGGTTTTCTGCAATTCTAGAGCTTTTTGTGGCATTGGAGAGCATAGCTTCTCCATTGTATCAGCTTTTTCTGAGGTTGTGAGATATCAGTTGAAGATTGCTTATCAGCTGGCTTCATTCAGAGGCCAAGATTGTGCAGATTAGAAGAAGAAATTATAGAGAAACATTAATCAACTTGCTGGTTTCAGTTGAAGGGTTGGACGGCTGCATATTGTGATGCTGACATTCATTTCCAGGTCGTACGACTGCTTTTGGCAATCATTCATTTCAGCAAGGAGGCACCTAGGGTTTGAGGAGGTTTTTTGGTCAAGGAAGGCTAAATAATTTTCAAGAAATTTTCAGAAAGGCTGTGGGATCATTTAGAAGGCATTGACATCATTTTGGAGGAATTATTTTTAGTTTTAGATGAGAATCAAACCCTACAACAGCTGTTTTTTGTCAGTAGAAGCATAAAAAGACTAAGCATTTCATTCCCGGGTATGCATGTGTATTCAAGGGTTCCAAATAAATAAAACATATATCTTATGAGGTTGCATGTTCCTTCCTGCATTTAATTTCTATGTTTATTTTTGCATCTGCTTTTTATATCAAAAACTCCAAAAAAATTTATAAAACTCAAAAAAACCAAAAACGATCAGCAAGACTGTGACTGCAAACTGAAATTCAATGTTAGAGAGGACTTGGGTCTTCACACTTAGCAGAATCCTCATCTGATTTAGCCCATTTTCTTATCCTAAATCGGATTGTAAAAAGAATTCTAGGCAGATTGACAAAATAGGATAAGCTCAAGGAAAGCACTGGGCTTCCGAAGCGAAGCCTTGAATTCAAATCCCAGGAGACATGTTAAATTATTGAAATTTGATAAAATGCACATCTAACTTGCTGGCTATGGCATACACCAATGGACAAAACCGGGTGCAAGCCTTAGGTGAGTTGACTGAATATATCTGAAGGGAATTTTCAATTTATTAAATCAAATAAAAGAAAAGAGAAGAAAAAAGACAATGAACTCCAAGTATAAAATTGTTTCATGAGTGTGAAAGTAAATGCATCTTTTTGTGTAAGCATTTGTTCTTTAATTTTAGTGAATATTGCTGACATCAATTTTCTGAGGAAACCTGTCCATTTAGTCATTGATACTGACTACATTTCTTGAAATGGCTCGTGTAAACAGGAAAGAAATACGACCAGAGGAGCACAATAAGATCGTAGTTTGTGCATACTTCTGTGAGATGGCACCGACTTAGTTCTTAATAAAATTGTAATCTGAATGGTAGGTGCTCCAGTGGTTGCGGACATCCAAAGCATTGTGTTTCTTCCTTCCCTTATGATAGCTATACTGTCATCATGTCATGCATATCCATATCCAGATATCCCTATCTTTCTATATGTATGTATCAATTTCTCCATATGCTTTTCGTCATCAGGTATGATCAATGCTCATCAAACCATGAATTAAGTTCCAGAGCAAAAATAATAACAGGAGGAAAGAATGTTGGTAAAGAGCCATATTGTGGTTTGCTCTAAAATTGAATAATGTTGTCTGGTGATGAAAAACGGAGAAACATATCTAATAATGGAGACTGGATGTGAACACAATGTTTGTGGTATATTATTGGTACTCTATAATGTACCAATGATTTTCAGTTGTTTCAGTAAAATTCAAAACTTCTCTAGAAGGCATTAATTTGTGGCTAGTGATTTGGTTTCTTCAGAATGATCCAAATCACTGGCAAAAAATTAGTGTCAGTGAAGATGCAATCATTTGGAAGCCAGAAAAGGTGTTCATAGCTGGAGTAAGATCCTTGTGAACAATTACATGGTGAATATCTTCTCTTCTCCAAGATTTTGAGATGAAATAGAATGGTCAGTAATGATGCTATATCATTTTCGATGCAAGAGAAAGTCATAACTGGAGAAAGAGCCACTCAAGATGAACATACGATGAACATCTCTTTTTTTTACAAACACAGTGAATAGCAAGTTTCAGTTTCTGACTTAGTGCGCCCTAGATTATTGTGTGAAACATAGTGTGCATCTTATGATTGAACTACAGAGAAGACACGTGGCTTCGCTGTTATACATTGAAAAAATCACTTTCTTGCATGTTCTTCCCTGTGTAAGCAGTTATGCTACAATGGTGGTAGGCTGGCATAAGCATTTGTCCGTGGGTGAAGGCAGAAGACAGCAGAGGCTTTCAAGAAGGATTGTGATATATGCTGCTTGATGACTGATCATAATCGGATGAATTTAGGGCTGGGTATTGTTATTAGTGATAGAATGTGAATATGAATTTCTTGTAACTCTGAATTTTGATCCTTTTGTGAATGGTGCATTGAAAACACCAAAAATGTGAAATCTAGCAAAACATTAGCGAATTTTTATACTAGAAATATAATATCATGTGCAACCTGTTCGATCACAGCATCCAAAAAATGAAGTCGGCTTTCAAGGAGGATTGTGAGTATATAATGCTTGACAACTGATGAATTTAGGGTTCGGTACTGTTACACTTCTAGAATGTAAATATGTATTTCTTGTAACTCTTAATTTTGATCTTTTGGTGAATGCTGGATTCAATTAAAAAATGTGAGCTCTCACAAACTGATAGTGAATTTTTGTACACTAAATACATTATCATGTGCAAGCTGTCCAATCACAGCATCTACAAATGAATGGAACACTAAAGTGATAGTGTTCAATATAACCCAATTACTTTCAGAAGTGTTGACTGACAATTTATGGTTGTAATTTGTGCCGCTGAGCTAGAATGTACTATTGTAAGCTCTTGGAGATATAGAAGTGCCAGTTGCTGTCAAAAATGGTTGATAAGTGATGTCATTTTTGGTTTCTTGTCACGAAGAATGGTATCAATAATCTTAACAATGATAGCATAAATTTTTCCCAATATTTTGTGAGGTCTATGCTAATAACAGAACATGCATATTGATTATCAAATAACTTCTATTTGTATTATATGGAGTGTATTATTGCCCTTAATTACTAGTCTTATACTACTAATACATATCTTTATGGTGTCCTACTAATAGTATATGTATTTTGGTTGCTTGACATCCATATTGATATATATTAATATTTAAATTTCAAATAATATTTTTATTGATATATAAAATATTAATATATATTTAAAAATAATAAATAATTATATTAATATTAAGTGATAGGAAGGGTCACACTCGTTCACGGTCCAAAAGATAAAAATTGTTAGAATTGTATTTATCAAAAACATATTTTATTAAAATAAGCACAAAATTAGATGGGAAAAGTGTAAAGCTTGCACTTTTTGACCTCACAATTTGTTCACATTGCGAATATTTATGAGCTGCAATAAATAAGTATACTAAAGTAAATGGAATTTGTATGTTTTATATATAATAAAAAGATATTGAAAAAGTTTGTTTGATGTTACATGTATGTATTTACTCAAGTATAGTCTATTAGATCTGCAATTTATTAAAAAACAGAAGGTATTGTACATAATTAAAATATCTAAAATGGTAACATTTCACAATTTAAACATTTCCACTTAAATGGTTAAATCTAGCAAGAGGATGGAACCATGGAGTTGTAAATTGCGTAACCCCAATAAAACTTAGTAGAAGGTGATATGGATAATTTTGAGAGGTTCGTGTTTATTGGGCATTTATGGAGATGTAATTGCTTTGACCTCTATGATGGTTTCAATCCATAATCAATGTGAATGGTATATGATCCATAGAGGTTCGCTTCAATTAGATGTAACATATGAAGGCATTGCTTTAACCATTGTATAGCATGTATGACCCATGTTGAGTTATCAATTTAACTAAGGTGGTGAATTTTTCTTGAAGATCCACTTTTACCATTGCAAATTGTAGTCTTTTGTACACTCCCACTCCCATAATTGATTATTTGTGAAAGTATGTGATTGGTTTAAGGCAAGGGGAAAAGAGCTTGAGAAGTGCCAAACAAAGTATTGCAACAGCCCAAATTTTTTTATTTTTTGGAAAGATGTGAATTTTGTAAGCTCAAGATAAAGAGAGGTAAAATAACATTTTCCCATGATGTGAGGACACATTTTGTGCAGTAAGTTAGACATTGAGCTATGTAATATAAGAAGGTAGGAAGAGGAAGATGTGATTGAAATAGTAGACATAGGAAACAATGTATTATCGACCATCCCTTTGGAAGCACAAAACTTTCTTTCCAATGAAAACATCGTTTGTAATGGGCCTCTTAATTGTCCCTATCATAATGTCATGAACTAACATGGCACATATTGTGGGTGGGGTCTTCCCTAATATGTAGAAGAATCTAGACATTTTTTGAATACGTGGAGTAATTTGACAAAAAATGAGCTATTTACACAATAAAAGAGGTGTGGTCCTGAATAGGGTAGTGACTATGAGAGATATGAAGATGGGTGGTGATTGAAAGCGAGTGGAGCTTAGAAGTTGCTCTATCCTTAAACGTAGGTCAAACCTATGGAAAATCCTAGAGGGTGGTCTATACTTTTTCGTGAAGAAGTTGATATTGAGAAACAAGGTGAAGAAAACTTGCAATATTAACTTTCTTATATGATTACAAATCTGAAAATATTACCAAATTCAAAGAGAAACATTAGATTGTACCATTCAACATAAATATAAAATCATTCATACCAAAAGAGACCAAATTTGCATCGTGACATCCTTTTCTGAAAAAACTCCACGAAAGAACAAGGGCAAATGTATTATTATTCTTCGAAAGAGAGAACACCACAATAATACATTGCACTACACTTATCCAAATGATCTTGGAACTACTTAGAAACAAAGACCAAGTGATGAATAAACAACTATGCATTGGCTCTAATTTATAGCCAAATGAGAGAGGAAAAACCACAATAGTTTGTCCAAAACAAGGGGCCAAAACCACTTGGAAAGACTCATGCCTTGGAGAATGAATATCTAATAGACATGCAATAAAATAATAAATAACTCTTCAAGTAACTCCTCATGGGCGCCAAACCCAAAGCCACTTAGACTATACACATTCCTAGTGCTCCATAGCTTGCACTGACTATTCAAAACCCCAAATGGACACCTTTTCTCCTCCCAAAGTTGGTTTGCTTATGCATGACCCTTCATGTCTCATTATGGACATGGAAAGGAGTGTATTTTAACCATTTTGATTTATATTTATCACCTCTTGAAAATGCAATTACAAATGACAATGAAGTACAAATAAATAATATTTTTCTCACATGTCCTAGGGAACAGTTTCAAAAGAACAACTTCGGAGGGAAACTTGTCACTTCTCAAGAACTTTCAAAAGCCTCATAAAGCCAAAAAAATATGCAAAAACGGAATCCTACACCTTGGTAGGGAAAATTATTAATTTTAAATATATTTGGTGTTAAATAATATTCAAATTTCAAACAAATCACCAAATTTATTATTAAGCCAAACTTTCAGGTGATCCCACAATATTGGGTTACACTATTTGGCCAAATGAGACATTAAACACATTGTGCGCTAAATCTTCACTTTCTAACACATAGCAACTAAACCATTAAGAATTTGAAGATAAAAATGACTCGTCTGTAAGATTTTTTGTGTAGATTCTAAATATATATATTTTTAAAAAATTGAAATTAATTGTGCAAATTTTTACATAACTTTTAGTAACTTAATTTTTACAATTGTCATCATTTTCTAGAAGCAACATTTAATATGTAATGCATAACATTTTTTATTGGAAGAATAAAATTCTCATTCTATAATATAGATTTGTCACAACGATATCTAGAGTATGGAAATTTTTTAATAATTTATTATTACATATATTTTTTGGTTAATTTTTTAATTCAAAGTAATTATAATTTGAATAGAGATGCATTGCATAATGCATAGATTTTTTAATATGCATTTGAATCTTCGTCTTTTTGTGTTGAAATGAGGATATGAATACCTAGAGAAAAGATAGTGTTTACAATTTTTTTTGTATTTTTATAATTTTCCACGTGTTATACGAAGATCTAAATATTTAATTAAAAAACTACATTAATAAGAAATAAAATAAAATTAAATATATTCAAAATTGTACTTTTTGAAAAGCTAATAATAAGTACTAAATACTTACAAAAGAAAACTTTTAAATGAATTCATTTGGTCCACCAAATGTTAATGTAAAAGTGGCCTTTTGTAAACATTTCGATAGGTAGAAAGGCTACCCCATTATATGCATGATTTAAGAGTAGAGAGTTTTTATCAAAGAAAGGTTGATCTAACAGGCTTTGACCTAACCCTCTTCAATTAATTGCTTCAAATGAAACCTCTCAAGGCTTAATCATTATATTTTCTTAAAATGTGTGATTTCAACAAAGACTATGATGTTCAAAAAAATGTAACCTGGTATTGTGGGACCACCCGTTAGTTGATCATGATTTTCTTTTGGGATTGTTAACTTACAATTTTTTGTAAGTTGCTATTTTTAGATTAGAAAAAGAGACACGACACTTGCAAAGGAGGGTTGAATTGGAGGAAGTGGTTAAGTCAAAAGAAATTCAGAATAATGTCAATTCTCTGAAGAAAGCAAAGTGCAAAAGAGATCCTAGAGAAGGAAGCTAGGAACATTAGTATGGAAGTTGGAAGTTTTAGGGTTTATCCTATTGTGGAAAGGTTACTTACCTAGGAGGATGAAGGTCACTCTGCCATAGCCATGAATAAGGAAAGAGGATCTTTGTGTCTAAACTTGTAGGAGGGCTATTTCATACAAGTCCTAAGAAAAGTGTTCCTATGAGCACCCCCTTAGGGGGTTTTTTAACAAGAGGTTATGGATTTGGTAAAGAATGTGGTGAGTTCCCAATGAAGAATCACCAAGTTGTTCTTTGTTGGTTTTATAGAATTAACATGCGTATGGAAATTATTCAAGACGATTGGGGTGAAAAAATGTTAATTCTAGTACTCAGGAGGATATCATTGAAGAAATGGAGTGACATATCCAATGTCAAGGGTGAGTAGGTCCCTGAGAACGCCAACCTGTAGAATTGGGATAACTAGAAGCACAATATGGAAGCTAGAATGATGGTAATGGAGAAGGATATCCTTGTGAAAAAAACCTTGGAGAAGATTGTCAATGTTTGTAATTTCTCAATTCAAAATAGCGTAGAGGACATTGACATCTTGTTGGACAAACTAAACTCTCTTGTGAAGACCAGATCAAAGAGAGTCATAGTAAGATTCTTGACCATGTGGGCCCTAATGCAAGAACAAGAGGGAGTAAGAAAATATTTTACGAGGAAAAAAAAGAGTTGGTTAGCTTTGCTAATCTCTACAAGAGGTAAGCGATGGAAGCCTTGAAGGATATCTAGTCTTTTTGTGTGTTGGTCTTTGCTCTCTTTTTTTTAGTTTAGTTGTTGTCTTTCTATATGCTTATGGTGGGTTATTTTTCTGTTATTAGCAAATGGTCGGGTCTTTGATTGTTATGATTTTCTAATCAACATTTTGTAATAAGTTCTAGGCTCCTTCAAAACTAGTTTTTTCCATAAATAATAAAACATTATGTTTTCAAAAGTTGGTTCTTAGGAAGTGTGATTTTAAATGTTTTTCATGACAAAAACATAGATAGGCTTGAAACAAAGAAGAAAATGACAAGGGGGTGGGAGTTGTTGCTCCCAATGTGAGGAGAAGGGTTGTGTAGAAGATGGAAGTATAATACAAATGTAAATATGAAATGAGAAGTGTGCTGCCTAAGATATATTTTTGTAGAAAGTTACAAATTACATAAAGAAGAGAGTTTTTGAATCTAAGAACACTTAGGAATTGGGACATGTCATATAAAGCATTAGACAAGGATATTAATAAGGATGGTTATAGTAGTAGTAGTAGAGGTAGTAGTGGTAGTGGTAGTAGTAGTGGTAGTAGTAGTAGTAGTAGTATTAGAGGTAGTAGTGGTAGTAGTAGTAGTGGTAGTAGTAGTGGTGGTGGTGGTGGTGGTGGTGGTGGTAGTAGTAGCATAATTTAAGACTAAGGCATGCATAAAAAAGCATAAAAAAAAAGTTAATAAGAAGAACATTTAAAGAGGGGACAAAAAGATCCCTAGACATGAAAAGGAAAATATATTATCATTTATGATTGAATGTACGCATAGGAAGAATTCTTATCTATAATATATTATGAATATTTAATATAAATACTTGCAGAATTTAAATAAAAAATAACTTAAAATATGACTCATAGTTTTAAATTTCAATTACATTTTTTTTTTAATAAAATATTTGTCTCTTGAAAACACATCTCTACCCAAATCTCATTTCTTCGTATCAATGAGAATATTTAATTAGATGTGAAAGAATAAATTTAGCATTCATATTTTTATGATTATTAAAATTCTATCATAACCTAAACATTGAATCAAAGTGGCAAGCACACATTTTACAAATTATGTGGAAGTTACATCACCTAATATCTTGAGTTACCAAATCATGTTTAAACTACTTTATCTTAAACCTCCACAACATCAAATAATACATAGTAATTCATCACATTTTTATGACTTCTTGAAACCAAGTGAGAGCTATAAATATGAAGTAAAACTCTTCAACCGATCATAATAGTTTTAACTATACTTTTACTTTTAACTTTACACTAAAAAAATTTTTATTAATTTATTTTTATGGTAGGTACCTATTGCATCCATTAGATACGGTTGGCTTTTTTATTTGGCCAATAATATTTAATAAAAATTTAGTCTTTTCTCTTAAGTGAAAGAGCAAGTTCTTTGGATTGTAATGTGTCATTTGTTTCAAACACTTCTCTTTCATGCGTTGCAAAAAGTTGGTAGGGTTTGAACACGATTAACCTTGGTATAGGCATTGGGTTTCGCTTGTATCAATTTTTTGTTTAAATGAATATTTGAGTTACCTTTTTCGCTTAAAAAGATTGAAAGCATATTCTCGATTGGGCAAGTAGGGTTTATTTTGATGAATTATATGATTAATTTTTTGTTATTATTGCAGAAAAGTTCTATGAGCTATTTGAACAATTTGTTAATAATTGTTAAACAAAAATGGTTATTTTGTGCATTCTGCCAATGAGTACAAGTCTTGGCCTAGTTTAAATCTTTTGTAGAAATCGTTTGAAGATTTTTCTTACAATTCTTGCATAAAAACATAGACTCGGTTAGACAACTAGAGTTTTAGAGTTTAAGAACTTTTTTTTGTAAAATGTGATGTTTGGAAGAATTTTGTGATTTATGGTATAAATTTGGTCAAATAATCTATTTGTGAAGGGGTATATACGGATTTGGGCAACATGTTTGTGTTATAATTTTTGTAAAGAATCACAGTTACGGTTAGAGGATCCAGGTTTATTTGGAAGTATTTATAATATATGTTGCAATTGTCTAGGAGTTAGAATGAAAATTTAAAATTTGTAGTGTCCACATTAAATGTCTTCTCATTGCAGAGACTGCATGTCTTTTTTCATTGTTGTGAGTTGTTCACTTCAAAAATTACTCCTTCACATGATGCAGACACTTGCTAGGGTTTGTACACGATTGACTTGGTATGGGCGATGGTTTCTTCTTTGTGTAGGCATACAAGTTCAAAATCTATTAATGTTTGTAGGATTTTGGGTTTGTATTGCAGAGCTATAGAAATTATTTATGCATAAATTGCACAAGATTATTTTAATTTTCGGGCAACATATTTGTGTTACAATTTTTGCAAAGAATCATAGTCATGGTAAGACAACTAAGGTTTATTTTGAAGTATTCTCTAATTTAAGTTGCATTTGTCTAAGTTTTAGAGTAAAAACTTAAAATTTGTAACATATCATTTAATGCAAGTTCTTTGAAATGTGGCTCCATTAAATGTCTTTTAGTTGCATATGGTTTATGCTCTTTGTAGGTGCACAGGTTTCATAATTTATTAATGTTTTTAAGATTTTGGGTATAATAGAGTTACAAATTTTACATAAAATCATAGACCAGTTAGACGACTAGGGTTTAGAACCATATCCTGGAAAAATGTAGTATTTTGAAGAATTTTGTGATTTACAGTAAAAATTCGACATAAAAATATTTTTGTCTAGTATATTTTTGGGCAACGTTTGTAATTTTTGCAAAAATGGTGTGAAGATTTGTGTTACAATTTTTGCAAAGAACCCATTTTGAATTAATTTTTTGTAGCTTAGTTTTCATATTTATTAGAGCTTTGAGTGTTTTGAAATGAACATGATTGCTTGATACTTCTTGCAGGATTACTTGGATGTAGTAGAACGTTGTAGTTTGCATAGTATGGCCACTTCATCTTTAATTTATTTGTACATTTGTGCATGAAGGTACATTTTAAAAATTGAGCATTTACTTTGGGACAGTGGATTTGTAACATTTCAATTTTAAACAGTTTTGCTATTATATTTTAGTATTAGATATGTTTTGGAGTAGGTTTTCTTTCTTTAGTGTTTAAATAATTTTAATAGAATCAAATTATTTTACTTACTTAACATTAATTAATTTAATAAACTAAAAATTATATAACATGCAATATAAAATGTGGCTTATCACAAGTCTGTTATTCCAGAAGAGAGATCTAGTGGAATCAAGTTTAGGGCTATTGCAAACATGTATTCTATTCAATCTACTATACAATAATCTCAATACAAGCCATTGTCTTGTGGAAATAATATGTTTTAACACTAATCCCAAAGGAACGTTTGCAAGTAGGCCTCAAAGAACCAAAAAATATTGCTTACAACAAGATGTATATATGTATATTTAGTTATATAACCTCAAACAAAAATTTGAAATAAAAAAGCATATTATCCTATTAAGATATTAAAATGGAGACTTTTTTTAAACTTTAAACTTCTCTCTTAAATTGGAATAACAAATGTCTCAAACAAAGCTCTTTAGATTCAACAATGGAAAATATGATTTTCCTCCATGCTCTTTCACTTGAGAGCCAACAAAAACATATATAAATAGTATTTTTAAAATTTAATAAATACATATAAATTTATAAACTATATGACATATACTATTGGCTAAATAAAAGGGTCGATTGCATCTAATGGATGCAATACATAGCTGCTAGCAAGTGCAATATAAAATGACCAAATATTTTCCAATGCATATTCATTTTTCATTCATTTTAATTCACTTGAAATGAGAAATGAATTTACCATTCAACTTGATATTAGGTGCTTCAACATGAGGATACATGTTCTATAAGGGCATTTAGTTTTGGATTATGTTGCATTGTGCCAATATAGGGTGAATTGTATTTGTGCAACACAATTCAACACAAAAAAATACCTTTATACTTGTGTGTCCTTGTTGATGGTCTACTATACCTATTGTAAATTCAATTTTGAAAAGCTAAGCACTCATTTGTATTTAATGAAATTTAAAAAATCTATTTATGTTTGTTTTTATTGGTTAATTAAGGTATTTTACCTTGATTATTCCCACGTAGGTCCTAATTATACTTTGCTTAAGCTTTCTTAAGGAATTGCATAGGAGTAGTTGGAGCATTTACACTTTATGTGGACTTATCATTGTCATATCTACTTATAGTGGATGAACATTTCCACCTTAGGTAGGAAATCCACCTTTTGTGGTCTTATCACTTTATTACCCTCCACCTTTGTTGCACGTGTTGCACCAAATTTATTACACATTAGAGGATAATCCACCTCTAGTGGACTCATTTATATTTAATGAAATTAAAAAAATCTATTTATGTTTGTTTATGTTGGTGTAATTAAGGTATTTTACCTTGACTATTTTTCACCTAGGTCCTAATTATACTTTAATTAAGCTTACTTAGGGAATTGCATAGGAGTAGTTGGATCATTCCACTTTATGTGGACTTATCATTATCATATCCACTTATAGTGGATGGACATTTCCACCTTTGGTGCGCGATCCACCTTTTGTGGTCTTATCACTTTATTACCCTCCACCTCTGTTGCACAAACTTTATTACACATAAGAGGATAACACACCTCTAGTGGACATGTAATTCGACCTTAGGTGGGTGTTAAGTTGTCTCTTAATTATCATGTAATGAGACAACAACACTTGTGATTGTCTCATTCACTCCTTTGTACTCACCTTGGCTATATAACCAAGGGCTCTCCTATATACCTTCATCTAATTCAATCCAATATTTCAATGATCATATTGCATTCTTGGTGTGAATACAATTTATTCTTATCATATTATTTCTCTCTTGTTATTGTGCTTTCAGTTGCCTCTAGATCTTGGTTGGCTAGCTTCATAGAGGGCTTTTAGAGTGCTACTGGATAGTCATTAGAGAGTATTGTGGTTGATTTTGGGGGATCCTCTTTGTGGCTTTCTACAATGACACAACTTTAATGTGTATTCCCCCAACACCCGCCCTAGGAGGAGAGTGGTGTGGAGTGAGCTATCCTCCTATTTCCTTGCCCTTGAGGACTACAAAATTATGGTAGCGGGTGACTTCAACTCCCCTTGGTCCCCTTTGAAAAGCTTGGAGGTTTGATGGACTACACTGACAACATGGGAGACTTATCTAGCTTCGTCATAAATAATGGCCTCTATGATATAGAAATGATGGGTAACCCCTTCACTTGGTCTAAAGGCTCGAAAAAAACCAACTTGGTCTAATGATAGGTAAGCCCTTCACTTGGTTCACTTGGTCTAATAATGGGTAACCCCTTCACTTGGTTCTTCTATGTTATGAGTTGCAAAAAAAATTAAGATTATTAGGGGAGTTGTCAAAGGCTAGAGAAAAACCAACTTTGGGGATATCTTCAAGACCAAGAAGGATCTTTCCGAGAAGCTTGAGGTCCTCCAACAACGGATGGCTTCTAGTGACCTCTCCCCGAACCTTCACAGTGATGATGAAGCTACTACGAAGAATTGGAAGGAAGTCATGGCCAATGAGAAAGTCTTTTAGAAGTAGAGATCGTATGTCTAGTGGCTTGAGGAGGGAGATAAAAAATACTTCTTTATTCCATAGATCTGCCTACAAGCACAAGAAAAGGAATTCTATCTGCACCCTCAGGGACAACGCGTGGCTAGTAGTCTCTGATACCACTCTTTTAGAAACTATGGATACTAATTATTTCACTCACCTCTTTTCTGAGACAAACTCTAAGAATGTGGAGGACCTACAAGAACAACTTCTCTCCCACCTCCCAAGGACTGTGACTAATGTTGACAATGACCTCCTCCTCTCCTAGGTCTCTGACTCTGAGGTCAAAAGGGCAATTTTTTCTATGGGTTCCTACAAAGCCCCCGACCCAGATGGGTTCCCCAAAACATTTTTCAATAATTCTAGGATATTGTGGGCCTTGACGTGATTCAGACAGCTAGAGATTTCATCAGAACGGGAAAGTGTTAAGATAGGTCAATGATACCTACATTGTCTTTGTTCCTAAAACTAAGGATACTACTGCTATGGAGGACATTAGACCCATAAGTATGTGCAACACCTTCTACAAAATGCTCTCTAAGATCATTGTTAATAGAATCAAACGCCTACTTGATAAGATTATCATCCCTAACTAGAAGGGGTTTGTTCTAGGATGAAAAATTATGGATGTTACTATCACAACTCATGAAATTCTTCACTCCATTGACCGCAACAAATCTGCAGGGATGGCCCTCAAGCTTTATATTTCAAAATCCTATGACAAAGTCAATTGGCTCTTCCTATACAAAGTGAGTTGTGCTTTTGGGTTTAATTAGTCCCTCATCAGTATTATTAAGGAATGTGTTGAGACTGTCAAATTCTTGGTTCTCATGAATGGAAAACCTGGGGACAATTTTCCCTCGGCCAAAGGACTAAGACAGGGGGATCCTCTTTCCCCCTACCTCTTCATCCCGTTGGCCGAAGTTCTTGGGTGCAATATGATGTAGTTGGTCGAGAATGGCAGAATTCGGGGAATTAAGCCTATCACCACCCTCCCCTTGTCAGTACTGCAACTGTTTGTCGATGACACCTTTTTCTTTGGTACTGTTGTTCCTTTTTCTTGCTGTCATAAAACATACTCCTCGAAGGATTGACTCTATTTATCCCTGACACTGATCAAGCATAGAATAGGACAACAGTAACAAGGTCTTGAGACCTCCTTCACTTTGAGCTCCACAAACTCGGGCGGGATTACCCTTGAAAACTTAGAAT
>MU224432.1:2985168-3001428 GCA_018584345.1 Thuja plicata | reverse complement strand
AGCATGATTGAAAACTAAACTTAAGGCAATTACAGGATCTGACACAAAAATAGATATACCTTATATATCTACCTCAGTACATTTAGCCAGACTAATCAATCAAATTCATTTGCTACCCTGAACTTTGCTGAAATATCTCTAAGGTATATTCTCTCCTTGAAAGAACCCTAGAAGTATCTCATATATCTGCCTTACAGATATATAAATTTAAAATGCTCCTTGAACATTCAATTTAAACAAAATTCAGAATGCTAAAATGAAGACAGAAAATCCACTAAATGCTTCAGAAACTGTGAACTGGATTTCATTCAGAAGTCATCGTCAATTACTACATTCAACAGAGATTTCTCCATAAAAGACCAGATATATTGCAATTGATTTAGTATTTTCAGACAGAAAAATGACCATCCTTGTACCAGTTGTCTTGGGATCCTTTTATAGCACAAGGATACAACAAGCTACAGACATCTGGGAAGGATAATTCAACCGCGTGTAACAAAATTCTGCAACCGAACATAGGTGGCAGCTAATTAACACGGTTTGTTTTTCATGGCTTAACCATATCTGATTCATCCTTTTTGCTTCCCATCTGTTCTTCTTTGACGGTAGGCCAATCAAAAGGCAACAGCTTCCATCTCACCTGGCATCCATGGCAGCTCTGGCCTCAGACACGTATTTAGCCCTGTCTCTTTTCTGTTTTGCACCATGCTGTGCTCTGTTTTCTATTTCTTCATTTCTGGAAAGATCCTTGCGAGTGCGCGACACACTCCTGCTATTCACTTGGTCGCATACTCGCCATCCTTTCTTGCTCAACTTTTCATCTTCTGCGAGTGAGCGATACTTTCTTCATCTTTAACCAGTCGCGCACTCGCAAATTAACATTTCATATCACCTGAGTCTCGGCGACTGAGCGACTGCATTCTTACTTCTCAGACATTCCATCATCGCACACTCGCTGATTGTTTAAAATGCACTTTTTTTATTTGGGCAAATGAGCGACATCTTCTCTTCACTGCATACTCTGTCTGGTCGCACACTCGCGAATTCAAAAATTTCACTTTATACCGGACTGCGAGTGCGCGACTGCTTCATTTTTCCCTTAGTCGCTCGATCGCGAGCTCTTTTATTTCCACTTCTGTTGATCGGCGACTAAGCGACTACATTAAATCTCTTTGTCGTGGGCCTCTGTCACTAACCATGGTTCCATCTCAAGACTTGGCAACAATGTGCTTTCTTAACCTTTGGCTGACCTGGGTTACAATCTGGCGATCATGCGACACAACTGAAATCAAAGTCGTGCACAGTTAACATTAACTTGTCATTGATTCTGAGACCTTGCGACTAGCCGTTACCCTTAACCATCACGGTTATCTCCTTGTCGCCAAATTCTTAATTTGTGTTTCAAGACTACGCGATAATGCTTAGTCGCCAAGTCGGGGGATATAAGTCCTTAATGTTCAATGTTACCTTAACAGGTCATAAGCGCCCTTTTTCACTTCTGACGACTGCGCGATAGACCTTAATCGCCAAGTCGGGAGGACTTTTCTCTTAGGGAATTTTCTTCTTCAGACTTTGCGACCACCGTTGGATCTTCTAATTCTTTCATCTGGCGGCCGTCTTTTAATCGCTCAATGTTTCTGTCTGCCCTTAAATCATTTCCAGACATCGTGACGGAAGGCAAAGCACCTTAGTCTTGAAATCGCTGAATCCACTTTCTCCTTCTGGCGACAACCCGACAAATCTTTTATATCCACTCGCCTTCTGACAGATGTCACACAATCATTAGCTCATTTGATGCATACTGAAGAACTGGGTCACCATCTTGTTCTGGCGACATCCCGACTACACATTACTGCAAACCACAGACGGTTAGTCGTAAAGTCTGAATCAAAATCCCTTAACCACTGTCCCATTCCAAGACCATGCGACTGAAGGCATTGCTTAACTGTCAACTTTGACTGATCTGGCGACAAAGCGACAAAAGGTAATCGCAAAGTCTGAAGACATTTTCTTGACCGCTGAGAATCTGCCGCGATCACCCGACTAAGCAGTGGGTCCCATCTGTATACGGCCTTATGACATGGTTATCCCACGACTACCTGACATGAAAGGAATCGCTAAGTCTCAGAAGGCAAAAGGAATATGCTGATTTTGAACGAGACTACGCGACATAAGGAAAAAGCAAAGTCAGGGAGAGATATGGAATATTCGCTCAGGGTATCGCGACAAGGCGATTCAATTAGAACACATGTCCTAAGTGAAAGGAAAAAGGTAACTGCAAAATAGATTGCGCCATGACTTAGGGTTTATTTTCATCAGCAAAGCACTCGGTTTTGAAACAAGGAAGCTTGGGAAAAGCAAAAGACCAAGAAATTCAAATTTTTTACAAGGCAGTGCTAACAGGTACCTCTTCAGTTATTGAGGCCAAGGTGTGGAAGACCCTTCTTGATGACTATGTCTCTACCTCTGGTCAGCACATTAATTATTATAAAAGAAAGATATTTTTCTTCAACAGTGATTAGTTGATTCAGGGAAAAATTATGGACATTCTGGGCTGCAGTTGGCCACACTCTCGGAAACCTATCTAGGTCTCCCTCTGATGATTAAAGATGTTAAAAATGACTTATATAAATCTATCCTCAAGCGTACCCAAAGGAATATTTCTAGATGGAAAGAAAAACTCCGTAGTAGTGCTAGGAAGCTTCAATTTCTCTCCGCTTCTCTACTAGGAATCTCGATGTATTTCCTCTCTATCTTCAAAATTTTGGGAGCCGTGGCTGGAAAACTTGAGAAAATATAGTGCACCTTCCTCTAGTCTGGTTGTGAGTAAAAAAAGAGACCCTCATGGTCTGGTAGGACAAGGTCTACTTACCCAAGTCTCTTGGTGGTCTAGGGTTATGAACAATAAATAACCTAAATAGAACTCAGTTGACTAAGGTGGCCTGGACTATGGTCAAAGGTTCTATTGACTGGTGCAAAATTATGGAAGCCAAGTATCTCAACAGGGACCGCTTCTGCAAACTCCACACTGAGCATGACCACCCTCAGAGCTCCAAGATATGGAATAGCATTCTCAAATATAGGAGCATTCTAGAGAAGGGGTTCACTTGGTAGGTTGGCAATGGTAGGGACATCTGGTTCTGGGAAGATGTCTAGCTAGGTAACCTCATCCTGGGCTTTAGTAGGTTCTCCCAGCTCAATAATATCCCCACTCTTTGGGTGGGAACCTTGGTGGCTAACTACATTAGCAATGGGCAGCTGATGGACCTCCTGCCCCTTTTAGTTGATAGGGTCGATCTCACTCTCCTAGCCACTGATCTCATGAATCTGATGCAAAGGTCTTGAGTTTTGTTGTTCAACCAACCTGATAGAATCCTTTGGTCCCACACTCACAATGGTGAGTTTGAGAAGTCAAATAGTCTTACACCTTGCTGATCAAGGAGGTTGTTGAACCGACCTGCTAGAAAAAAGTGTGGAGCTCCCAGCTAATTCCCAAAGTGAACTTCTTCTGGTGGGTTGTGCTTCATGGAAAATCCCAACTTTGGATAACCTAGGCAAAAAGAGAATTAGCATGGCAAATATTTTTAGCCTTTGCAAAAAGGAAGAGGAAAGTATCAACCATCTCTTCCTGCATTGTGAGTTCTCCTTGGTAGTCCGATATCTAGTCATCTGCAAAATCAACCTTTCTTGGGTGACTAACTAGGATATCCAGTAGTTTTCCACTGGCTGGAAATCCCCCTCCCAGCATGCACTTCTCCATCTCCTTTGGAAACAAATCCCCCCAATTTTGTTGGAGTATCTAGAAGGAGCGCAACAATAGAATTTTTAGAGATAATGAGCTATCCCATGTTTAGGTCTTCCACCTTGGCTCTAAGGTGCTTCTGTTGGAGAACCTTTCGGTTGCTCGATGGAAGAGCCTAAACCACCCCCTAGTGATGCTCATCTCCACTTAGCCAAAAACTAGAGCATTGACAAATATTTTGACAGATTTTATAACACCAAGATGCTCAACAGGAAGACAACCAAATTGCTCCCCCCAAACCTCATTGGGAGAAGCTCAATATTGATGGGGCTGTGAGATACATGGGTTAGGCGGGTGGGGGCATTATCTGTGATTATAAAGGGCACTTAATAGATGATTTTTATGGTCCTCTTGTAAACCAAAACTGTTAACTAGGATGAAGGTATGACCCTTTTGTGGGGTCTGAAATTTGCCACAGCAACTGGAAGTAGAAATCTTAAAATTGAGGGGGACTCCAAAAACATTATTGAGGCTGTCGAAGGTAATTCCAAGGCTGGGTGGAAACTATTTTAAGTGACATCCTTGGTCTCCTGGGTATCCTTGAGGGGGTCAAGATAAGCCACATCTACAAGGACGATAATTCTACGGAGGATGACATGGATGTTATTGGTCTCTTGTCGGACAGCTTACGATGTTGGAGGGCTATCAATTAGCTCCCTAAGTCTACTCAAGACTTGATTAGGAAAGAAGAGAGTTCTACCAATGGGACTCACAATGATGGTTACATTCCAATGTTATGGCTTACCTCAGCTTGTCGTAGTTGGGCCCACCACCCCCTCCTTTTCACCACCATAATTTTAAATTTTGAATTCGACGACTCTAACCCCCGCCAGCTTGCCAGTGACGGGGATCTTTTTCTCACAAGTAGGATGAGATGGAATTTTTTACCGTGCAACATTCCCCATATAAAGGAAAGTCCAGGGTCTTCATGAGGAGTATATGGCAGTACCTAAGGTCGAAGGGTCCATTTAAAAATTTAAATTGTTGTCATATCATAAAGTTAAGTTTATGGTATTTTCTCAATGTGACGCTTTTCCTTAGATTTGGTGTGGATTTTCATGATAAACATTACAACTCGTAGAAATCCTCTCACATGTCGATACACCTATGTGTGCTCGATGTGCAACTTGGCATGCATTGCAATTACTGCCTAAATTATTACAATAATTATAGGTGAAGGGTAAAAGTACAAAGTTGTGTCGCACTAGAGGATAATTTTTGTAGTTCCGGCCAAAACGGTTTCGACCGGAACATTTTTTGGTTGTACATACGTGGTGCACACACGGTGCTATGTGGCAAATGTGTTCCAGCCGAAACCATTTCGGTCGGAACTGGTCCGACCGAAATGGTTTCAGCCCGAACCCTTAAAAACCATATACACCCCAAAATTTGCCCCAAGTGGTTCATTTCTACTTGGCGCCTTCCGAGATCTGTAGAGTGGGTTTGGTGATCTTCGGCTAAAAATAGGTAGGTTTTTTTGCATGTTTTTTTTTATGTTTTTTAGTTTTTTTTGTTAAATTAATGTAGTTGTATTATTTAATGGTTTTTGTTGCAAATTTGTTATTTTTAATTTTAGAAAATAAATAATATGGTTTTATGTAGATTTAGTTGTTTAGTTAATATATTTTTCCCAGTAAAGAAACTATGTTAGTTAGTTAGTTAATTAGTTTAGTTTTATTGCATATGTTTCAAAACATTAGGAAAATGTTACAAAACATTAGGAAAACGTTACAAAACATTAGAAAAATGTTACAAAATATATTAAACATAACATTGTAAACATTAGAAAAATATTACAAAAATGTTACATTAAAACCAGATACATTAAACCATACATTAAACTAAGCTAGTAGTAAACATAGGCTAGTTGTAACTCAAAGCGTCTACAAAATCAAACACTTTAACTATATTGAACCTTAATGTTAATCTTAATTTTCTATATGTAATCCTTATCCTAACACTAAACCAACATGAACCCTAACCATAATTAATTTAAAAGTAGACCCTAAACCTAATTGATAAATAAACCCTAACATGAAACCAACATGAACCCTAACATGAAACCAACATGAAACTGGAACATGAACCAGCATAAAACCTAATACTAGAAACCAACATGAACCCTAACATGAAACCAACACATGAACCCTAACATGAAACCAACATGAAACTAGAACATGAACCAACATAAACCCTAGAACACTAGAAACCAACATGAACCCTAACCACGAACATTAACCCTAAACATAATTGAGAATTAAACCAAGTTGATCCCTAAACCTAAACATGAAATATTAATCTATATTAAACTAGGCTAGTTGTAAACCTAGTTATAATTGAACCATAACTCAAAACCTCTTTTCATTAGAAAATATGTACATGTACATATGATTTTAAATTATTTTTCTTTCAAATGTATATGTATTTGTGTTTTCTTTTATTTATTTGTAACACATGCGTTTAAATATGCAAGTAAATTAGAATTGGACCATGTTTCTTAAATTTGTACATATATATTTCATTTAAACTAAATGATTATAACATGTACATGTGCAAAGATCTGTATATATTCTTGTTTATACTTTCGCATATATCTATTTTTATATCACCTACAGATTTAGGAGAGGCTAGTGTTCAGGGGGTGGTAGTGACCGCTCTTTACGTAGATATGTTTATTCTAGAGAGGACATGGAGGAGCTATTCCCTAGTACCATAGCTAGATTGAGACGAGCTATTGAGGTTCTCGATCAGAGGAGTCGGTCATCCACCACCCTTCCTAATAGGGATAGGGTGAAGATTATTAGAGAGGACCTGGATCATATGATTGACATATTTCAATCATAAAAACCTTATGATATCATTTCTATTGATACATTCTATACTTCTCTCTCCCGTAGTGTTACTGGCGCTGTGAAGTATAGATAGGTTGACTCATAGGTTTCCATCGCTATGGTGAAGACCATGTTTCCTCATTACCGGGGCAGAGCTCAGGTGAGAGGTTATATAACTACTATATGTGAGGATGACATTGTTGCACCATTTATATATCCTCAATAGTTGGTTGATCATCATAGGTGGCCCCAGAAGGATGAGCTTCCACTATATTTTTGCAAACAATTATTTGCAGAATTTCATTTACACTACGATATTGATTATACATATTTTCCCGGTCATGTTGGGCAGAGGAGGGGGAGATTATTTGATAGATTCAGAGGGCCTAATTCCCCAGTACCCTCTACTAAGAGAGAAAAGGTGGGTCCAAACCTTTTGGTCGTACCAAAAGGTTTGGAAATGGCAGCTGCAGGACAGAGTGTACCAGATGATGGGATCATGAGGGATGTATTGTCTAGTATTGCGAGTATCGCGACACAGGTTCAGGAGATGTCATCTGATCATTTGGGGAGATACATGTTGCATTCCCATTCTAGCATTCCTCCACCTGCATAGGATGCATCCTCCATTGATGATCCATACTAGATAGTAGACATATCATCTCCCTTAGAGGTTGCAACTTTATCAGATTTGGACTAGTTGCGTCGTATGGGTGCATGTTTACCCAATGATCTACTTTGTGCAAATCAGGCTCTGCAGATAATCGACAGGGTTCCCCTCAGGGAGGTCCCATCATTTTTCCTCACCATTCTTAGTAGATCTACTAGATCAGGTTCTCAGGGTTCATAGAGACAAGAGGATATTCTTGCACCATCTACAGCTCCTCTGCAGACTGTAGGTGACGAGGATGCACCTCACCAGTCTACTCAGCCCACTTCATCACGTTCGGATCGTCAAATTTTTACTACCTTGCTTACATATGAATAGATTGATCCCACAGAGGTGTCCTTACATGACTAGATTGATCCTGTAGAGGTGTCCTTACATGAATAAGATTTGAGCGCTATTGGTAGAGCATTACACGCTGCTACGGTATATATTTATTTAAATCTTGATGTATTTGAAAAAATTACACATGTACATAAATAATTTGAATTTTAAATTTTGATTTATATATATATATGTTCTCCATGGAATTATCAATAGAATGGCACCATATGGAGATTTATAGGATTCTGGCGATCTTGTGCATCATGACACACAGGTAAATTTAGACGTTTGTTCAAAAATAATTTTTCTATGATCATAAGTATTTAATTTATTGTACATGTGTGCATGCATGACACATATATTTCTTTTATTGCACATAGAGATCAGGAGGAGGTGGACCATCATCAAGTCATGGATCAGGACATGGCCCTAATTGAGAACACATATTATTTTAGGTATTTCATGTGACACATCTATTCTAGAAATTTCATATATACATGTTATTTCAGACACATCTATTCTAGACATTTCATATACATGTTATTTCAGACATATATGTACATGTTATATGTTCGTGTGTTATTTCATTTTTTAGACATTACATATATACATGTTCATTTTAGTCATTTCATATATGTACATGTTATATGTTCATGTGTTATTTCATATTTTAGACATTATATATATATACATGTTCATTTTAGTCATTTCATATATGTACATGTTATATGTTCGTGTGTTATTTCATATTTTAAACATTACATATATACATGTTTATTTTAGTCATTTCATATATGTATGTATGTATGTATGTATGTATGTTATATGTCAGTGTGTTATTTCATATTTTAGACTTATTTTTATACATGTTATGTCATGTACAACCTTAATGTTATAAATGTTCATGTGTTCATTAAATAGACTAATGTCATGTAAGTAATTTAACTAATCTAACTAATGTAATGAACCATTAAAATACAATTAAGCATACACATCAAAGCATGCTAATGTGATGGACCATTAAAATACAATTAAGTAATATAACTAATGTCATGTAAGTAATTTAAAGTAATTTAAAAGGGGATGTCTTAAGGGGAGGTCATATTAATACCATTGAACCATTAAAATACAATTAAGTAATCTAACTAATTTCATGTAAGTAATTTAAAGTAATTTCAAAGGGGATGTCTTAAGGGGAGGTCATATTAAAACCATTTAACCATTAAAATATAATTAAGTAATCTAACTAATGTCATGTAAGTAATTTAAAGTAATTTAAAAGAGGATGTCTTAAGGGGAGGTCATACATCAAAGCATGCACATAACATATATATTAAAACCATTGAACCATTAAAATACAATTAAGGAATCTAAATAATGTCATGTAAGTAATTTAAAGTAATATACAAAGGGGATGTCTTAAGGGGAGGTCCTACATCAAATAATACACATCAAAGCATGCACATAACATATCTATTAAAACAAAATGGCGGAGAGGCGGAGGAGAGATGAACTAGGGTTTCAAACCAGGCACGAGGGATGGTGGAGAGAGGGTTTCGATAGACGTGGCCCAAGATGGTCATGGTTCCCACCCGCCAAGCGATCGATGCCTGGCAAGAGAGCTACTAACAGAACATGAACCGAGTGGGCTCAGCCAGGACCGCAACAGAACAAATGAGGCTCAACGAGAATCTTCTCCTATCACAAGGAAGGGTTTTGACAACGAACGGAACAAATTTGGCTCCCAAAGGTAGATGTGGGCCCTCAGACTCTGCCTCTTACCAAGGAAAAACTAGAAACCAGAGACAACCGGACAATCAGTGTTCGCATTGATTCAGAGATTTGGAAGAACTCGGTGCAAATGTTGAGATCACAGGCCTTCTTCATGAAATGGNGGGGGGGGGGGGGGGTTGCCCGGCCTACCCTAAGATCAGAAACTGGGTAAATGAGGAATGGGGCCCCCTCTTCAAAGTTAAAACCCTACCGAACAGTTTCTTCTTGATCATAGCAAATACGGAGACGGAAAAAACTAGAATCATGTCAACGGACCTTTCATGATGGGAGGGATCGACTTCTACATAAAAGACTGGACCCCAAACTTCAACCCTAAGCAAGCATCAATCAAGGAAGTCCTGATTTGGATTCGACTCTATAATCTCCCGCACGAATACTGGCATGCAGAGTTCTTTAAAATGGTCAGTGATCGATTGGGAAAATTTATCAAAGTGGATGAAGCAATGGATAAAAAGGACTGTTGCATGTATGCTAGGATTTGCATACTATGGAAACCACACCCAATATTGCCGCATGCGGTGGAAGTCCGCACAGCCGAAGGATACTGGTGGCAGGGAATGGGGGCATAAGGCAAAAGAATGATTAGTAAGGCAGAAAGGGAAGGGAAAAGAAGTTAACAACCTGGAGAATATCTTAGCCCATCTAATCCTGACTCCTGAGAACCATACGACGCCATTACCCAAAAATCAACAAGAAGAAAACCCCCAAGTGGCTAGTACAGATGCCTATGAGATAGGAGCGAATGGAAGTGTACCTCAGGTGGGTACTAGTGTAGAGAGAGGATCCAATGGTAATCAAGTGGAGACAACCCCAATAGAGTTTGGGGAACCCAACAATATACCAGAGGACATCCTTACTGGGATGATGATACCGCCACAAATGGAGAACATGGGTCAGGAACCAATGCTGGAGGAGGAAGGAGCGGTTTTGGTTGTGAAATAAAGTAGCAATTAGGAAGTGCTCAATGGTGAATTTAAGGAAATACACATGTCCCCTATGAAACAGTGGCCAGAAAGCTTTGCGACAGATCTAGAGACTATGCTCAGAAGATCAAGAAGAAGATCCATTGGGACTCAATGAGGAATTTGGCATAAAGGAGCACCGATCAATCAAGAAAACGAAGTCGCAAATGACAAAATTCAATCTTGGAAGTCAGAAAATGAGAGGGAGAAAATCAAACCAGTAGTTACTGGAAGACGCGGGTAACACAAAGGGGCAAACTAAGCTTTGATCCAGAAGGGACTTATTCCCTTCTGGGAAGCCATGAAGCACCTAACATGGAATGTCAAGGGCTGCAATGCCCCTGACAAGAGACGCCTGATCAAGAAAGGTCTTGATCAAGAAAAGCCCGATAATATGTGTATTCAAGAGACTAAGTTAGATGGTGAAAATGCAGCGAAGGTGTTTGGGGTCAGACATAAATGGTCTGGTTTTTTTGTTGATGCATTCGGTGCCTCGGGTGGCTTAGGGATTATTTGGAACCCTCGACTGGTTAAGGTGGAAGCAATCGCTAAGGAAAGATTCTGGCAACTGGCCAAGGTGAGTCCTTTCACTATTAATGTTTCAATCTTTTTATTCAATGTCTATGGCCATGTCAAAATAGAAGATAAGAGAAGGGTCTGGGAAGAAATTTCTATGGCTTTGGATGGCCTAGGATAGCAAGAGGCAATCATTGCAGGGGATTTTAATGCAACCCTTGTTCACTCAGATAAGCAGGGTGGCAGGGGAAGGCTGAGCAGGGTCCAAACATATTTTTAAAATTTTGTAGTTAACAATGGGTTGTGGGAGGTGATAGCGAGAGGAGGAAATTACACTTGGACAAATAGGAGATTGGGATTCTCTAACATTGCGGAGAATCTGGATAGATTTTTCTTGGAAGGAAGTTGGAACGCACTTCCTTTTGTGTTTGAGGCTCAAATCTTGGGACTGTCAGGATCAGACCACTTCCCGGTGGCACTAATGTTTCACAAGGATGGGACACCTCCCCGGTGCCCTTTCAAAATGGAAAAATGTGGCTAAGAGAACCGAGATTCAAGGAAATGATCACTCAATGGTGGATTTCGGCCCCAAAAGAAGATGGGAACTCGACCTTCCAATTATGTAAGAAACTGGGTTTTATTAAGCAAAAACTAAAAATATGAAATAGGACACATTTTGATGATATCTTTGTTGAAAAAATAAGTTTGGAAGGGCAATTGAAAGTCTTAATTTGCAAATTCCAAAATGAAGGTATGGACGAGGTAGATTTCCTAATAGAAAAAGACCTACTGTGTAGATACAGTGAAATTTTACAAAGAGAGGAAGTGTATTGGAGACAGAAATCACGAGAGAGTTAGCTCAAAGCAGGAGACAAAAACACAAAGTTTTTCCACAGCTCGGTAAAGGTCAAAAGAAGTGTGAATAGAATCCTGGCTATCAAGATGGCTAATGGTAATCTTATGGAGTAGAGTGTGGATATCAACTGGGAGGTTGTTCAGTTTTTCTCCAACCTCTGGGGTGAGGAAGGGGCCAACGACGACAGGGCCCAAAGAGAACTTCTACTACTCATCCCGAAGATGGTAAACCCGAAGGAGAATCAAAAACTAATTGCCCCAGTGTCCTTATTAGAACTAAAAGCGGCGGTGTTCAGAATGGGTGGAGAAAAGGCACCGGGGCCCGATGGATTCCAAGCTTTTTTCTACCAAAATTTTTGGGAGGTCTTAGGACCGGAGCTGCTTGCAGTGGTGGAAGAATCCAGATCCAAAGGCTTCATTTTAAAGGATTTCAACAATATGATGGTGACCTTAATTTCCAAGAAAGAGAAACCCAATACATTTGAGGAGTTTCGACCCATTTCACTCTGCAACAGGATTTTTAAAATCATCACAAAGGTTGCAGCAAATCGCTTATAGCCAGTACTAGAGCGCCTGATTTCTTGGGAACAAAGCGGCTTCACTCATAATAGGAACATAGTGGATGGAATCATTATAGCTCACGAAGCCATCCATTCGGCCAGAGCTAGTAAATAGAGGTACATGCTTTTGAAACTTGACATCAAAAAGGCGTATGACAGAGTGGATAGAGGATTCCTAATTGAGATACTAAGGAAATTTGGTTTTGATGAAAAATGGGTTCAATGGATCAAAGGAATGATATGCTCCTACCAAGCATCGATTCTAATAAATGGCAGCCCTCAAGGTTTCTTTGAAACGACACGCAGAATCCAAAAAGGCGATCCCATATCGCCATTCCTATTCATTATCCTGGACGAAGTGCTTGGGAGGGCTATCTCAAGAAAAAAAAGCTCAAGAAATGTGGAAGGGCATTGAGATTGCGCGAGGTCTGGAAACTACATCCCACTCCCGGTTCGCGGATGACACTTGTCTTTTCGGGGTGGCCTCAATGCAAGAAACCATGGTGATGGAAAAATTCCTAGACACCTACAGTGCGGCATCAGAGAAAAATGTCAACTGGCAAAAATCCACAATTTTTTTCTTCACAACAGAGGCTGGATCTCAGAGGGATATTGCTAGAGTTCTTGGAGTCCGTATTTTCCGAATCCCACGTAAATTCCTAGGGACTCCCCTCTTTGCTAGTGCAGATAAAGTAGAGCTATGGGCAGAATTGGTTGATAGATGTCAAGCTAGGATGGACGGATGGAAGAGTAAATGGCTTACCTTGGCATGGCATATACTGTTATTAAAAACAATAATCTCGGCAATGCCTATCTATCCAATGGCATGCTTCAAAATCCTAGCTAAAATGATTAAAAGTATACAACAAAAAATGCGCAAATTCTTGTGGAATGGAGCACAGGATCAGGACAAAATCCCCTTAATGTCTTGGGACAGAGTTTATCAAAAAAAGGCGGTGGCGGGGTTGGAATCAGAAACTGGAAATTGACTAATGAGGCGATGGGAGCCCAACTAGTATGGAAAATGTATAGAAAACCAGAGAAATGATGGGTGAAAGTTCTGCAAGCCAAATACCTGGACAATGCAGACCGGGAGAGAATCCTCATGATCAATAATCCACCTAGAGGGTCAGCCCTATGGAACTTTTTGATAAGTTGTAGACCAGTAATAACGGATCACCTGTCATGGAAAATTGGAGATGGTAGGAAAGCCTCCTTTTGGCAGGATTCCTAGGATGGGCAGCCGATCTTGGCCCAAGGGATACTGCACCAGATCATCTTAGCAATGGAACAAGAGTGGGGAACTAAGGTAAGAAACTTTTTGGATCTAGCCTCTATTGATTTGGGTCAGGAACTCAAATGGGAGGAGACAATAGATGCGGGACTCTCATAGGAACACCAAGAGACTATGATGAAAATATTGAGTATTCAAATGGTCATCGCATCTGAGGAAAAAGATGAAGTAATTTGGGTAGGAGAAAAAAGCGGCCAGTATTCGGTAAAAATTGATCTTGCCTTGTTAGAAAATGAAGGTCGAAAGGTGGAGTGGGAAGAAAATGTTTGCTGGAGGAAAGATTGTTTGCCCAAACCAGCAGCATTTACATGGCTGGCTGGGAACGGGAGAGCCCTCACAGGGGATATGCTTATGTGGTTGGGATTCGCAAGATCCCTTAGATGTGCACTGTGTAATAAATCAGAAGAGACTGTGGATCACTTATTCCTAAATTGTGAATTCTCACAGGAATTTTGGAGATTTGGACTGGGAAAATTGAACTGGCAGGGCCCCCTACCGTGCAAACTTAGTGAGTGGCTAACCTCATGGCCAAACCCAAAAGGACTATCATCCCCGGCGGCTATTTGTCATGTTCTCCCATCTAGTACAATTTGGTTGATTTGGAATGAGCGAAATAAGAGAATCTTCACAGGAAAGGCTAAAGCAGTAGACATGTTTTTTCCACAATTTGAAGTAGCTGTGTCAAAATTGGTGTCCAACGCAACCGCACAGACTAATGCTAGAAAGACCCCTTTCACCAGGGCTGACATGATGGTGCAATGCCAGTGGCCGTGGGTGAAATACAGACCCATTAATGGGAATAGGAGGGTGCAACCTCTGAACCGGGTCGAGGACAGAAGTATGAGTAACTAGCAACCCCCATCCCCTGGATGGGTCAAAATAAATTTTGATGGCGCCTCACACGGTAACCCTAGAATATCCAGGATATGATATATTTCTCGGGATGAGAAGGGAGAAATAATGGTATTAGGGGCCAAAAGGTTGAGAAATAGAACTAACAATGAGGCCGAATGTTTGGCATCAGTTGAGGCCATTCTAATGGCGAAACGACTACAGATTAGGAGAATTCATCTGGAAGGAAATTCACTCCTGGTAGTAAAAGAGATTGCTAAAGGTCAAATGGACACCTGGTATTTGAATAAACATATCATACGAATTAGGAATTTGGTGGGATAATTCAAAGACTTCAAAGTCTCACAGGTGTCGAGAGAGGCAAATGAGATGGCGGATAAACTCTCAAATATTGGTGCCAACAGATCACTTGAAAACAAATTTGAACTATTCAAAGGCTTGAGATTCGAAACATACAAGTCAACAAACATATCGATGAAGGAAACCATAGTCGGGGGCTGCTGAGTATAGTAAAAACCGAGGATGGAAGATACAAGCCATCAAAACCACGTGGCAGCTCTGCCCACTACAAAGAAAGGAAATGATGGCAAGGAGGATGTGTGTGAGCACGAGCATTTTTGAAGCAAGATCTTGCAAGCCGAGGATTTCCATTAGGAGAATGTTGAGAAAGTACAGTAGGGAGTAATGTGAAAGGATGGAAGGGACGACAGCATGATGACAACACCCTTGGCCTCTAGAGACTTTGGAAGCAAGTTAAAGCCACCCGAGAAGAAGGCAAGGAAGCATTTTGAAAATCAGAAAAGAAACCATTAGTACATAATGGAGGCCAATTTCTCCCTCTCAACCACAGGCCAAATCCCAGCGTTTGAAGGATCCATTACGATGAACCATTTAATTCATGTTTTCAAGGAGGATGGTGAAGACTTTTGGGAGGCAATTAGGGAAATCTTTTGGGGATCACTACCTGCAGAATTGGTGGAAACCAAGAACAAATTTGGACGTTTTGTCCCTGTTTGTCGCACTCGGGCTCTTGGTGGTGGAGTCAAAAGAAGAAGTGCGATGGGTGGTTTGACAGTGCATGGCGATCAAATGGGTGGAAGGAGTGGAGGAAATCATCCAACGGGTGGAGGTGGGGCTCGGCTTGCACATGGGCGACGCGCCATTCTACATGGTGGGACACGAAAGCAGAGGTTTACAACCACTTGTGCTATGGTCGAAAGCCAACCCTGAGGATGTCCACTTAGTTGGGGCCCTTAGTGGTTGGAAGGAATTGAAGGCTGTCCTAGAGAGAAGGAAGAGGAAGGCAAAGGAGAAGGTTGAGGTCGAGCTCACGGGGAGAAAAAAGAAGCATACACCTATTAAATCCACCGCGACTGTGGGTGAGGATGGCAGGCCACGGATTCGACGCCAGTTGCCAGTCACCAGAAGGGGCGGAAAGGCCAATGCAGCTTGGAAGGCTCGAGAAGAGGAGGTTGCAGGCACGAGCAGGATGGCTGAGGGTATGATCCACGTCAGGGACCTGGTGGAGAAAGGTGGCACCTTTGGTAACTTCACCAAAGAGGAGGCTACCAAGTGGTTTAGTTAGTGGGATAATGGTTTCCTTTTTGTATTTATGTTAATAGAAAACCGAAATGATATATTGTATGTTTACACATAGATGACCTTAGAAGCAACTAGTAGAATACAATGAAGTTTTTTGCATGAATGTATCTGAGAGCCATGTATGGCAATGATGTAACTTTTTTACATATTAACGAAAATATTATTACCGATAATATATATATATATATATATATATATATA
>MU224432.1:2950675-2968167 GCA_018584345.1 Thuja plicata | reverse complement strand
CTCTCTCTCTCTCTCTCTCTCTCTCTCTCTCTCTCTATATATATATATATATATATATCTCTATTTCTCTCTCTATGCCCCTCTCCTCTATATCCCTTTCTATTTGATCTCTTTCTCTTTCCCAACTCTACCTACATATCTTATTAATATAAAATATAATATCAAAATAGCTTATTAGTTTTCTTTATCTTAATCATTAAAAATAATTTTAAAATCACATTTCTAAAATTGCCTAAAACTATGTTGGACTTACAGAAAGTCGCAGGAGGCAGGGCTCCCTCACTAGGTCATCAGGGACTTCAGTCTTCAACCATGCTATCTAGTGTTAAGTGTAAAATAGGGAAATATAATTACTAGAAATCTTCATCCAGTACTAAATTTCCTCCTTGTAGTTAAACCACACTACAAAATACAGTGAACGGGAAAATTAAACGACAAAAAGAATGAAAAAAACAAAGGAATGGTCATGATAGATGGGTACCTCTCTCTCTCTCTCTCTCTCTCTCTCTCTCACACACACACACACACACTATATTTCTCACTTCGTCATTGTGTGATAAACAATTTAAATTACTACGCTTATTAATTTGAACTTTGGAAAAATCATGTCATTGTGTAATAAAGAATTTAAATTATGCAAAATGTTGCATCGGATACCCTTGCAAAGAAGGCCTGGTACAAATCCCTAATAGTGTCGACCAAAGTCAAACCCTTCTATGACAGGGTTAAATGTCGTACAATTAAATTAATAATTTTTCACTATAAATTAATCAAATTATAATCGAAAAATTCAGAAGATGGCATTCCATGACATGAATGAATTTGAAGATACAATTGAAATTCCTAGGAGATTATAACCGAAGTATACAAAATTTTAAATAAAGCATACTTCTACATATCATTTGATTTCACTTATTTTCTATGGACCATCTTGGTCGCTATAAGGAATAACCGTCACAACTTTTGCATGAGATCATTAAATTGAATCATTTTTGTCATAACACTCAAAAAAGTTGTCCTGCGTAAAATCTAAAATTTTATAATATAACAAATAACCTAGAATCTTCAAGCTTGGCCATAGATTTTCTCTCAACACAAAGAATAATATTGTCAGTCCAACAAACCCTGACACACGCATTACCCTTGCAGACGGCCTCGAGCGAGCGCATATTCCACAAGAAATATATGGTCGTTAGGTGAAAATACTATGATTGCCCTAGCTTAAAGCTGACAATGATGTACTAATTGAGAGTAGCTTCTGAGTGCTACTTTTTACCAAAGCCAGGGGGACGCCCTCTACCCAACTTCTATAGAGGAGAAGAATAGCTGTCCCCTAGACCTGAGGACGAGAGCAGCATGAGAGCCAATGCCATGCTTCCATATGGCCCATACGCTTCCATATGGCCCATACTTCCTAGGCCTCCCTCTCTTTTTCTTTCCTGAAGAATCAGTCCCTTGTCTCATACCTATACTCATACTCGTACTCGTACTCATACCTCTCGGAGCTCTGTTCATATGTATCTGTGACATTAGGGTTGTTGTGCTTCCACTCATGGGCAAAGCTACAGCTGGAGTAGGTGAGTTCAAGTTAGGGTTAGTAGTGCTGCTGGTATTAATATTATTACTTGTAGTTGCATTGTTGTTGTTGTTGTCGCTGTTAGGATTACTGTTCATATTGATATTATTCCTAGCTGTGTTTGGCGGGGAAAAGACAGCGTGAAGCGTGTGTAAAGCGGACGAACCAGTCAGCATAGTGTTGCTAGACTGTCTAGACGGAGGCATTACCTTAGCTCTCTGCCTTCCACTCAATAAATATATACCATTCAATATATTCGCCCACAAATCTTAAAATATTTTGAGTGCGCAGACCAAACAATAGTGCAAGTCAATCTCAGAACAGACACCATATCTCCCCTCAATATCCCAAATGACTATGAAGTTCTCCGCTCTTTTTTTGAAGATAACAAAGGAGAATGTTTGAATATTACAAATTTTGATATTAAAATACTAAATGCTATATATATCTACGAAGCAGAGTACATGACATGAACAATTATTTCTAAGACGCGAAGTTACAAACAGTGATCTGTGGAAGATCGACATAACGAAGGGAAAGCGTATCCACTGGAACATCAAGGATGGGGGAGAAACAAACTCAGAGAGGTTCAAAGCATATGATAGAGTGGCGGGCAATATGAAGACCAAATTGCCCTCCCTTTTCACACACATCGATCTTCTGCTCACCTGGCGGGGGAAACAATTTAAAGTTGTTAATAATTTGTTGATAACCAAAGCAAGCAGTGGCAGGGCGATAATAATGCTCGAGCAGCTTTGCCTGCCCATCCCGAATGGCAGGAAGCGGAAGGAAAAGTAGAATTTTGGCCTCTGCTCAAGACACCCGATCTCCAGTATCCAGAAGATGACATACAGTGCCTCAACGACACTAAAGCAGAACCAATTGATCCAATTCAATCACTTCACGTGTCGGTTTGGAAACACCACTCAAGGCTTTATCCGCAACTTTGTGGGAGTTCAGTGTTGGCATAACAATGATGGTGGATTGATATCAGACAGCTTCGGGCAAGGCAGTGGAAGACTTTCCTCATAGTGAAACTAAAAACATATGGACGGTTGGGATGAATTGGAGCTAAAAATTCAAATCGCCCTATGGCAGAGCTCTAAGGCTTAAAATATCTCCATTGGATTCATTGTAAGACGTGGGCATATTCAGATACGGATGAACGGGCTGGGGCGGTCAATTGAAGCATTGCATCTGGCAAAGGCATTGCCTTAAAAGTTAGTGAAATCGCCATTGGTGCGACGGAGAATTAAAAAGGGAAATTTGTGTCAGGCCTTGCTCTTCAGTGAGAAGGAATCTACGACATAAATCACTCTCATGGTCGTCCACCACTATCAGACTATTGGAACCATCAATCTCACAAATCAGCTTGGTACATCTCATATAAGGGAGCATAACCAATGGACTCCCAAAAGAACATTTCAACCCAGTACCCTTGCAATATTTTACCCCAAAATACACAATATCCTTACCAGGAACCCAGCATTTGCCAGCTTCTAATTAGAACAAATGGGAACTTCAAAAAACATTTTACATCTATCCTTTGTCACGAGTGGAAACCTTACCATCCAAGCTTTAAGCTTAAGAACAATTGTTATACTTTTGGCAAATGGTACTACTTTCCCAATCTAAGTTTCTAAGAATTTTATCTTGCATTTTGTTTTTCACCTACTTTTCATCTCTACTCCACAACTTCCATGAGTGGAAACCTTACCATCCAAGGTCTAAGCTTTAAGAACAACTGTTATACTTTTGGCAAATGATATTGCTTTCCCAATCTAAGTTATAAGAATTTTATCTTGCATTTTGTTTCTTCACCTACTTTTCATCTCTACTCCACAACTTCCATGAATTTCATGACAATCCTCTTCAGAACACGTATCTTATTACCATTTTCATCACTACTACACAGCTAATGTGAATTCCAAGATAATTATCCTCAGTACTAATGCCACAATTAATTATACAGTTTTTATAAGTATAATGATTCTAATGAGTATAATTTATATATGTTTTAGCAAACAGAGAATCAAATTTAAATTGTGAAGCACTCAAGTATGTTATCGTTTCCTGCTATTCCTGTTGTTTTGATTAAGTAAAAACAGGTTTTGAAAGGACCCGAAACCTTGAACAAAAGCAGCGGAAGGTAAGGCAATGAGAGAACAAAGAAACTACTGTGGTGTACCACCAAACAAGCCAAAGGGAACTAACCAGGGGATAAAAATTGAAGGACGAGACAAACATTGCACTGATATGATTAAGTCTTGAATCAGTCAGCTTTATCTTCAGATAAATCAACAAAATTTTCCTCTTTGATTACATTTCTTTCTCTGCAGAAAGTTGCAATGGAGCAGCTACAGGGCACTTCACTCGCAAACTTTTCAATCAATTCCCAACGAGGGGATAATAATGCTCCAGGTATAAATAAAGAGGTCAAAAAGCTGCAACAAATCTATATAACCTGCAGTGAATCTAACCCTAGTTTCCAGGACAGTATGTTGGAGC
This sequence comes from Thuja plicata, assembly GCA_018584345.1. NCBI lineage: Eukaryota > Viridiplantae > Streptophyta > Pinopsida > Cupressales > Cupressaceae > Thuja > Thuja plicata. The sequence goes on along the minus strand of MU224432.1, from coordinate 2,964,083 downwards.
AGTAGATCTAACTGTAGTTTCCAGGACAGTATGTTGCACTGTGCACAACATATCTTTATTAATAGTCCATGCCACCACCACCCATAGCTGGAACATCTTTCTCATCCTTAGGGATTTCAACAACTACTGCCTCCGTTGTCGTCAACAGTGAGGAAACGCTACAAATAACAGAAACCATGGAACCAAAGATACCCTTAGATTGCCAATTTGTATGTAAGTAGTACATAACACTCCAGAATGCTGTCATAATATCATCAATAAGATGTTCACATTCCAAGGACAACATTATAATAAAGTATTCTTACCTTGCAGCATCAACCAATGCAGTTCTAATTACTTTCAAAGGATCAATAATTCCTGCCTTAACCATGTCGACATATTCACCTGGTCCAAAAGCAGATCAAGGGAACGTTATTCTAATTTTTTGGATAACACAGATAAATCAGTAGAAAAATCAAGTAAAATTTTATATCTGCTGAAAAATTGTTGTTAATGGGCTCATAATGAACATCAGCTACATATAAACCCAAATGTTCACTTCAAAAATGAATTGAAATTTTGCAGAAAAAATGAATATTTTTTTCAGAATTTAATTTTTTTTTAAATTAAAAAAGTAGAATTTTCTATTCACCTTTGGCAGCGTCATAACCAAGATCCATATTATCTTGCTCCAGTAACTTCCCTACAACTACGGCACCCTCTACACCAGCATTTGCTGCAATAGTATATGCACAAGTCTGCAAGAATATAAAACATCCATAATCAGAATCCTAAAGCAAACATCATAAGATTAGAAACTTCTGAAGGACATCACATGTCACACCTTCACTGCATTCTGAATTATCTGCACTCCAATCTTCTGGTCAAAGTTAGCAGTTTGAAGTTTATCTAGTTCCTTGGACGCGTAGAGAAGAGCAACACCACCACCTGCAGAAATGCTTGAAATAAGCAATCATCGCTTTATTCAAAAACTGTTTTCTATCCTAAGCGACCACATCTGTATACCCTTATTGACATAATGTTTACCTGGCACAATACCCTCTTCTACTGCTGCCTTCGTGGCATTTAAAGCATCTGTAACTCTATCTTTTTTCTCCCCAACTTCTGCCTCACTGGCTCCACCAATCTACAAAACAAAAGCAGGAATGATAAATAACATTAACTCCTTGTTAATCTTGTATTAAAAACTGTACTTGAACAGCAAATTAAAAGAAACCGAATTAACTGAAAACCTTAAGGGCTGGAAATTTTAAGAAATATGTTAAAACCTTACGAACAACAAATTTAAAAAAAATGAAGTTAATTCAAAACCTTAAGAACAGCAACCCCTCCAGACAATTTTGCCAACCTCTCCTGATATTTCTCTTTGTCATAATCTGATGTGCTTGTTTCAATAGCAGCCCGAATCTGCTTGTCATGATGATTAGCCAGTTAATAAGGGAAAGGAATAAATTGGCCACTTTCAGATTTGCAAATGAAAAAAAAAATTACGATACACAAAAAAGGTAATATTATAGCATTTAGAGAGCAGCATACAAATTACACTCATGTCAACACAGACCTGCTCACATCTTTCCTCTAAGCTCTTTTTGTCACCACCTCCATCAAGAATTATTGTATCATCCTTGGATACAGTTACCTGTCACCACAACAACCAGATGAAACTTAAACATAACAATGCTAGCAAAACATTTGTCTTGCTCGGTCCACCCAGACTGTAATAATTGAAAAAGTTTTGATTCCATAACACATAACCTCTCAAAAATCCTATAATCAGAGGAAACACTCACTACAAACCTTCTTTGCTGTACCAAACATTTCATATTCAACCTTTTCAAGCTTCATACCAAGTTCTTCCGTAATCATCTGCAGAAAGAAACCCAATTAAAATCATCACTTTTGAACCAATTTCAAATAATCAAATGAATAAAATGCCTAAAACTAAGTTCATTCGATTCAACAGTCAAAATATAAAAAAACTGAAAGAACATCCCCGTAATTGGTACAAGAAAGGTATTACTATTGTACTTTGATTTCTAGAAAGCTGATCTATGTACTTTGATTTCTAGATAGCTGATCTAATAATATTTCAAGTTTATAACTAAGTATCATTAAATATAAACCCTGACTTATTTATTGTGAAATACACAAAGCTCGACATCAATACTAATAAGATGGCTTTAGAAAAGAGATAGGATAAAAGAACTAACTTGGCCACCAGTAAGTGTGGCAAGGTCCTGCAAGTTGGCTTTCCTGTTTTCTCCAAAGCCAGGAGCTTTAATTGCACAAACCTATTCAGTACAACAGAAACAACATGAAGTAATTTTATCATTCTCCAAAGGTGATGTCTATTAAAGCATGGCAGATGGTAGAAAAATGTAAGGCATACCTTTACCCCTGCACGAATCTTATTCAGAATAAGAGTTGCTAAAGCTTCACTCTCCACATCCTCTGACACAATCAAAAGTGATCTTTGCTTCTGAATAAAGAACATAAAATTCAGTTAGCATTCTAAAAGTGAAACATGGGAGAGAATTCATGAAGAGCACATACAAACAAACATTTCTCACCTTCAATGCTAGTTCCATTACACGGACAACTGCATTTAAGCTTGATATTTTTTTTTCATGTATTAAAATTAAAGGGTTCTCCAGTTCCTGTAAACATAAATAATAAAGTGAATACATCTAGAGTCTAGACAATAAGGAACTCTAAAATCATTCCAATGGAGCCACAACATGAAAGTTGCCAGAGATTCAGAATACATGAGACTCCAACCAGAATAGACATTGCAACAAGGCACTGAACTAATGCAAATGCAAATGCAAATGCAAATGCTCTCAAATATAACCAATGTGAAGTATTACTCCCGTATTTCTACAATATATTATCAAGAATGAATGGCAATTTAATACTCACACATTTCTGAGACTTCTCATTTGTGGTAAAATATGGAGATATATAGCCCCTGTCCAGCTTCATTCCTTCAACAACCTCTAATTCATTGTATAATGTCTTCCCATCCTGTGGAAAGGTGACTCCACTTTGAGTAACAAAAACAAGAGAGCTTCAACATATTTACTCATCAAATTTGACTGGACTCATATAGATACACTTTTAGTTTTTCTAATGTTTAGATTGCCATCATTGAGCAATAAAGGTCATTTGACTTACCGCTATGGTTATGACTCCTTCCTTGCCAACTTTTTCCATTGCTTTGGCAATTAATTCGCCAATTTCTCTTTCCCCATTTGCTGAGATGGTACCCACCTGCTCTTAAACATGCAAGGCTTCAGAAACATATATTGATTGGCATGTAATCATTGCCAGAATAAAACAAGTATATCGTAAAGAAACATATTAATGCAGAAATGGCTTGATTTTGATTAACAAACTTCAATAACAGTTAACAATCAGATATTTTGCATACCTGTGCAATTTCCTCAGATGTGCTAATCATCCTTGCTCTGCTTCTCAAATGTGTCACAACGGCTTCAACAGCCATGCTAATACCACGTCTCAAGTCCATAGCATTCATACCAGCTGCAACTGACTTACAACCCTCTGCAAATATTGCTCGAGTAAGAATGGTAGCACACGTTGTACCTGCACAAAATAGAATGAACTTAGGAACAAAATAACTACAGTTAACCCATACAGTTCTTAACTTTTCTAACATTTTCCAATATTCCATGTATGTATGCAATATTTTTGAAGCAGCCCTGTGGAATTATTCGATCCAATGTAATTGAAAGGTGATTATCAGTGTTGTCAATATCTTTCAGAATTTAATTCCCATTTTGGAGATTTGGCACTGATTTTTTCAAATAGAAACTTTGTTCAGAGAGTTTCAAGGATAGAAAAGAATGAAAAATACACAGTTCACAGAAAGCACACGGCTTATTTTACTGGATGCTTCAATGAGGTATGGTTTTAGGACTGTGGTCACTACAAGATATGGCGTAGAATGGTCAGATAAACGTGATTTCTATACGATGACCAGAAATATGGGTTCTTGATAACCAAGATAGACATGGTTGTGAATGGGGGAGCACAAGGGCACACAGCCTATTTGATAAAAGGACTTGATAGATTTCATATTTTGTTGTGATAAAGGTAAGCAGTGGCTGCTGGATTTGCACAAGCAGGCTTGCTCTAAATTCTATGTTCCATGTAGTTCCTCAGGCAGATACAATCACTGATGGCAATATGTGTATCTGGTAAACTAAAATTTTGACCAGATTTTGATAATGACATGGTAGAATGACTAATAAATACAGTGTAATGCACAATTTGAAGATTTTAACATCCATGAAGTATTCATTGCAAATTTGAAACCCCTTAAATAAAACCATTTCATTCCTATTTATATATTTAACATGAAATATGTATATCAGACACAATAAAATATAGCAATCAATGTAACTGTAATAAGAGTCGTAGGTCTCAAAATATCCAAAAGAAAAACAATCATATTCAAAAGATGAAAAAATATAAAGCATGGGGCACAAAACTCCATCATTATACAAACTCATTATCAGATTCCCCAGTCACTTTTTTCTTTCGACTTTGTTTTTCTATGTTTTTAAACCCTTGCTCCATTGGTCAAGGATTTCTATGGTTACCTGGAGCAGTTCAAAGCCTTCTAGAAGTACCTTGGATATTCCAGGCACTTGTAGGAGTCCCCTACTGAGAATTAAAATGGAGGAAGCATCTGAAAACCTAAGGGCAGCAAAACATCTCCAAGACAGCTAGAGAACACTCCCTGGTCATTTGGAGAAAGCAGAAGAACCTCTCATCCCTATCCGCACACCCCCAAAACAGCAGGGCATTCCAAAATAGATAATTTGGCAGAAAGGGACATGTTCTTTTGTGTTTACAGGTTGAAAGTCCTTGGAGCTTTCTACACTATGGCTAAATACTGGAATGCATTAGCATTTTCAGCCAGTTGCACCTCACTTTGATTTATTGTTTATAAATACAAGGACTGAAAATATCTCTGACTCAAAAACAATAGTCAGATATGACATCAACATGTTTACAAATCACAAGATCTTCTTTACTAAATAAAAAAAGATCCCAAAACACAAATTTACCATCTCCTGCAGCATCATTTGTTGCGCTAGCAACTTGCTTCACAAGACTTGCACCAACATTCTTTAATTTGTCACTGAACTCAATACTTTTTGCCACAGTAACGCCATCCTTTGTAACCTTTGGAGCTCCATAGCTTTGTTCAATAACGACAGTCCGGCCCTTCATAAATCAACAAAACACATAAGAAATACTCAACACAATACCTATCATGGATACTTCCAATCCAACCCTGCTAAACAACACCACTAGCATGAAAACATTAGAACTTTCAACCACAGGTTACCTTAGGTCCCATTGTCACTTTCACAGCATCTGCAAGAAGTTCCACTCCCTTCAACATTGTAGACCGGGCTTCAACCCCAAATATGATTTCTTTTGCAGCATAATTTCTGCTCCAGCTGAGCTTGCTAGCACCCTAATCATGAAGATCATAAATACTATTAGAATGAGAACTGAAGTTTGAAGCGCACCTTACAAAATGTTAAAGGCTTTGAGAATCATTCACTTATTCAGTTATTCCTTTTCTACACTCTAGAATCCTAGATATTGACAAAGCCTTCCTGTTTTATAATGTCTTTTTCTGATCCTTATATAGCTGAAGTCCAAATATAGAGACTGCATTGCAATCTGCTTAATTTTTCTTCAAAATGCTTTGACTGAAACTAAGGATCACTAACCTGCCTGTAGCTGCTCCTCCTGCAGAATAATGAAAAAATAAATAAATAAGGAAATGAATAAAGACAATAAATGTATATTATAGTGAAAAGAATAATTAAGTAAAAAAAGTTTGCATCCAGAAGTTCCTTCATCAACACAACTTATGCTAGGAATACAAAACAATCTATGAGCAAGTTTCCTTAAAATAGCTGTTGTAGACACCTAGAATTGACACTAGCCTAATTACCAGACCATGTCCTCTAAAATTGATTGAATAAACCCCCATTCATTTGATTAACTATCCCATTTTCATCCTCATTCTATGGTCCAGCCTAGGTGTGCGTGTATTCCCCATCCCCTTTCCAAAAATTAATTAAATATATCTATTTATTTATATCCCTTTGTTCATCCAATTTTCATTAGTGAATTAAAATTACCGAACTCATTAAGCCCCCAACTTGCACATTCCTCATCCTAGTGAAGCCCCCTCAAATCATGCACAATCCCCAAATGTGCACATAGACAAGGCCTTTGTACACAAGACCTGACAAATTTGTAAATGTGACATGGCCTTGATACCATCTCACATGGGGCAAAGGACTTGCCCATCCCTCAAGGTACTCCGAGAGTCCCAAGTACCCCTTTCACACTCACCATCAATCCTCCCAGGGAGGTTCTCCACCATAGAGTCCCCTTCAATCTTGGACCTCTCTCCATCCACCAACCATGTGATGATACTCGTCTTACTCTCAACCATCCAAGGGTCTCAACAAATTTGAGTCCCTGATCTCTACTTTTGATCCTAGCCATCCAATCCTTGAGCCAAAAACATATAAATTGGCCTCAACCCAAGCCATTTTCACATATATCATTCTCATATGGATTGTTATGCTCATGGTAAAGGCACTCGCATACAACCAAATCCTAAATCCTTGAGCACAACCACCATAGCTTGGTGCAACAAGGTTTTCTTTTAATGAGATAATTTTATGTTTTCGTCATATTTTACTAATCCGTACACTTAATCTGAGTGTTGCACTAGATTCTGTAAGAATAGGTTAATGTAGTTTTAGCTTGTTCTTGTATGCTAAGATTTTCATGTGCACAGCCCTCACGTATTCAGTACATCGGAAAACTCAATCTTTCCCAAGGTAGTGACTGCTAACCTAAATTGACTTTCAAAGTTTCAAATCGTCTAACATTGCATTATGAAACCATGACACTAAAATATACTTTATCACGAATATGCAATCTAGGAGACGATTAACACAACACATTTTCAAACCGTGTAACTGATTTCTCTTAACCAACTAAAGAAGAATGCCACTTAGAAGGCAATTCATCTATTGCATTTCAAACTAAGGTAATATTTAAGAACCGCTAAATGCAGACACATTATTGTAAGGAAAAGCAATTTATCAACTAGCTCAAGCCAAAGTGCGCAGACAGACAGAAAAGGATTACCACAATGTTCGATTTAAAAATGGGCAACTGATGAGGAAAATTTGCCTGACTAATCAATAGTCATCTAAAATCAGACGTTGAGCAAGATGCTTACAGCACCCACCATGATGATTTAGAAAGCTTGTTTTACCATGTGTTAGCCTACACTTAAATGACTTTTGTGGAGATACATTATCCTTATGCTTTTGAACACAGTGTCCTCAAAAACTACCAGTTCTGTCTGTTTTCCGTACTAAATGCCCCTCCTTGAAAGTCTCGCCTTATTGATATAAGGTTTAAGATCGGTATTCACCTGAAGTATGCAGAGCCTAAAGGTTTATGCTCCCCTGACGTCTACCATCAAAGCAAAATGCGTTATGCATTGATACCATAGAATACGATGCATTTCCTGATTTACCCGCGCAATTCAATACCAAAAGATTCGTATGAATCAAAATCAATTTCATAACTATAGATAAAGCAAGTTTAAAACTTCGTTCAAATGCCAAAGCCTCATTGTATTTATGTATGCGAATCCAAGCCTGAAATGCCTACTGATATATCATCTATGATAAACATAAAAAATCGGTTCAACAAGTGTGACTCTCAACCATAAACCTCGTTAAACCCTAAACCCTACGGGGAAGGTACAGAGACAGTATACAACTAAAAAGATGGCAAAAGCTCAAACCTAATGAAACCACTAACCATTGAAGGGAAAAAAATGTATTTTTGAAGGCTACTGCTACTTACCCAACTTTTGAAGCGAGTGCAGCTGCTGCTCTATACATTATGATATGTAGCAATAACACTGCAGAGAAATAAAAGACTTCAATATGAAATCGGCTACTCAATGCACACAGAGAACAGCATACACAGATTTCTTGCACAGCCTAGGAGAAGATTACCTAGACTGTTGATCTTGTATAATTAAGCAAAGCATCTAGAAGTCTCCATTAGGGCTTTGGTGTGGTTTTATGTTTTCCTTTAGAAGTTCTTGATTAATTATTTTTCTGATTAATAGGAAGTTTTAAGTCGATGAAGATGGAGACGTAATACAAGCAATCGCACCTTAACACTATTGTATACAAATTCTATAGTTTTAATTTCGAAGTAGATCGAAAGGTTCTACCCAGTTTTCTTTTGAAAAGGGTTATGCTTGTTTAGATGTTGTATACAAAAATAAATATAATTTATTAGAATATAAGGGTAATCTTTTTATTATTCTAAAAAATATTTGAATTACTAATTCCTTCATAAAACAAGTGTCATGTAGTGGCGTGCACTTGCCGTAATTAATTATAATTATAAATTTAATTTTAATTTTATTATAAATATTAATAAAAATAAATATATGTAATGACTAACACTTGTTATATAATTATAGTTATATATATATTGAAAATAAAAATAAATATATTGCACAACCGAATGCAATAGTATATTGCCTCCGGCAGTACAATAACATTTTCAACTATCTATTTACCTATTAATTCCTTTTTTATGTGATTATTATTTTTAAATTAATTTTGTATTAATTGTCTTTCATTTTGATTGATTGTTCAAACTTGTGGACCTGGTATTTTTATTTTCTAATTAAAATTGGAAAAAAAATTAAGTTTTTAATGTTTTTTATTTATGAATAGTGCCTTTTCAATTAATAAAATATCAAAGTTTTTATTAAGTTTTTAATGTTTTAGGTTGTCAATGTTGAGCATAATTGAGAGATATAAAGAACACTAGTAAGATAGTATGGACATTTTTTATTATTGTTTAGAAATATTTTTTTATTTTTAAAATCATTTTATTTTTTATATTTTATAATATTTAATAAAAAAATGTATTTATGTTTTGATTAAAATAATTTTGTGTGTGAGAGAGAGAATCATTTTTTATTTTTTATTTATTTATATATGTAAAATAATTTGTATTTGGTGTTCGTGTATGTGTGTGTGTCATATATGCAACCTTTAGATATTTCATTTCTTCTCACTTGTCATTGTTATTGCGATTTTCATTTCTTGTTTCAAGTAACATAGATTTGTAATAAGTTGTAGTGATGAGCACATAAGGAGGTATGTGACTTGCTACAAACATGTTGTATTTAAATGTGCCACTTTAGAAAAAGTTAATGTGGATAGCTTGTGCTTCCACAATTTCCATACATTTTGCAGGTGGCTTATGCAAGGCTCGTAATTTTAAGAGCTTCTTTCTAGAATTTCATCCATGATCATGCAAGGAAATCGTGATTAGTAAACCAATCATATCTCATAGTCATCCCTTATTATTGCTTTGTGCGCCTACTTGTCATGTTCAAAAGTTGTCAAGTTGGAAAATGCAAGAAGAACACTAGCAAAGGTAATTGAGTTTAGCTTCAAACCAGCTAGTTGCATTTGTCCAAATCCATCTCTCTGTCATTTTCTGAAACAACCTCATTACCTCGTCAACATACCCATTTTGTGCATAACCATGAACCATGGTGCTCTAGGAAATAGTGTCTCATTAAAGGATCTCCTCAAACAGCTTTCAAGACTCCATTATGTCCATATCCTCCCATGAGTGTGTTCCATGAGATATGATTTATTTCTGCCATTTTGTCAAACACCTTGCATGCATCATCAAAGAACTGAAGATTGTTGAATAGGATTGTTCTCTAGTAAAAAATATAAACCTATTCTAAGAACAAAGCAAAGATTCAAATCAATTTTGTAATAGTATATATAGTGTTGATTAGTTTATTACCTCTAAACTAATTCATGGTGTACTTTTTTTTCCCTTAAAAAGTAGTTAGATAAGAAGCTAATGTTGATAGATAATAAAAGTGTACTAGTTTATAATTGTCAATTGGTTGTGGATTAATTGGTGTGCATACCACTATTATTGTTAGAGTAAAAAGGTATTTACACTTATTAATTAAATCATTATTGATTTAATTATTGAGTCACATTTTTATCTCTAATTTACTTAAGCTAAACTTTAGGCATATTATAATTAATTTTTTATTAATTATTCATGTAATCTAGGGTTCACCATTTGGTGTTCGATCTCCTTTATAAGGATTGATCTCTTTGTATTTTGTAATTTCATTCTATTATTATTGAATCAATTGAGGATATTTCCTCTTCCACATATCTCTTATTTCTAACCTCCATAGGTTTTGCTTCTCTCTTTCTGTGACAGGTGTTTGCATGCAGGTGATTCTTGGGAGTTGTGGGGTTGAGTTTTTCATCAACTTCAATATGGTATCAAAGCTCTAAATCTTCATGCCCTTATTCTCTTCATGAGAGATTTGGCCTTGTTCTTTAGATTTGTGTTTTCGAGAGGTTTTTGTCTCAGATTTTGGTGGATTTGGAGGGGAGTTATTTTTCAGAGCACTTTGGGCAAAAACCAGCATCACAGCTGCATCCGAAAAGGCCCAAAAACCCCTATTTTTATATAAGGCACGTCTAATTTAGACAGTTGAAATTTGGGCCCTCTTTTTGCATGCATGGTCGTGGCACACTTTTTGAGGCAAAATTATCTCATTTTCATGCTTCTTCGGTTTCCGCACTTCTAATGTCAGCAGTCGCAGGTCTGAGATCTGGGTTAAGTTTGACGGCCACCAACTCGTTATACAGCTTGCCCTTTTTTACATAATGAGCAACCTGTTGTTTTTTCGCGATATCTTGCGCATACAATAGTGGATTTTGACCTATCTTATATCGTCAGAAATATCTTTTCGAGCTCTATTCAAATATGGAGGTTAGATTTTTTGACTTTTCTATTTTGCATAGTTTTTAGCCAGTCAAAGTTAGGGTTCTTTTTTGCACTCCGAGAGCCATATCTTGCTCATCTGGACTCCATTTTTTGACTTCCGCATGGTGTTGGAAAGGTAGTTCAATGCTCTATCTTATTTCATAGGTTTCACACCCATATTTTATTCCAAGTATTTTTTATTCTTATTTTTTTATTTTTGCAATCTGGTGGATATCTTAGATGTTTCAGGTCCTGGGATCATTTTTTCGTGCATGAGATGACTTTTTTTTTAGTTATTCTTTATGTTTTTACAGCTTTTTGTCATTCATGGATATTGTAGACATCTATTTTGTAGCTTTTCTTATTTGCAAACGCATTGGGATAAAGTGTCATCTGATGCATGCTTGGGATCTTGGACTTTTTTGTGTCTGTTTGTACTCGCACTATATTATGAAGTGTCATTGGGGGTTTGTTTTACCTTTGTCAAGTGAGTGTTCCTTCCATGAGATTAGCCTCATGATGTGTGTCAAGAGAGTGATCCTTTCATGACACCATCCTTTTTTATGTGTTTGTACTTTTTATTGCACTTTCTACATTCCTAGTTTTTCATCATGCAGTTATTCTTGGCAGCTTGGTTCAGTTTACATGTCATGCCTCTCCCTAGTCAACATTATGGGGGTATCTCCTACTGGTTCTAATGCTTCCTTGGTTTGATGGAGTGATCTATGTATTCAGTATTTTTTCCTACGTACTAGGCGGATGCAGTGGCGAAGTACCTATGCATTTCGGTGAGATGGATCATTTACCATATGGACACTCTTTCATTCTTGTTTTGGAGGCATCCTTCCATCTTTGATTGATCAACTCTTCAGACTTTGTTTACAGTCTTATCTACCTGATCATGTTCTATTACAGTGGAGGTTCCAGCAATTCTTCGATAGTGTTTGCAGCTTCATGCTTCAGAGGTGTTCTACATGTTCTTCCTTTGTTCCTATTCTTCTAGGAGATTCTCTAGTTGGAAGCTTCTTAAGTCCTTCACTAGTCTTCATCTCTTTTTGGAGAGGGGTTTTTCTCACTGGGTTTTCTCCTTTTCTCCTCTTTACATGGATTTTTTGTACTTGGGTACCTGATCAGGCCTTGTTGTCGGGACCCATTTCCTGCTTTCAGTAGTTGTTTCTAGGTTTTTAGCTTCTCCCTAAGTTTATCTTAAGGGGGGTGTTAGAGTAAAAATGTATTTTCACTTATTAATTAAATCATTATTGATTTAATTATTAAGACACCTTATTCACTTATTAATTAAATCATTATTGATTTAATTGTTAAGTCACCTTTTTATCTTTAGTTTACTTAAGCTAAATTTTAGGCAAGTTATAATTAATTCTTTTATTAATTATATCATGCAACCTAGGTTTCTCCACCTTTTGGTGTTCGATCTCCTTTATAAGGATTGATCTCTTTGTATTTTGTAATTCCATTCTATTATTATTGAACCAATTGAGGATGTTTCCTCTTCCACAGATTTCTTATTTTTGCCCTCCATAGCTTTTGTTTCTCTCTTTCTGTGACATGTGTTTGCATGCAAGTGATTCTTGGGAGCTGTGGAGTTGAGATTTTCATCAACTCCAACAATTATGATATTATGAAACTACCCATGAAAATTCAAAATTGTTTAATGTACATTTACTTTGATATTAACTTTGATTATCCTTCAAAATAATTAAACAACATTCTACTTAAGCATCCAATGTTAAATGATAACAAAAATACATAAACTATTAACATACCCATAATTATTTAGGGTTTTCGTATAAATAAATTAATATATCCATCAATTCAAGCTTCAACACACTTTAATCCAACCAAACATGTTGCCCATAAGTGGTATCGAATCTAGACTCATCAATCTATTGCTAATATCCACCTATATTAATGAAAAACTTTAACATATAATGATTGGCATGTCATTGAATAAGCCAGTCAATTAGAATTAACTATGGTTGTGCAATTTGTAGATGTCATATAGATGCATGGTTCAGATAAGAATAATGAAACACGAGTACTTAGTTACACAAGGCTTGATTTTTTTTCCAAAATTTCTAGTACTTCTTGAGCACAAATTTAATGGTATAAAGGTCTTAGTTTCTGTTATAGATTGTTTCATCGACATTGTTTATTACATGACATGATTTGTACAATTAGGTATACTCTATAACCAATCATTCATATTTGTTAGTGTACGCCTCTCTCTCCGGTTTCCCACAGCTTTCCAAGGGCAGGGGTTAGTAGCCAAGGTTCACAAGTGCATGCAAATCTATTAAGCAATAACTACTAAACGAATGATGGAAACGTAAGCAATAAAATGTACAAACAACGAAAAGGAAAGACAAATGAATGCAAACCCTTCGAAGCTTGAAGCTTCTATTGTCTCTCTCTACTCCTTCAATAACGCTGTTCTTGATGCTCAGTATTGGCTGGG
>MU224432.1:2930047-2950575 GCA_018584345.1 Thuja plicata | reverse complement strand
ATTGCTTTATTTGATGAAATTAAATTAATTTAATTGAAATTAATTTAATTGGAAGAATAAATTAGTAAGTTTAAATATTTGGATTTAAACTATAGGAAATTGAGTTTAATTGATTAAATATTGGTAAATAATCATTTAAATGTTAATTAATTAAATAAAATTAATTATTTAATTAATGTTGAGAATTGGATTAGATGATTTGAGAAATGAATTTAGAAGAAATAGATGATTAATTAATGATTTAAGAAACCATTACTTAATAGATGAAAATTAGGGTTTTAATGTAAAGTTGCAAGCCTGTCCATTTTAGGGTGTCTACAGTTAGATTTTGAGGGCTACAAAGAGGCATGAGCCTGCTTCTTAGCTTGTTTCTTGCATTTTCTTATTTGCGTATAATTTGATTTGAAATTTTTTTCCTGAGATCTTGGTTGTGACAAATCAGTTTCAATCACAATGCTTTAGACATAGAATGAATCAATCATTTTTGGAAAAAGGAAGGGACTTTAGCTACATTTAGTAATATTTTCGACATAATATTTAATAAGTAGGAGATATTTTTCACAACAAGTCAAGTTATGATATTGTAAATGGGGTAGTAAGTTAAGTGGGCTTAACCTTGGGGGAAACTACATGGTTAAGTTTTCTTGAGTTGGAGTAGTACTAGAATGGGTTACCTATTGGGAAGGTCCAATGCTTCACCTCTATGAGCATCATACAGTTGCAATGAGTGCTAAGTGTACCATTCATTCTCATGAGAGATGGGTTCTTGTGAACCACTACTCATGAAACATGGGTCATTGAATTTGACTCAAAAACTACATAGTTGAATCTTGATAGAAATATCATAAGAATATTTAATAAATACTTCAAATATGCAAAATATTCATACATACCATTGGTATTCAAATATTACCATGACAAGCAATGTGAGTCCTTAATAATATGTTGGTGTCACTAAATTTTCAAGGAGCTCAAAATTTTAGATTTGTGAATTGCAAATTCATTTTGAGGTGTTTGGATTGCATTATAGAACACTTGGAATGCATGTACACTATCTCATACATGAATTGATGGAAAATTTAAGTCACTTTAGGTATTTCTTTTGTAAACATGTAAAGTGATTATATGTGTACCTAAATTTCTATTCGATAGGTGGTAGTGATCATAAATTTTAATCTCACTCATGCTCACGACTCATTTTATTGTGTAGTTTATTATTCCCACAATCCTAAGTTTATTTGCACATAAACTGTTGTGAGCTACAATCAAATATGTGCATTTATTATTTTTCCACTGAATTGTTAGGTACAAGAATGTTCATGTAAATTTGATAAAGAATTATGCTCAAAGAAAATTGACAACAAATTTTGTCTGCAAGTAACACAATTCAGTTGGTTTTATTGGGCACACATGTATTGATAATGTTGAGAATGTAATACCCAAAATGATCCACCACTATTATTGGAGCCATCAAACCAATAAAATACAAGTTATTTAATTGTGCAACAAGTGTGGCCACCACCACATTTTTTAGTTTATCAACATGACATACATCATGTGTTAGGAATATTACATCATTAGGAGTCTTGGTATCTAGCATGTTAGTTTGTTTAAGTTTCTTTAGATTTTACTTTTTCTAATGATTATTTGGCATAGTTTGGTTATACATGTAATCTATTTGTTTTCTCGAGTAAGGAGGTAGTTTTAGGAAGCCTTTTATAAAATAGGATATAAGAATCTTTAATTTTAATATAAGGATATAAAAATATAAAAAGATATAGAATATTTAATTTTTTTGCTCGGTGAAAATATTTTATTATTGCTAGGGATTGGACCTGGCCTAGATACAACCAAGGAAACCACCCTCCCAAAGAGAAAACCACAATAAATACCCATTAACATATCTAAACCAAAGTCATAAACCATGACCAATAAGTATATCATCAATCAAGCTTAACCACTAGCTCCTCCCTTAGTTTGAGACTGAAGGATCGTATCAAAAGATTTATTTTTTCCTTTCACATTTTCCCAACCATCTTCCACTATGGATGCCTCTTTTTTCCACTTCATTAAGTTAACTTGGGTATCTTCATCATCTCTTTTTCCTTTTGAAAAAGGTTCTTACTCCTTTTTTTAAGACCCCACTGGTCTTTTTTCTCCCTTCCCTCTAGTGTTACAGTTCCATTCTTATGCTTTAAATCATTTTCACAACCAAGAATAACAACAACAACATTATTCAATACTGGTTGCACAACCTGATTTAAAGCCTTGAAAATATATTGTGAGTCCTCCCCCTCCTCATTCACAACTTGAGAATAACTTTTTTACTGCTCACCCTTCTTCTCCACCGTATAATGAGTAGGGGAGACTTCTTTCCACCAAGAAGCCATCTTGTCCAATCTCTATTTCACACTTTGTGTATGCCCTATTTGGTAGCATATTTTGTTTATAAAAGGTACCCCCTCATAATCCAAGGGCTACACCCAACAACCTTTTGAATACTTAATCATTATTTCTTCCATAAGACCTTTTGAAATGTCTATTTCCACTAGATTCTAGGAATATGTTTAATGCAGAAGGTTGGAAGATCCTTCATCTATCATCAAAAATCTACCTAAAGAGTTTCATGCATCCTCAAAACTAGGAAGTAAACCAAAAATGAAAAGGAAGGTGATGAAATCTTACTAAAAGCGTACCCCTATCAAAAACTTTGATAGCTAGACAGAAAGTCATATGTCAGGGTTTCAACATTAAAGAATACGTATCCTCCCAATCCAATGGAAATTAAATAAAGTATTATGTCAATCCTAAATATTTTAAAAAACAAAAATGAAAAACCTTCTATCAACAAGATAGATATGAACACACCCTTTCAAATAGACTCCCAAATCTCATAAATCTACTTATGAAGATCATGCAAACTTGGCCACAACCCCTAAAATGCCTAACCAATCCAAGCTCTAAGAAGACTACAATATTATGAACCATCTCCTCCTCCACTTTTCCCACTAAGTCTATCATGATAGCTCTAGCCATTTTTTGCATAATTGCTTCTTCCAACCCATATTCTCATTGATGGATCCTTGACACTTGTTTGACTATGGGAAGTGAAACCTTAAAGGCACTTGGATCACTCCCCATAATCCCAAACCATCAATTATAAATATTTCCCCATGAAATGTTCTTACCAAAGGAAATTGACCTTTAAACATGCTCACGTGTCTCCTTTAAATTGGGCCCCTTACTATGATTGTCATTCTTCCTACATCCAAATTGTTGGTTATTTCCTTTTACCCATGAAACTTGCAGATTTGTCTCATAGTTACCAAATCTCAAGTGCCCCTCACCCTACAAGCACCCCTAAACTAAACAATATCTCATTATAAAAGATATATAGAATATTATTTATGTGTAAATTCCCTCTATTTATTTTCCTAATATCAAAGAAAATTCAATATTTTATTGTCAAATGTTTGTTTGTAGAGGAATCTAAATCTTCCTTTTTCTCAATGCCTTGGCCACCTTAGTCATCTTATCTCACACCTCTTTTTGTAAACCCATCCTCCTTTTCTCAAATATATCATGAAATGAATATCCTCATTTTGTCTAATCAGTTTGTAAATGATTGAATTTTAGGATAATCATTAGAGTGAAATTTGGTGCAAATAGAAGCAATAAAGATTTTTTATCATGTTAAATGATAATTGGTTGTTTTTGTACTCTTCAACACTTATATTCAAAATTATTTCAAGATTTTTTATAACAACAATGAAGGGTACGGATATGTATTGCTCAAAAGATCATGAGATATGTATGCCAGAAGCAATTTGAATATCTAATCCATAAAAGTTGCTACTAGAGCAATTGCAGTTTTACATGTGTTTGGTTGGACATTAAGTCAAGATAGAAATTTAGGTGGAGATCTTCAAACTCACGTCAAATTCAATATTTTTTATAGGCTTGATTATGTGATTCTCGAGTGGTCATGCATCCTTAAATTTATTACCAAACTTTCCCCATCTTTGTCATAGACTTCTTCCATAATGGAGTGGTATTTCTTGTCTTCTACAAGAACATTTTCCCCTTTCATTTCCATATATTTCCTTATCAAAGGTGTATGCATTAACGACCACACATATAAATGTTGCACTTTGGATCATTGATAAGTATGGATTATTTGGAGTCTCCACAATCAACTCTAGGCAATGTTGTTCCCAAGCATGATGTTGGTGGATGCATACTTTTAAAAAAAAATAATCTTACCTCACTCTTGTGAATATGGATTCCTTGTGCTTGTGTATTTTGTTAGTATTCAAATGCCATTTCAAATTTTGTTAAATTATTGCAAATGATCTTTTTTAGTGTATGCTAAAAATTAAAGGGATGGGAGGTTTATTTTCATAAAAATCAACCATCCATTTTAATATTTGTAATGTGTTAAAAGAAGTATCACTTTGTAGGTGGATAATTGATGAAATAATTAGGTAATTAATTAAAATCACTTAATTGTGAAATTATAGAGAAATGATGATTCTGAATTTAGATTATACTAGAATGACACAAATTGATAAAATGATAAAATATATTTAACAATTTAAGATGAATGTTAGTAAACTTTTTGTGTTAGAGAAATTGGTCATTTTTAAGTGTCTGCACCCCTTAATCTAAATAATATTGAAGGTGTCGAGCTCCATTGATAATGCATCTTGAATTGATTATACTTCTTTCAAAGATCCAAGTCTGTCAAAGATCCTATCATCTTACCCTGTTTACTACTCTTCCTCATGGCTATTCAACCAGAATTAGTTCAACCTTATCCAAAAAATTATCAGAGACTTCCTCTAGTCAGATGGGAGAGGAAATAAGAAGCAGCACGCTATCTCTTGGGATTGGTGCTCCGGAGAGAAGGCCTGGGATGGTCTAGGACTAAAAGGTCTCAGAACACAAGGTATAGCACTTGTTGTTAAATGGATTGCTGAAGCCTCCTCTGGGGAGGAACCATGGAAAGTCTTGATCAGAAACAATCTTACTAGAGCTCATCCCTGTAGAGCTAAGTCCTTGACCAAGTTGTGCTACATAGACCTACTTAACATAGAGGCTAATATTGTTGTGAAAGGATCCAATGTCTTCAAGTCTCTATGGAAGAGTTGGAAGTATGTAAGGACTTTCCTTTGTAAACAACCCATACAAAGGATGGGGGATTGGTGTGTGGGTCCAAATCTCCCTGGTGGAATTTGGAACACAAAGGTAAACCTCTATCCCTGCTCCAAGGTTGTTCCACAAGGAAATGGTTAGACAGAGGGGTAAACATTTTTCAAGATGTACTACAGGATGGAAAACTTTTCACATGGGAAGAGATGGAAGCAAGGTTTGATTTACCCAAGTCCTAGATGAGAACATTTTCCATACTCTCCAATGCCATTAACAAGTTGGGATTCTTGAGGGGGTGTTGTGTACCTGACAACTGCTCCTTCCAAATTTCATGGCCAGACAGCTCCCCCCTCAACCAAGTCAAGACTAAATACATTTACCATCTCCTCACCCAGAGCCCTGAAATCTTCACCCATGCCAATGCCAAATGGCATCTTGACATTCCTCCCTCTGACTGGAATAAGTACTTCACCTCCATCTGGAGAAGACCTATTGAACCTAAAATCACCTTTTTTTTATGGCGACTCCTTTTGCATAAACTCCCTTTCAAGAAACCTAGGGGTGACCCTAACCAATGCACTATTTGTAGACAACCTGAGACTGTTGTCCATGTGTTCTTCGAATGTCTATTTACATCAGAAATATGGAGGATGTTTGGTATCACATATAAATCTCACTTTAATAGCCTACATGTCATCTCTAGTCACATTAACAACATCAAATATTGCAATGTTTTTTGGTCTATTATTTCCTCTATTATATTGTGGGTTATTTGGAAGGCACGCAATAATGATGTCCTTACAGGGAAGAACATGAATCTTACTGAGTCTCTAAAGAGACTCATATATTTTGATGTTTCTTCGTAGGTCACATCAGTCATAAGATGAAGGAAAGTAAGTTCCTCTAGATCCTCAGGGATGGAGAAACCTTCATCTCTAAGAAGGATATAGCTTATGGCTATACTACAGTGATACCTGGACCAGATTTTGACAAAAAACTTGCTGACTTCATTGATCGAGTGAAGAAGTCCAACCTGCCTACAGGAGAAGGAGGGACAAGGCTTGGAACAGACAACTACAAAACCCACGAGATCATAGGATACACTATTGTATCCCCTGACTCTCATGAGTCAGATGCTTAACATGTTGTTCATTATGAGTAATCTTGATGTTTATGTTTCCTAGATAGTTTTTCATATAAGTTGATATACTCCTTGATGATGATAATTGTAAATTTTTGAGCCTCTTTTTGATCTGGCTGGGTAGACTCTTCTAGCCCTCGATGTAATACTTCATATACACTGATGTTCCCCATTTTTAACTTATGATATGCAATAGAAAAAATAATTAATCAATATTTAATTATTCCCCATCTTATTGAAATTAATTAAATAATCATATTATTTAATTAATATTCCTTCTTCCTTATTATTATTACATTTATGTAATAATTAAATCAATTTCTCTCCCATAATTAAATTAATTATATTTATTTAATTAAATGAATTGTTCCTCTCATAAATAAATAAATATTAATTATTTATTTATAATCCTCACATGTGCAAATAAATAAATTCTTTAATTTATTTAATCATATTTATCCTTCCAATTATGAGTTTCAATTAGCTCCACAATTCTCTCTCCTAACTAATCAATCAAATTAGTTATCTATTTAATATATCTAGTCTTTTATTCCACCTCATCAGTTAAAGTTCTCAATCAAACCAGTCAACGGATCCATCTATTCTGTTAACAGACAATCAATCGAGTTCAACTCCCACTCAATCTGAGTTTAACTCTTCAATCACATGCAATCAATCCCACCAATCATGGAATCTTGATTGGAACCCTGAAAATTTTGTAAATAGACAAATAATTCTCTTAATTTGTTAACCACAATCGCTTTGAATTCTTATGCTAGCACACAAAGCACTCATTTTTTAGGGCCCACATTGCATAGAGAAGGAGAACAACGAAGGAGGACTTTGGTTTGCATGTTCATGTGTTTTAATTGATTTCATTATGATATGATGAGTATGCATGTTGTTTATTTGCTTCCTCTTTCAATATTGGTAATACTAACTGCCTAACCGATCTCTTTATGGTTGAGATTTGGATGTTATTGCACTTTTCTATATATGGCCTTATTAACCTGATTACAACTTGTGAACCCGATGTGAAGCATGAAGCTTCAAAATTTTGACTTTTCTATGTTATTGTGTTGTTACAAATTTAATTTGACACAAACAGCTTGATTTGACGCACTTATACATCCAAAATGACACACTTGTCATCAAATCAACGCACTTACAGTTTGATTTGACGCACATACACGATGAAAATGACACACTTATAAATTTAATGTGATGCACTTGCCTGATACTAATTGCCTTGCTCTGTTGTTTTACCATTTTCGTTCTTCTAGCTAGTGTTTTATTCATTGGGGTTTTTTCTTTGATTCTTGATTATCTGACAACAATCCTTGTTTATTACATCTAGATATTCATTATAGATCTACTGGTTTTTTTATCAAAGTGTTATTATTATTCTATTTTTTCTTTCTATTTTAAAATAGGTTGCAGATTTATTCGACACACTTACCAAGTTGAATCGCCGTAGTTATCGAGAAAGTGACACATTTGATTATTTTATTCGACGCAGTTACATATCTGAAATGATGCACATATAGATCTTAAATGACGGAGTTGCCTGATACAATAAAAATTTATTTTTTGTCTTATTTTTGTTTCTCTGATATGTTAACTGCACATTTATGGTAATGAAAAGACGTAGTTGGCTACTAAAACATTAAAAAGTTAAAATTCAAGAGCCCATTGAGAAGCATAAAAGAGTATGAGAGATTTAGAAAAACAAAGGACCAACCCACAGATTGAGAATTGGGGTGCTTGAAGCAGAACTCGGGGATGAAGGTGTTATACACACTTATTTGGACAAGGTAAGATAAATCACTAAGAAATTCAATTTTCATTATATCCACTAACACGCTTGTGGATTATCAAAACTAA
The DNA here is from genome assembly GCA_018584345.1 of Thuja plicata. Classification (NCBI taxonomy): domain Eukaryota; kingdom Viridiplantae; phylum Streptophyta; class Pinopsida; order Cupressales; family Cupressaceae; genus Thuja; species Thuja plicata. The sequence goes on along the minus strand of MU224432.1, from coordinate 2,942,399 downwards.
TTTCTAGGTTCTCGGTGATGAACTATAACTAATTGAATGTTTGAAGATGTTATGTTGATGATCACCAAGACACTGAAAGTTAATGCAAGACATTAAATCAGTTAATGTATTGTATTTTCATTGATGTCAACATGATATAATATGTATGGTCATGTACATATTGCTAAAGACTTCAAAGAACCAATGAATCAAAGGCTATGCTATCAGTAATACATAAAAGTCAAGTATTCACAAAGTGACTCTATACACTGACGGAGTGCACACCGATGGATAGAGTAAACCAATGAGAGAAAAGTCACAGTGTTACCCGACGAGCAAATGCACAAGCATTACCGATAAGTAAAGTTACAGTGTTTCCCGAAGAGTAAAAGCACAGTGTAACCCGACAGAAAGATTTACAGTGTTGCCCGACGGATAGACAAGGATGGAGATCCCGAAGATAATTGAAGTCTCACCGACGAAACAGTCAGTTGTCACCGATGACTAACTGAAGTATTGACCGACAGAACAAAGAGTTCATAAATGACAAAATGCTTAGCTGTCAAGAGCTAAATATAGACTTAACTGGTACTTATCATTGTTTTAATCGATAAGATAAAGTCGGAGATAAGTAAAGGATTTAAAGCTACTTAGTTCAGTTGGTAAGAAGATCTCTATGAGATAAATCAAGAGTTTTTCTTTAAATCTAATTGGAGAGAATTGTGGATCATGTCAAGATCAAGAAATCCAAGAAATGGTGAAATCATGTCTATATAAGAGACAAGCTTATTCAATGTGAATAGGGGAAGTGACAAGAGAATAGATGTTGAAGAGATTCTGAAGGAGAAGAAAGTCTTCATTCAGACCTGATCAATCAAGTTGAGGAAAGAGCTAAATTATGCAGACACCGACGAACAGTGATACAACATCACAGAGCAGAACAATGTAGAGCAAAGGTATTGAATTGATAACATTGATCAAAAAGGTAATGCACTTACAATAGATCTGAAAATCTGCAATTCAAGTTGTATATGTGAATAGATCAATTTACTGTTTCAGTTTAACCACTGAAGCATCAAGTCTCTTAACCGAGCAGGACTTAAAAGTCTTTTCTAATTGAGATACATCCCAAGGAGTATCAAAAAGTTTGATCATACAAAGTAGCATTGGATATGCCCGATACCTATTGACAGGCCAAGAGAGTGTTTGATCAAGGGTGGTAGCATTAGATGCTAGATACTAAGTGACAAACTATTCATTTAAATCCTCTAACAAGGTCACACCTAATAGTGTGTTTTTAACCTTTAATAGGGTTGGCTCTTCACTGAGCTCACTTCAGAATAGGGAAAATTTGGGTTACCCATCCCAGTGGTTTTTCCCTTAACAAAGTTTCCACGTTAAAAATCTATGTGTCATGTGTCTATGAGTCATTACTTTATTGTTTTGCATTTCACATAAGTAAATCTGGATTGATCGGTATACAGTAGTTATTTACTGTGTTTCGGTAAATAGAGAGACTGCTTATCGGTAAACATACAGTAGAAGGTTTTACAAAGCATTCTGACAATTAGTAATTTGATATAAGTATTTCAAGGCATTCATCTTATAGGACTAGAGATAAATAGAGGTATAATTTTGTGGTACTAAGTTTTAAGGGTTGATTTAAGGATTAATTTTTGAGGCCACTGATTCACCCCCCCACCTCTCTCAGTTATTCTAACAATTGGTATCAGAGCTTGTTTGCTTTGAAGGAAGGTTTCAAGACCTAAGCTAAAGATCACAAGATGAACAGACGAGATGTGCCCAAGTTGAACAAAGACAACTTTGCTTCATGGCAAAGCAGGATAAGAATCCACTTATCAGGTATTGGAAATGATGTTACTCAATACTTAGATACTGAATATGTGTTTCCCACAGGAGCACTCACAGTTGAACAAATGAGAGAGAAGCATGAACACAATTGCATGATAATAGAGCTTGCTTCCTCACTTTTTGTTGTTGAATTTGAAGATGTCAAAGCATGCACAACTACAAAGCAGATGTGGGACAAATTGAAGCTTGTACATGGTGGTGATAAAAATGTTCAGAGAGCCAAGGAAGAAAGCCTTAGAGGAAATTTTGATGATCTCAGAATCAAAGAAGGTGAAAACATCACATAGTACAATACAAGAATCAAAGAGGTAGTCAATGCTATCTGAGGAGTTAGAGGTGTACTAGAAGAAGAGACAGTGGTAAGTAAAACTCTAAGAACCTTACTGCCTACTTATGCTATTAGAGTATTTGCTATACAAGAAATGAGAGCAGTAGCAAATAACAATGTTACTCTAGATAGTTTGATTGGAAGACTGATTTCATTTGAGATGAATAACTTTGATAATATTGTCTCACCAAACATAGAGTCTGCATTCAAATCTTCTTTCAGAATAAGTAAATCAAGTCATAAACACACTATGAGAAAAGATAGTGATAGTGAAAGAGAAGAAGAATATCTTATGGGTAGAAGAATGCAGAGAGGCAAAGGTAAATACAAAGGTAAATTACTACTTGTATGTTTTAATTTTAAAAAGATTGGACACTTTGCTGCAAGATGTCCTAATAGGAGAAAAGATGACAGAAGTAATGACAGGTGATTTGAAAAGAAGTTTGACAGAGGTGATAACCAAGATTACAGAAGCAACCTATTAGCACTTTACCAAGAAAATTTCCAATTTCTTAGCATTTGTTGTTTTCCCCGCGTATTTTGGTTTAAATCACATATCTTACTATGCACAAAGGTCAAATAGTGGTCAAAATTATCAAAATTGCTTGGTTTCAAATGTTTGTCACTTAGTCGTGTTGGTATTTTAACATGTTTTCAAGCTATGTGAGTGAGCGGCGAGTCATTTAGTATAAGTCTCACAGTCGCGGTATAATTGTGTCAAGTCATGTTAGTGGTGTGAGTGAGCAGTTTGGTTGCTGAAGAATGTAAATCGCGCAATCGCGATGTATTTTTGAAGTTGGGTAGTAGGCTTGCGGCTGAGCGAGTTGGAAGTTGTTTTGTTTATCGCTCACTCGCGAGGGATTAAATATTTTAAAAGAAGGTCTAGCGAGTCTGCAATGACTTAAAGTCTTGTGTGTCACATAGTCGCTTTAATGTTATGTTGTTAACTTTATGCTCTGCGACTGAGCGAATGTTGTTAAAAGGGGTTCAATCGCACACCCGCTTTAAATCTTCATGTGTGTCTTTTAAGTCAGTGACTGTGCGAGGAAGTCAGTTTGTAGATGTCACTCACTCATTCAAATCCCAACTCATATGTGTTTTGCAGTGTGAGTAAGCGATCCATTATGCAAAAAAATTTCAGTTGAAAGCTCATCGCTCAGTCGCAGAGGTGTTTTTCAATGTTTTAAAAGGTGTGCGAGTAGGCGATTATGAGATCATTTATGTTCTCACTCACCCGCTGATGATTTGAAATCTAAAGAAACGAGCTCACGAGTATGCGATGAGGAAAAGAAAAGGTTATCGCTCACTCGCCCATAAATAAAGACAAAAGGAAAATGCTCGACGAGTATGCGATTATAGAAAGCATGTTGGTAACCCCCCACTTGCAGTTGATAAGATGATTAAGTTTTCAAGCCCGCGAGTGCGCGATGAAAGAAAAGGTGGGTTGTCGCTCACTCGCTGAGGTTTAAAGTCAGGTGAAAAAATGCTCGCGAGTGCGTGAATAAAAGAGAAATGGAAAGTTATTACCCAATCGCTTGTGAAGAAAAATCAGTCAAGAAAGGTCAGCAAGCGAGCAATTAAATACATGATGAAGGCACTCACTCAGTCGCGAAGGATTCATGAATAAGAGAATCTTGTAGTGCGAGTAAGCGATTGGTTTTAAAATACATAAAGGAAGTACTTGTCGCTCACTCGTTGAGGTACAAAGATAAATCAGAAAGCCATGGCGAGTGTGTGACTAGAAAATAATGCATGATTGTTTTGAAGACCCGCTCACTCGCTCAAGGAAAAACCATGATAAGTGAAGATCAGCGAGTGCGCGACTAGGAAATGACTGAATAATAAAGACCATGTCGGTCACCCGCAGAAATTCAATGAAGGTAGAATCTTGAGCGGCGAGTCTGCGACTGATGAAAAGAAAGGTGATGTCGCTTACCCGCTCAAATATAAACATAAAGCAAAAAGAGATAGCGAGTGCATGATTGAGAAGTTATGAAGCTGTCAGCTAGGTCATCCCCTAATCGCTGAAGATATAAACCAAGGATAAAACATACGGTGAGTCTGTGACTGGTTAAAGTGAAAGGTCAAATCGCTCACTCGCAAGGACTATTCTGAGTATGAGTAAAGTATAGTGGGTTGGCGACAGATTAACAAGTGGCTAGTTTTAGGCTTACGAGTGCAAAAAGAGAAAAGTGTCCATTCTTTTCCAGCAAGGATCAAATAGTGCGAATTAATGGCAGCATTAGTGACAAAGAGATGATTGCATGACACTGCAAGTGCAAGAATTTGGCATTCAAGTGGACAAGACACATGATTTAATGGTTATAAGTATGAATGATTAAACTTGATTCTGTACAATTCTCATTTTCTGCATTCTGAGATTTTCTGTGAGAGCAACAGAGCCAATTGCCTGAAATAGTAATTTGAACAAGAAAGATGAGTCAATCTATTGTTCCCACTGCCTCGCAAGGGTCTTGGAAGAAGAAGGAGGTTACACTAAAGAAGTATGTCAAATAATTTGTTGAGTTGCTTCCCAGGACTTTGAACGCAAACAGTGCGAATTGGGATGAATGGAAAGATAAATGGTGCCAACGTAGAAACCCAGTCACCCCGAATTACATTGGTAATGCCCTATTCCATTATTTCTGGAATAATAGGATTAAATTAGTCCCAATTTGCAATCCATGGGATTTGAATATGGCAAAATTGATTGTGCCTGATGTCTATGTTGACATAGGTCTTATTAGGGAACTAGCTAAAAACTACTGCCCAATAGCTAGGGTAATCAGGAAGAAGAATAAAGAGACCCTAGTTTCCATAGATAGGAGGTCAGTGGCAAAAGTATTTAGAATCACTGGTGCATTATGCACAAATATTGATTTTAAAAAGATTCAAGCAGATCATGTCAAAAGAGAGCATTTAATTAAGCAATATGAAATGCCCAAGTTCATGCCTAGAGTAGATAGGCACCTGGTAAAAATCCCAGACAATCTCATTCCACCTTTTGATTTATCCCTGTTTCATCACTATATAAAGTGCACGGTGTATGGTTTGAGCAGAGTTTTATATTTTGATGGAGATTCTACAGTGCCTCAAGATATACTCATGATGGCTATGAACATTCAGCACCCGGAGGTTAATACTGATTATGACTATGTGGGTTAGATAGTTAATGCTATTCATAATTCTTTGGTGGAGATACAGTTAGATGCCCTAGTGCCTACCTTCAAGAATTACTCTCATTTGATGTATATGATTTTGTATTATAACAGAGCATCAACGGATAAAGAGCTTGAACTGTTTGTTTCACAATACGGTGTTGACACACCAATCCAAAGGTGGACTCAAGTATGGGATAGTTCATCCAAAAAATCATCATTTGTATGCTTTTGCAATTGGATTGTGGATCCAATTTTTAATCTATTGGGAATAGATAGGCATAGGCTTCCATATGAAATCAGAAAGGTTTTGAGACCTTGGGATTATGTTCCAAACTGGCCTATCTCTCACAATTGGGCTGATTTCTTCTTTTTTGACTACATTACTATCATCAGAGTATATGGTTGTACACAACCACCTCACACCCTCCCCAAGTTTGTTCCTCTTAGGGTTGCATTTCTAGAGTTTATTTGGCAAATCACTTGGGTTTATAAGGAATTTTTGGAGGGACATAAGAAGGGAACTTTTATCCCTAGGTTATGGGTGGGTTTTGATTTTTCCATTGTAAAAAGGGTTTTTGATTTGATAAATGACTTTTTGAAGTAGTATAGAATGTCCACAGCAGTTCCCAGATTTTGTGACCCAGAACAATTTGTACAAACAGCTTTGAAGAGAATGACTCCTTGGCAAAAGATTAGAGATCATGAGCCACTGGATGATGACGATGTTGTAAGGAATAAGTTAAATAAGCAAGAAGTCCAGGACAGGAGAAGTAAGTGGAATGACCTCCTTAGGGAAGAATCTAAATGGAAAGAGTCAGATAACTCTTTCTCTGGTTTTTTCCCAAATCTCCCATACTTGTAAAGAATAGAGGAGATTCTTAAGTCCTATGACACCCTAATGGCACAGGTACCACAATTCAGTGCTAAAGATGCACAATCTAAAGGGTCCCCAATTCCAGTTGCATTACATGACCAAGAACACCAGGAACAACAGGAAGAGGAACAACAAGAGGAAGAGCATCAGGAAGAGGAACAACAAGAGGAAGAGCATCAGGAAGAAGAAGAGGCCGGTGAGGAAGCCACCTCAGCTAGAGAGCCACCAAGGAAGAAACAAAAGAAGGAGCACAAGTTGGTGCAGGACAGGAAAAGTATGGATAAGGCCATGATCACTGAACATGGTAGATATTTCAAAAAATTGAAAAGGCAATTGCAGAAAGAGCCTTGGAGTAACTGGGCCCAACACTTCCAACCATACAACACTACCCAAGCATACTCAACAACCTCCATACATTACACCACCCCAGCATACTCAACAATATCCATACATTCCACCACCCCAACATACTCAACAACCTCCATACATTCCACCACCCCAGCATACTCAATAGCCTTCATACATCCCATCACCTCAGTATAATCCACAACCTTAGTATTTTCCACAACCTTCACATGTTCTATAGCCTTAGTATGCTCCACAGTCTCAATACATTCCACCACATGTGCTTGCGACATAATATGAACACAGACTATGAGCCCTCATACAACCAAGCACCATCCTATAATAGTGGGACAATATCTTTTGATCCTAACACAGTTCCATCTACACTGATGCCCACTGAAGCCTTTTCTCGACAACTCCTAACCCTCCAACAATAGGCCATAAACTTGTAAATAAGTGCTCATAAAAGGTATTACACTACAATTGGCTTTAGTCCTTATCCATTCGATAGGAAATTTCACATGCCACCTTTTCCACGCAATTTTGATATGCCTAAATTTAATAAATAAAAGGAAAAGGATGATCCTCGAGACCATATATGAGAATTTTTCATGGCCTGCACAGAAGTGGCATACGATGACACCTACCTAATGAGACTTTTCCCATGTAGTTTTGGTGGTTCAGCCATGGATTGTTTTTCCAGACTTCCTCCTAGGATACGATCATTAAATGAACTAGCTAAAAAGTTCATATCCCACTATTCACATAACATTGTCATAGAAATAACATTAATAGATCTCTGTGCTACCAAGAAGAAGAGCGGCGAGAAATTTGCCTCGTTATCACAACATTGGAGAAATTTTTCCTATAAGGAATATTTCCATGTACCCATGAAAGAGAAGATCTATGTGTTTATCAAAATTGTCTGCTAGACATGATGTGTGAATTAAACTCCCGGTGAATCGAGACCTTTGAAGAGCTATCCAAGCAAGGGCTGAAGGCAAAAATATCCCTTGCCTTAACGGGAGTCATCAAGAAAGAAACCAATAATTCACCACCTTACAAAAATCCAAATATTGGTCTAAAAATACAAATGTGAAAAACGATGGCATTGTTGACACTAAGCTAGCCCAACCAGACATGCACATACACATACCACCAACACCTGTCTAACAAACCCAACCATCGCACATTGTCTAGAGGGTTAACAATGCTGACACAACAAAACAGGTAGTTAATCATACATATCAACAAAGTACTACAATGAGAAACATCCCTCCTCACTGAGACTTTACTCCTCTTGTAGAACCTCTTGAGAAAGTTCTTGAAAAGATACTACAATCTCATTTAGTCACTCTACCTGAAACTAGACATTACGAGGGTCCCAGAAAACCAACATGGTGGAATAACAAAATATTTTTTGATTATCATAGAACTAAGTGACATAAAACAACCAATTTCATGCAACTGAAGTACATTGTCCAAGATTTCATCGACCACAGTGAAATAGAAGTTATTACAAACTCAAGCACCACCAATCAAGACCAAAAAATCTTCACAAAGCTACTAATGGATCATGAAAAAGGTAGGATGTCCACACCCAGACATGACAATAAAGCAAACTTCACTTGTGCCAAACCAGATCCCAATCTGACCATAAACACCATTATTATTAGAGCTCCAGACACCAATTGTGTTGTTGTTACCCGCCACTCTAAAATCATAGTACAAGGAGCCTTGCCAAAAACTATCATGTCAAATCAGTCATCCACCCTGCCATCAGGTCAATACAACCTATTAGACCATCTGAAGAAGACCTCAGAAAAAATTTCCATCTATGAACTGCTTCAAATTTTTCCAAATCATAAAGCACCCTTAGACACAACTTTGCAGCAGTCATCTATCTTGAAAGACATAGATGTTGATGAGTTTCAAGCCATGGTGGGAAATTTGTCCACACAAAACCATGTCACCTTCATTGAGAAAGACATCCTAGCCCATAAACCATCTCATAATGATCCTTTACATCTTGAAGTCTTTGTCCAACTCCATAAAATGAGACGAGTCTTGATAGATGGCGAAGCGGGTCTAAATATTTGTACACTAAAATTGGTAAAAGCATTGGGCTACTCTAATAGTTGTGTAGATGGTACCAAGAAGATCATAATAAGAGCATGTGATGATGAAGAGTGCCATTCCCAAGGTGTAATAAGATTTCCAATCAAATTGTGTCCAGCAATGCAAGACACTGCATTCCAGGTACTGGACCTAGAGCTGGGTTATAATACGCTCCTAGGATGACCATGGATCCATTCCATACAGGTTGTACCATCTACTTATCATTAGTGCTTAAATTTTTCTCACGATAGAGTTGAAATTGTTAGAGTAATTATCTATTCACACTTATTAATTAGATCATTTTTTATTTAATTAATTAAGTTGTCTTTTACTCTAGTTTACTTAAGCTATCTCTTAGGTGCATTATAATTAATATTTATATTAATTATTGATGTGCAACCTATATTTTCCCTATTTTAGGGTTTCATTCACCTTTATAGGTTGAACTTTGTAGTTTCTTTTTCATTAATTCAGATTACATTTTTCGCTCTCACTTTCTGAGCAACTTTTGAGTTCTTCTATTTCTCTCTCTTCCTACTTCTCTTTTGTATCAGGTTCTTGCATGCAGGTTTCTTGGCAACTATGGATTTATTCATCAAATCCTACATGGTATCAGAGCTTCCCTACTGCTGCCTGGTCTAAAGGTTTTTTGAAGTTGTGAGTTGCAGATGAAAGCCACAGCTTCCTGGGGTTTTTCTTCATTTTGGAGGAGGTGCTATTTTTTGGAGCTGTTTGAGCCAAAACAGACTCTACCATTGCGTTCAGAAGGCCTGAGAGAGTCAAAATAGATATAAAGTCCGCTGGTTTTGGTCACAATGACCCAGAGGAAAATTTTCTCCCTCCTAGGTCGTACGACACGAGTTTCAAGAAAAATAAATAAAAAAACCCACTTTTTTGCAAGGTTTTTGGCGCTACTAGTGTACAACCGGAGTGCACCACCCTGGCCCAGCCCGCGCCTAGCCCCAGCCAGCGCGTCGCTCACAGGCCACCGCAGCTGTCGCCACCGGCGCAGCCGCCCGGGAGTCGCCCACCCATCGCCCAGGAGCCGCTCTGGCCTCCACCTCTGCCAGCGGCCAGCCTCCTGCCACCCACCGGTGACGCTGTTGTACAGTAGTGATGTCACCCTGATGTCACCGACCGAAAAACAATTTTCTGACAAATTTTCCAAATTTTTCCGGTCGAATTCAATTTTTTCGGCGGCAGGCACGACGGGCGTCAAATTTTTTCACAGGCGTTTGAACGTCAAATTTTTTCCTGTCTCTAGTTTTTTCCAGAGAGTTGTTTTTCAGAGGCATCGTTGGTTTTTTGGCCATATCTTGGGCATCCGGTGTCTATTTTTGAAAAACAAAATATCACAGAAAGGTGTTTTTGAGCCGGACGTGATGGTGCTGGTCTTGATTGTTGATTCGACCGTTTGATCTCTTCTTTTTGGCGTTGAAGTAGAGGCTTCTGTTTCCTCCATCTCTACATCTAGCATCCAGGTTTCTTCTCATTTTTTGTGCTTTCAGTAATTGTTTCTTTGTTGTACGGGGGATAGAATTATACATTGTGGGGGGGTGCTTTTGCTTTCTGTCATTTAAATTTAGAAATGACCCTTCTATTTTCGTCTTCTTCTTCTCTCAATGTCGGACCCCTTTGTGGCCTGGCTGACACCGCACAATTACCACACCTAGAAAGCACACATGACCAGGCTACTCATGCCACGTGGCTTATGGTCATGTCTGGATGAGAACCAACATGTTCTACAATGTCTATTTGAGGTCCTTTAGCATAGAAACAAAATGGATGAGGCCATGGGTTTGATTACACTGCACATTTCAGACAACCTCCTATTTCACCTGGATGGGTTGACCACTCCTCACGCCTATTGGGGAAAGTTTGCAGATCTGTTTGGCACAATGAATGCATTCTGGGCACTTCAGCTTGATGCAGATTTGACATCCTTGTCTCCTGATAGTTTTTCCACCATTGAGGACTTCTTGATAAAGTTCAATGCTCTCTGATCACTTTTACAGGGATGTGGGAAGACCAAATCAGATGATGAGTGTATCTTTCTGATACTCTCCAAGCTTCATGGAGAGTTCCAGATTTTCTCCTCCACTTTCTATTCCACTATGGATGCCTTGGGTCCTAGGCACAATATGCCTTCATTTGTGGCCTTCTATGATCGGTTGACTCGAGAGCAATCAAAGATTAAACAGTTGAATGATGCTTCAGGTTCTATGAGCCATGCTTTGGTTTCTCACCCATCTCCATGGAAACTGGAACAAAAACAAGTATCATCATCCACAGACTCTTGGAAGCATTCTCCTTCTCAGCATTCATCTAGCCCACCTCCTTCACCCAAGGGGAAATCAAAGACAGACAAACCCAAGTGTACTTATTACAATAAGTTCAATCATGATGAGTCTCAGTGCTTTCAGAAGAAGGTAGATGGATATGCCCAACAAATTGCTGATTTGACAGCTCTTCTTCATAAGAGCAACATTGATATTCCATCTTCCTCTTCTCGCTGGTCTTCTTCATCATCATCTCAGGCAGACGGGTCAGACAATAGAAAGGGTCATGCCTTATTTGCATTTTCTATAGCTCCCTCTTCTAGGTGGTTGTTGGATTCTGGTGCTTCTCATCATATGGCATCTTCTCGGAGTTCCTTCTAAACTTTTTCGACCTCTACTACCCCACACATCTTGATGGAGAATGATACTGTTATGCCCATATGTGGTCAGGGTTCTATTGACATCGATGGTGGTGCATTCCATGATGTCCTATGTGTTCCATCCTTGTCATCGAACCTTCTCTCCATTTATTAGATTACTCACAGTGGGACAAAGAAGACAGTTGAGTTCATTGCAGATTCTGTTCACATCTGAGATTGTGTGACTGGCTGCATTATTGCTACAGGGATAGTTGATCATGCCACCTACCTGTACTCCTTCTCCCATTTTGGTTCACCATCTCTTGTGTCAGAGGATATCTCTCCTACTTCATGAGTACCTAGTGAGAAGAAGTCAGGTTACCTGAACTTCTATGTTGCTCCTGAGATCAGTGTTGTGGCTTCTCCACCTCCTCCTCCTATTCCGCATTGCTTTGTTTGGCATGATTCTTCTTCAACAGTTCCTGTTATGGTCACTCCCTGCATCGAGCTTTCCCCTCCAGTTGTTGAGGGCATATCCGAGGACATTCATCTCCTCTTAGCTGACAGATTTAGCCCATCTATTGGCCCACCTTCATTGGGGATTCCATTCTAGGAGTCTCACTCATTCTCCTTTGAGCACCAGCTCGGCCTTCCAGTTTCCCCGCTCATTCAGGGGTTCCCTTGTTACTCTGTACCTCTGTTTCTTCCACATTGGAGTTCCATTGGTTTGATCATTCCTACACGAGTTCCATCATTCTGGGGGGGCCTTGGTTCCTCATCCCTCTCTCATGGGGGGTTTGATTGTACTTATGGTTTTGAGAGAGTCTCTTGAGCCATTCTTTTATGCTTTTTTCTATCTCTTCTTGGAGTAGGGTTTTTCCCATGTGGTTTTCTCTATTTCTCCGCTTTATAGAGATTTAGTTGTGAGTGGGTACCTGATCAGGCCTTGTTGCTGGGACCCATCTTTTCCTGCTTTCATAGCTATGCTAGGTTAGCTTATCTCCTGAGCTTTGCTTAAGGGGGGGGGGGGGGGGGTT
>MU224432.1:2917556-2929997 GCA_018584345.1 Thuja plicata | reverse complement strand
TTATTAATTAGATCATTTTTTATTTAATTAATTAAGTTGTCTTTTACTCTAGTTTACTTAAGCTATCTCTTAGGTGCATTATAATTAATATTTATATTAATTATTAATGTGCAACCTAGCTTTTCCTTGTTTTAGGGTTTCGTTCACCTTTATAGGTTGAACTTTGTAGTTTCTTTTTCATTAATTCAGATTACATTTTTCGCTCTCACTTTCTAAGCAACTTCTGAGTTCTTATCTTTCTCTCTCTTCTTGCTTCTCTTCTGTATCGGGTTCTTGCATGCATGTTTCTTGGAAACTATGGATTTATTCATCAAATCCTACAAAAACACTATGCCTAGTGATAGGGATCATTTTCTTTACTACACAAATCTTACAGGAGTTATGTCTAATCAAGTACCCAACAATTTGGAGATGACCTCCTCATCTCAAGACATAGATTGTGCAGACCTTTCCAAATCAACCAAAGAACCCATATCAGAGCTCAAAATCCAAGTTCACAAAAATGGATGTGGAGAGTACACCTATGCAAACTTCTTCTATGTAGGAAAGCTACCAATCTCACCACGTTCTTATGGAAAACCTAGGAAACCTCTTCAAAGGAAACAACAACTATCAATTGTCTATCCACCAACGATTTTCGTAAGATAAGGAGACATACATGAGGAGATCATTGAAAATAACTTATCTTCTTGGTTTTATACAGACAAATAACCCCATGAGATTAAAATTCTAGTACATGAATATGGATGAGGGTATATCATTTACCAAAAACAATGGTACAATGGACGATCTAGCTTAGGCAAAAATGAACAAGGAATTGTGAAGCCAATTGCACCTACCCAAAACCTAAAGCATCGTGGTTTAGGTTACAGACCATAAAAAAAGGCATCATGAATACCTCATTACCCTCTGACATTAATTCTTGTGTTTATAATGAAGTTGAGACATTTGGGGAACTCCATTCAAACATAGACTCAAAATACTATGAGTGGAATTTCCCACACACTACCAACACCTTACATCTTAATACTGTCATCGCCTTACTATCCTTATGAGATAGGCCCACAAATCCCTAAGCTTGGATTGAGGAATTTTAGAAATTATCTGAACCTTCATCCTCATCCTCATCAGAAACCTGTGAATCAGTGAGTGACTCATATATCAATACCTTGACCGAACTCCCAATTTCATCCTTCAAAACCAAGGATAGTATAGCTTTAGTTTACCCTAACCTAATTGATTGGGAACAACAAAATCCACTGACCATAGACGTTTTTGAGAATGATGAAGCTATTGCTAAATTATTCAGACTAAGACAAGGCATACCTATGAGAGACCACAAGACAGGTTTCCAAATCAAATGGGACATCACATCATACTTCGGGGAGTTATATCAATCCTCTAACTGTAAAATTGAAAAATAAAATATAAGGCTATTAGGTAAAAACTTAAAGGCACCTTCTAGCTGCAAAAGAGTAAAACCAAAGGTGTATCTGAGGGTGAAAATGTGTCTGAGGTGCCCGAGGATGGAGAGATTGATATACTTCCCATTACAAAATAACATTCACCACTACTGGTGGAGAAAAAAAAATCAACATTTGCAATGCAGAAACACAAAGACTAATCCACTTGGTAGATTCATTAACACCAGAAGAAAGAGAACAATTTATTCAGTTCTTTACGGATAGGAAAATCAACTTTGCTTGGTCATACTCTGACATGTCGGGATTAGATCTAGAATTAGTGCTACACCATCTATCACTAAGGACAAGGGCAAAGCCATACAAAAAAGAGCTCTACAAGATGCATACGAATATTGCACTATTTATCAAAGCAAAATTGAAGAAACTACTGGATGCAGACTTTGTAAGGCCTATTGATTATGTCAATTGGATCTCCAATCTGGTACCTGTGTCCAAATCCTGTGGAGCCATAAGAATATGCACTAACTTCAGGGATCTAAATTTGGCTTTTCCAAAAGATGACTTCCCCTTTCCAAACATAGACATGATCATTGATCTCACTTTAGGGTATAATATGTTTCCACTCATGGATGGTTTATCTAGATATAATACAATCACTTTTGTGCTAGAAGATCAACAAAAAACAAATTCCACTTGTGTCTGGGGCACTTACGAGTTGGTGTGTCATGTCCTTTAGTCTACAAAATGTAGGTGCCACATATCAAAGAGAAATGATGACTATTTTTCATGACATGATGCATATCACAATGGAAGACTATGTTGACAACATATTGGCAAAATCCATAGAGAGGAATCTATGTCTAACAGTTTTAGGGCCAGTCTTTGACAAACTCCAGGAATACAAGGTAAGGTTAAACCCAAAGATATGTCTTTAGAGTCACATTAGGGAAGTTGTTAGGATTCATTGTCTCCCACAGAGGAATAGAGATTGATCCTAAGAAGGTTCAAGCCATTATTAACGTGCATCCGCCAACAAATCTAAAATACCAGAGAAGTCTATAGGGCATGGTACAATTAGCAAGAGGATTTGTATCATAGATAGCTTACAAGTGTCATATGTTCCAATAATTTCTACACAAAGATGTAAAATTTGCATGGATAGAAGATTGCCAGAATACTTTTCAAGCATTGAAAGATCATCTTCTCTGAGAACCAATCCTAGTGGCACCCAATCCCGATCAACCCCTACTATTATACATCTCATCTATAAAGCACTCACTAGGGGAATTATTGGCACAAAATTATTCAGAAGCAAAAGAAAGAGCCATCTACTTGTATAGTTAGAAAATGGAAGCACTTCCATTGTAGACTGGTTTAGCCTTCTGAGTAAGTGGTTTGGGGTCATGTCAAGCACCTTGAATGGGTTCCTGACTTTGATATGGATTTATCCCCCTGTTCTGCCCCATTTCCACTTTTTCCAACCTATTTATGGCACCCCAAACTGAAAAATTGGGACTTTGACCTCAGGGTCAAGGTCAACCTTTTTGGGTCAAGGTTGACCTTGACCTTTACCTAGGTCACAATCAACCTTTTCGAGGCCCAGGTTTCAAATTTTAGAATTTCAGGGTTTCCAGATGTCGGTCTTTGGAAAAAGTTAATTCCCGCTTCCAGGTCGGCTGTTTCAATCTTCGGAACAAAAAATATTAAATTATATTTAACATAGGTCCTCTTCTAGGGCATGGGTCTAGTTTTAATTTAATTCTCCTATGTCAGCCTCTCTAGAGGATTGTGCCCTAGTTTCATATAAAAGGAAGCTTTCTCCTCTCATTTTCTCTAACCAAGCACAATCATGAATCATAAAACTTTCAAGACTTGAAGAGTGAGATCCAAAGGTGAAGAAGCAATATTTGAAGCAAGCCAAGTAGCCATTGAAGCATTCATCCATTCTCAAGCACTTCTCAAGCACTCATTTTCATCAAGGAGATCCATTGGTGGCCATTAAAGGATTCAAGTTCTATGGAGCCCTCTTGTTGAAGATTTCTCCATCCACATTCCTCCAAGCCTCTTTCAATTCAAGAACCCATTCAAGATTGGTGTCGAAGATCTACAAGCAATTGATTGAAGGCATCCTACATTCTATATTCTACATTCTACATCCCTTTTGGTGCATACATACTTGTGGATTCAAGGATTTGAATCCACCACAACAAGCAAGGTGAATTTGTGCATTTACTTTGTTTTTACTTATACAATTTCAATTATACTTTGAGGTTAATTCAAAAACTAGGGTTTGACCAAGGCAAACCCCTCCCCCCCAAAAAACAAACCATGTTTCTTGTAGGTACAGGTTCAGAGAAGCAAATCGAGATGAAGATTCAGATACCCTTTTCGGCAAACTTTTAGGATCTGAAAATAGAATTTCAGTCTGTGACTTTTTAGGTCGATTCTGCCCTAGGTTGGAATCAAAAATTATGGGTCAATGGTGACATTGACTTGAGGGTACGAATCAGAACTGTGTCAGAACAGAAAAATATTTATGGGTTTTGTTCGTCTCTGCGTTTCTATTTTAGATCCAGTCTCATATTTTCTAGAAACTCAACACAGGCTTCAAAAACAACATTCTTTAGATCTGTAATATTTCAAGGTTAGTACATTTCTCCTATTCATTTAAATTAAGGTTATCAATCTTTCTACATCTATTGCACATTCAAATAAATAAACGGGTACTTAAGATCTTCCTTTTTATTCTTATTTCCAAATGATTGATTATTTTATGCATTGATCCTTCCATTTTGGATTAATCAAATTGGATCTTTCATTTGTATATCTAAGGATAGAAGGAGAGCAGGTTATTTACCCCCTACATTTCAACAATCAATAAACAATCAAATAAATCTTTCAAATGTAATATAGGATAATAGCAAACCCCAAAACCAAAACAATATCCATTTTCTTATATTACATTTTGGTGAACCCGCAATAGACAACTCTTTCTTTTTTGGTGTTAGATTTGCATTTTATGTTAGATCTTACATGAATTTAAAAGTAGATTTATTTTATGCTCTCGCATTTATATTTCAAAAATTAAAAAACACAGATTTCTTTAAATACAAAAACATTTACATTTTTCATGCTTGTAATGTTACTTTGTGTTCAACATGCATGATTTTTGTTTTGAATACTTTGATGAGGCTTTTGTTACGAAAGAGGATATATCCCCTAATGAGGTACATGGAAATAAGGATGAAATTTGTTTGAATAAGATCTCCATGGATCCTATTCCTATTTCATCCTCCTCTACAACCTCTTCAATTGACCTTTACCATAGAGATGAGTTAAGGATTGATGTTAATTTTTGTCCTAATATATGTCTTTTCTAGAGCCTACTTTAGAATATAATTCTTTCTCCTTTTGGGATCAAGATTTAGGCGCTCCTACAATGTGTTTTATTGATAGGGATGATAATCCTCCTATTGGGGATGAACCTTTGGATTTGGATGTTGATTACTCTCTTCCTCATGAAGCCATTATGGATGATTCTAATTTTTGGGATGGACCCTTGGATAAAGACATTGATTTATCTCCTCCTCATGAAGATGCTTTGATACAAGAGGGTGATTTATTAATGGATGACATATTCATACATGATGATGAATCTTTTTCTAAAACACACTCCCCTTATATGGAAATTTTAGAGAAAGAAGAGAACATTAGTGATGCATTACCTCTAATTGGGATTCCTTCTACTGATGAGGCATTAGCGAAAAATGATATGAATTCCCTTAATTCTCTCCCTCTTAGTGATGATCCTATGGAGAATGAAGCTCCTACCTCATCTTCTCCTAGGATGTATTCATTTTTTTTCCTTCTTGTGAATCAATCGAACATACTAATGATGACATAGTGACTACTAAAGTTCAATTGAGTTCTTTTCATATGGCTTCTTGCTATGGTTCTGGTTATCATTTACTAGTTAAACACGGATTCCATGGTCAAGGATGCGGTAAGCATAAACAGGGAATTCAAATGCCCTTACAGAGTGGGGGGCATGAGAATTCTTATGGATTGGGATTTAATCCTCAACAATACATCAATGTTACCAATATCTCAAATAACACTTCAAAACATGATGAACCTATGAAGGAATTTAACCAAGAAGTTATTTTTCCTAAACTCCTTCATGCTAAGGTGATTACTAGACATAAATGCAAAAAGAAATGTAGTCCACACTTAAAGACTCTTCCATTTTGTTTGTATCATAGATTTCATGATCACTCTACTAATGAATGTCAAGCTTTACATTATAAGATTAGGTAGCTCATTAATAGTAAATTTATTTCTATATCATGTGGCAATGAGTTGTATTTCGATCATGTTTTCTCTAAATAACATTTATGTTCCTATTATGGAGCTCCACATTATGTAAACAATGTTAGCCTAATCCTTGGGTGCTCGTTGTCTTGCATAGTGTTGTGAGTGATATAATAGGTCCCATCTCATCCTTGCTCCTACGCTTGGGGGGAAAGGATGCCATCTCCTTCTTTTCTATCTTTATGGGATCCACTTTTCCCTTGGTTAAGCAATATCTATCTATTATGTGATATCCAATCATACATGAAAATTTTGGTTTACATTGAGGATCTATGCCATTGATTATAACCTATTTCATTGTTTGACATTGGGTTTCCATGGTTGATAAATCTCACCTTGGAAATTGAATAGTGTGCTATCCCTCACAAGTGTTACTTTTTCACTTCTTGTATGATATCTCTTTGCATTCATCCCTTCCATGGCCTCATAGGAGTTGTGACCTTCTTGGCTTGGACTAGGTGTTGTCTATGGATATTGTCTTGATGTTGAAGAAGGCTTTATCCTTGTTCTTTTCTTTCCTTAACATGTCAAAACAGTATGTAATTTTCCATCTTAAGGAGGGGGGCATATACACGACCTCCCTCATTCTATATTATTGCATTTTTTTTCTAACCTTTTGTTTTGCAGCATGCTAAATCCTCTAAAGGTAACACACATAAGTTGCTAAATCCTGAAGAGATACACATTCAATTACAATTCAATATGCTAAATCCTCGAAAGGTAACGCACATAAGTTTCTAAATACTGAAGAGACACACATTTTTATGTTTTTTGCTAAATCCTTGGAAGGTAACACACATAAGTTGGTAAATCCTGAAGAGATACGCATTTTACAAATGTATTTCATGGTGATATAAGGATATGGATCCATGGGTACTTCATAAAATCTGTCAGAAGACGCACTACATACATGCACAAATCTGCCAGAAGGTGCACAAATTTATGGGGGGCCATCATATCCTTTTTGTGTTTCACAGTGAGATACACACATCTTACTAGGTAAGGTAATCACACCCTCTCTCTCTCTCTCTCTCTCTTTCTCCTTAACTAGTGATGTCTCTCTTATCATAATCTTAGGGTTGATAAAGAATTAAGTCCCTTGGGGGGCTTGAGGATTTCTTGGTCCCTTTTGATTCTAATAAGATTATCTATTCTTTATGATCTCCTTTACCAAGAGTTTGTATTGAGTCCATACTCTTGCTAAAGTGGGGGCTAAATGTATAGTCAGAAAATGGAAGCACTTCCATTGTAGACTGGTTTAGCCTTTCGAGTAAGTGGTTTGGGGTCATGTCAAGTGCCTTGAATGGGTTCCTAACTTTGATCTAGATTTATCCCCATGTTCTGCCTTATTTCCACTTTTTCCAACCTATTTCTGGCACCCCAGACTGAAAAACTGGGACTTTGACCTCAGGTTCAAGTTCAACCTTTTTGGGTCAAGGTCTAACTCGACCTTGACCTAGGTCACAATCAACCTTTTCCAGGCCCGGGATTCAAATTTCAAAATTTTAGGGTTTCCAGATGTTAGTCTTTGGAAAAAGTTAATTCCCACTTCCAGGTCGGCTATTTTGGTCTTCGGAACAAAAAATATTAAATTATATTTAATATAGGTCCTCTTCTATGTGCATGGGTCTAATTGGAATTTAATTCTCCTATGTCGGCCTCTCTAGAGGATTGTGCCCTAGTTTCATATAAAAGGAAGCTTTCTCCTCTCATTTTCTCTAACCAAGCACAATCAAGAATCATAAAATTTTCAAGACTTGAAGAGTGAGATCCAAAGGTGAAGAAGTGAGATTTGAAGCAAGCCAAGTAGCCATTGAAGCATTCATCCATTCTCAAGCACTTCTCAAGCACTCATTTTCATCAAGGATATCCATTGGTGACCATTAAAGGATTCAAGTTCCATGGAGCCCTCTTGTTAAATATTTCTCCATCCACATTCCTCCAAGCCTCTTCCAATTCAAGAACCCATTAAAGATTGGTGTTGAAGATCTACAATAAATTGATTAAAGACATCATACATTCTATATTCTACATTATACATCCCTTTTGATGCATACATACTTGTGGATTCACTGATTCAAATCCACCACAAGGACTTCTACAAGCAAGGTGAATTTGTGCATTTACTTTGTTTTTACTTATGCAATTTCAATATACGTTGAGGTTAATTCCAAAATTGGGGTTTGACCAAGGCAAACCCCCCCCCCAAAAAAAAACCATTTTTCTTGTAGGTATAGGTTCAGAGCAGCAGATTGGGACAAAGATTCACATACCCTTTTCGACAAACTTTTGGGGATCCAAAAATAGAATTTCAGTTTGAGACTTTTTAGGTCGATTGTTCCCTAGGTCAAAATCAAAAATTCTAGGTCAATGGTCACATTGAATTGAGGGTACAAATTGAAACTGTGTTAGAACAAAAAAATATTTATGGGTTTTGTTCATCTTTGCGTTTGTATTCCAGATCTGGTCTCAGATTTTCTAGAAACTCAACACAAGCTTTAGAAAACAAAATTCTTCAGATCTGCAATATTTCAAGGTTATTACATTTCTCCTATTCATTTCAATTAAGGTTATCAATATTTCTACATCTATTGCACATTCAAATAAATAAACGGGTACTTAAGATCTTCCTTTTTATTCTTATTTCCAAATGATTGATTCTTTTATGCATTGATCCTTCCATTTTGGATTAATCAAATTGGATCTTTCATTTGTATATCTAAGGATAGAAGGAGAGAAGGTTATTTACCCCCTACATTTCAACAATCAAATAAATCTTTCAAATGTAATATAGGATAACAGCAAACCCCAAAACCAAAACAATATCCATTTTCTTATATTACACTACTATATCAGTCGAACACTTGTGGATTATGAACTAAACTATACTGCAATTGAAAGAGCATGTTTGGATGTAGTTTTTGCTTCTCAAAAGCTCAGACATTACATGTTAAGTCACAAGACGATCCTAATAGTAAAATTGATCTATTGAAATATATGTTGAGTAAAACCACCTTAACATGGCAGCTCGCCAAATAGGTCATGATACTCAGTGAATGTGGCATTGATTATATGGATAGAAAAGAAATAAAAGGAAAAACTATTTCATGCCAACTAGCAGATGCACCATTACCTTCTAGTCATCCAATGTTGATAGAGTTTCCAGATGAAATCATATTTTCCCTTGAGGAGAAGAAACAGTGGAAATTATACTTCAATGGCTCTCACACACAAAAGGGATCATGTGCTGACATAGTATTTATCACTCCCCAAGGAGATTCCATTCTGAGGTCCTAAAAGCTAAGCTTTGACTGCACCAACAATATAGCAGAGTATGAAGCACTGATCATAGGGCTCAAAACAATTGTTCAGTGGAAGATCCAACAACTGAAGGTGTTTGAGGATTCTCAATTTTTTATCAACTAATTCAATGGTAGCTATGACACTAAGGATGAAAAAATGATTCCCTATAAGGCCATGATGGAGGACATCAAGAAAAAAATTTAAATGATATCATTTGAGAAAATCTCTAGAATCAAGAATACAGTAGATGATGTCATGAAAACTGTAGAATCTTTGCTCAACATGCCACCAGATGTGACACATTATGACTTCATACTCGAACAAATCATGATCCCTACCTTTGAAGTGCCCAAGTATGAGGTTGTATGTGAAATTGTTGGTCCTAATTCTCTCGAGTAGAAGATATATACACTTACTTAACTAGCCAAACTATCCCCATTAACTTGTCCCAAAAAAAAGTTCTTGATATGGCAATCCTCCCATTACAAAATCATTGCCAATACACTTTATCAATGTAGTCTGGATCAAACACTACTCAGATGTATCAACTTGGAAGAATCACAAGAAACAATATTAGATGTACACAAGGGCATTTGTAGTGCTCATTCTAGAGGCTTGACCTTAGCCAGGAATCTTTTAATAATTGAATATTATTGGCATACAATGTAAATAGATGCTTCTTATTTATGGAGAAGTGCAGAAAGTGTCAGATTCATAGGAACCTCATCCATGCACATTCTTAAGAACTGCAACAACTAACATAATCATGGCCCTTTTTGCAATGGGGGTTTGACCTAGTTGGCAAGATTCATCCCTTATCCTCTGATGGTCATAAGTAAATAATCACAACCACTAAGTATTTCAAAAATTGGGTTGAAGCACTTCCAATGTCCTACACCAATGGCAAACAAATTTCCAAGTTTCTTTTGAACTATATCACAAGTCAGTATGGTGTTCCACAGACAATCATTACATATCATGGCTCCCATTTCAAAAATAAACAAGTAGATGAGCTTTGCAAAAAATTCCACATCCACCAAATCTATTCTTCACTCCACTTTCCACAAGGTAACGACCAGACTGAGGCTATGAATAAAACCATTATAAAATTCTTGAAAAAGATAGTCAATGAAGTTGGTTGGGATTGACACCTTCAACTCAACCCCACCTTATGGGCATATCACACTAGTTTTTGTACCCCCACAAGAGCCACTCCATACTCACTAGTATAAAATACTAAATCTATTTTTCAATAGAGGTTGAGCTCCCATCATTGCGTGTATCACTTCAACACATCATTTTAGATGAGGATTATAGAGTATCTCAACTACATGAGCTAGAGTTTCTCAAGGAAAAGAGACAAAAGGAACTAACACATTTACAAGCATATCAACAACATTTCAGGAGAAGCTACAATAAAAAGTTCATACCCAAAGCTTTTGAAGTTTGTGACCTAGTACTAATGGAAAATTAGAAAAGTTAAATGGAAAGAGAAAAACCAGGAAAGTTTGAATCAAATTGATTGGGTCCTTACATCATTACAATAGTCTATGGTTATGGATCATATCAAATAACAAAAATCCAAATTAGAGGGCCATCCTCTACCATACTCCCATCAACATCTTGCATTTATGCATGTACTATTCATAACTGTTAGAGTAGACCTAGTTGAAATAAAATTAAAAATAAAAATAAAAAAGCAAAAAAAATTTACCTTGGTGAAAACTTGGCAATCATGTGTCTCTGGTGACACAAAAATACAAGAGAAATAAATTTGTCCTATGGTGAAAACCACTTCGGTGGCACCTTGGGTAAGTACCACGGTGAAAACCGAGCAATCTAGCGCCATGTGTAGATATCATTGCTCTACCATCTATCATAACTCCAACCTAGTATCACTTGTCATTTCACCCCATATTTTACAATAAAACCTGTCATGTCTTGAAATTTGTCAATTGTCCTTGTCCCTTAGTCTCATATTCAACACAAATTCAATCCATCATGTCCATTTTGTAGTAAACTACCCATTCTATTCTGATTGGGGGCACTCCAGTGTCATGATCCATCAAGCATTGAAAAAATACCAAAAACACGATAATAATTTATAAAAAAAATACCCCAAAAATTGGAAAAAGTCCTAAAAACATCTAAATTTTTGAAAAAGTCCTTCAAAAAGTTCAAAACATCAAAAAATTTCCTGAGAAAACAACAAAAGAATTTGTAAAAGATCCTAAAAAATTTGTCACAAACAACCAAAAAAATCAAATAACCAACAAAAATTTGCAATAATTCTCCTTTGTATATTAATCCTATTTTTTTTTCATTTCAAAACATGCATTGAATGATGTCATACAAGAAGTTTGAGCTTTAATGAAACCAAGTCAAAAGAGTCAAACTTATCAGTAGGTCCTTAGTAAAATTGATCACAATGTCTCATCTATTAAAGAAGTCCCATAGAAAAGTATTTTGTCAAAATAATCATGTTGTCTTAGACAAGGAAGGGAACACTTGAAACTAGATGAAGCATTCTTACACAGGGCACCTTATACTTCATCAGATAGAATCAACAAAATGTCAAAATTCGATGTCCAAACTATTGTAAAAACACAAACACATAATCAATGTGGCTTCTTAATTGTTGAGTTGAGTTGGTCTTATTATGTCTTGATTTTTTTTGTCTTCTGTCCATGGGATGTTTTCCATGAAGTCTTGTGTAAGAACCCCAGTGGTTCTAACTCTCTGAATCCACTAGTCTCTTCCGTTCACCACTGATTTTGTTGATGTTTGAATGTTTTGTGTTTTTGTAATATTCTGATTTTTTGTAGTTTTTGGAGAATTCTTTGACATTAAACAAATAGTAATTTTTATACAATATGCTTGAATGAGATAATTGCAAAATTAGACTTCAATATTGAATGCCAGTCAAGATAACAATTTTTGCAATGAAGTGTGCAAGTCTGGAATGAATCTTCCTTACAAAGCAAGTAAACAAATGATAAAAAAAAACCTGATTATTGTGCTGTGACCTGCAAGACTTCTGATTTTGGAAGCATGAATCTTATTGCCTTTATTACTGTAGCACGGGTACTGTTCACGGTGGTACTGTAGCAAAATACTGTAGCGCGTCACTATTCATGTTACTGTAGCGCGGTACTGTTCATGTTACTGTAGCGCGACACTGTTCATGCACTGTAGCAGCTGCAATAAATATTTTTCTATCTCCAACTGACTGCTAAATAAAACATCTGCTGAAGCACAATAGAGTTCCTGGATGAAACTCTCTAATTTCCCAAATTCACTGGATATTGCACCAGCTCAAATGGAGACCCATAGAAGGAACTAC
>MU224432.1:2883525-2895850 GCA_018584345.1 Thuja plicata | reverse complement strand
TAATTTGATTTGAATTTTGTCCATTTGATTTGATCCATTTGTTTTGCATTGATATTTTGAAGCATTTGGCTGAGATTTATAGTTTGGAATGCTTGAGATACACCTGGTCAATTTTAGGTGTCTACAATACCGCACATACCTCAACTCTTAACACCCAACCTAGATGGATCAGCTCACATTCCTTGTCTACTCAAAGTTCTTGTTAGAATGCAAAGGTATAGTCATACCTAGATCGTTAATATCTAGGTATGATGATATTCAATTTTTCTATAATCAAAGTGACTCAATGATGAAATAAATTTCTCAAATAAGTTGGAATTCAAAGGTGGTTTAAAACAAATTCAGGTTTCAATCAAGATTCATTCTTATTTTTCTCTCATTTTCTGATCTATCACTACTAACAATTATCTTTGTCAGTCATAACAAAATCCTTAAGATAAAGTATCATAATACAACAAAAATAATACATCCCGTATGTTAGTCTGCATACATCATAGATCATATAATACACATCATAAATGCATCCATCCATCATATAAGAGCATACATAACACATGTATATCATTTATAATATAATACACATCATAAATGCACCCATCCATCATATAAGAGCATATAAAATAGATGCAACCCATTTCTAATAGTCTATCATTTAAAATATGCATCATAGATAGTGACATCATATAAAGTGCATATAAAAATACAAAACAATTAAGTGCATAACACATCATCATGGCATCACATCATTTAGGAAATGCATACATTAGTAGGAACATATCACAAATCATGGCATCTCATGAGCATATCAATGTATAACACATGTGCATCACATAAAGCATAAAGTCAAATATACCACATCCACATCATATATAACTCGAAATGTATCATGGTACAATGTCAAAAGTAGAGCTCGCAAGCTCACAAAATATATATTCAAAAAAGTATCTATCTAAAATCAATTGGTACTGCCTCCACCCTTTGGTCCATGAGGCTTAGGTGGTACTAAACTAGAAGTCCTAGCCCTAGCATTTCCTAGAGGAGCACCTATCACTAATAGTGATGCTCTGCTAGGTTGCACCACTGCACCACTTCCCTGAGATCTCTGAGTCCGCTGAGACTGATGAGAAGGGGTGTAAATAGGAATCATTTGTGCAATAGAAACAACCTAATCATAAGCCCCTTTCTAGCAATCTATCTCCCTTTGTATCTCTCAAGTCTATCTACTGCTCTCTATGTCTTCCTTAAAGTATCTATCAATAATCTATTATGTGGTGGAATCCTAAACACTAGCAATGAAATCCCTCACCTCTGTCTCTATTTCTTGAGCTCTAGCCTATGTCACATGATCCCTACCCTCCACTGCCTATATCTCAGACCTCATACTATCCCTCTCAACATCCATCTCCATCCTCCTCTCCAAGGAAGTCACCCTCCTGATATACCAATGGCTCTCTGCATCTGTTGCATGAGCTCTACCATCTGCCTCCACAACTCTAGCCTCTACTTGAATCACCCTCCTTAGTAATCCATCATACCTACCCTGTAAGTCTCAGCAATTTTTTCTCAAACTATCTATGTTTGCAGTGTCAATGTCAAAACCCTCGCTCCCTGATCCGCTAGGAGTATCCTAAGTTGGCTCATCAAACCCCCCATCGCTATATCTACAAAGTTAGTATCGTCACCTCCTACTACATCCTCCATCTCCTCATTGCTACTATAGGGGGTACTTATTGGTGCTCCTAGTCTCCTCTGAGCTACAATTGATCACATCAACATAAACCTCCTCCTCTCCCCCACCCTCTATTCCTGCTACTACTAGCGCACAATTGGGAGGAACAAATGGGGCAGATACAGAAGTAACCCCTTCACTACCTCCACTATTTCCACCATCATCACCATCACCTCTCCCCATCTTCCTCTCCCTCCTTGACCACCCCATCATGCTCTCAAATCACATCTCCCATGTCTCCTCCTGGTCTCTCTGGCTAGTCGATGCATATAAATGTTAGAAATAATAGGTACTAAGAGGCGGGTGTGAATCAATACAAAAAGATAGTGAACTAATTCAACCACTGACCTAAATAGATATTGAAATACTTTCCAAACTATAAAACAAGAAACTGATGCAAATACATAAAATAAAGTAATATCAAGCCTCTACAAGTTCCTCACATGCAACACATATATTTTCACGTGGAAACCCTTGTAAGAGGGAAAAAACTATAGTATATGAGTTTTCCATGTTAGGAGCTACAAGTACCCTTTTTGAGGGTTCACCCAGTTAGGAGTGAATAGTACACTATTAGGAGTACAATAAGATCAATTGTGATCTACCTTGATAGAGGATTTTAAACCTTAATGAAGAAGTTACCATGCTAAAGGATTTACAAAAATAACTTGTTAGAGTTCACCCGGTTAAGGGATTTTGCTTGCTGCAACTATTAGGGAACAACAAGATTAGTGATATGGATGTAGCATTGATTGCTTGTCAATTCCTATAAGTTCTCAGTACTCTATAAATTCTCTTTTCTTTCTCCTCTCTAATTGCAACCTCAACTTGAAATCACAAAACCCTAATCACCCAAAACAACTCTTTCAACTTCTGTCAACAACAACTTTTCAATATGAGTAGTTCCTATATATAAACAACTTCTACTGACATAAAAATTATCTTCAAATTGCTTTCCCGCGGTAACACCATGTGTCAAATTGATAATCTTGATGAAAGAAAGGATTTATCATGACCGCGTTAGGTCAAGATAAGATCTACAATTTTATATCTCCAAAGTAGTTAGACATGTTTTGACTTCTCCAATGCAACCCCTCAAATATGTCTTAAATGCTTGCATAAATCTTGTAAATACCAATACATTGGATGTATAACATTTATTCTGCATCATCATATCATTAGAAATTATTGCACATACTTTACAACTCACCGATCTGTGATCTACCGATCGGTTGTTCAAGAACATAAGAGTTCTACCTGTCTTGGTATTTGTAACACTAAAACTTTATCACCGCTCAACCAAATGAGTTGTGGTTAGAACCACATTGCAATATAAACTAGTTGAGCTAAATCTGTGACCGCTCCTCATAATTTATTTGTACCATGATTTCCACCAAATTGATGTTTGCACAATCTACCAATCATCTGGACTTAACCAATTTTTCAGTATTACCTTCTTACCAATTGTATCTTCACTTCACCTATAGTATATCATGACTATACTCACTTAGTTTCATTATAATGGCTTAGTTGACATCAATGACAACCAACTAAGTGACTCCTTATAACTGCACCGCAATATCCAGCAATCTCCCAACATAATACCAACAATCTCCCCCTTTGGCATTGATGGCAAACATATGCTAACTGCTTACAATCGTTCAATCATAATATCAACTTATGACCCCTTATACACATACTCTCCTTACATGCATATACTCCCCCATACATATACTCCCCCTTTGACAATAATGACAAAGGTACACAAACTAGAATATATGTATACAAAATCTTACTAACATTGTCAAGGATTACCTTGAGGTGAAACTTTTATGAATTCAAGGATGTTCCCCATGCCTTCTACAAGTAACTCATAGCAATGATTTGCTCAGTAAAACTCAAAGCAAGCTCTTCCATGCTATCTAGAGTGCTCATGTCGGGTAAGGAAAGTATGGCTTCTACCTTTTTGACATTCTATTTTATCACCTCTATAGTAGGGGATAAGGTTGATTGAAGTTCTAGTAGAGTGATCATTCTCTTCTCTTGCTCAATTTGAATCTTGTGTGAAATTTTCTTGACCTGACTACTGTAAGTAGTGAATGAACTTGACAATGGATCAAGCTAACTGCTTAAGTTCTTCAACTCCTTCTGTGCTTCTGCTCTTCTTTGTTCCAAATCTTGAACAAAGTTGGAATACCTTGATACTTTGACAACCAATTGACCCACCTCAGTCAATGTAGTCTTAACTTCCTTTATCAAATTTGAAAATTTGATCCTATCGGTGGTAATCTTCTCCATCAGCTTACCTATCATCTTCTTCTCAAGTTCTCCTCTGCATTCTTCACTGTAGCTGACTGCAAATCTAGACCTTGATCTAGAATTGCTTTAGTAAGAGTATCCATATGATCAATAGGAGTAGCATCTTCATCATATTTAACCTCAGGCATTAACTCAACTATAATGTCTCTAGTTTGCCTTAATACTTGTGTCTTCTTCTTCTTCTTTGATCTTACCTTATTTCTTACAACATGTATCCTTAATTGTTCTCACAATTTCATCAATTCCTTAGGTTTGCTTTTGGATATATCGATCGGTGTGATCGGTAATTATTCTTCATCAATTTCTTCTTCTTCCTCTTTTGCAACAGACATCAATTTATGTCTCTTACTTGCACTTGTTACTTCAAGACTTAATTTCCTTGTAGTTTCAAGTTCTTCTTCCATCTTTTTCTAAGTCTCCTCCTACTTACTCTCTACAGCTTTCTCCTCTTCCTTCTCAAAAATAATCTCCTCTATATGTACCATAGTAAATGGTGAGGATGAATCCTCTTTGCCTGTTATGTCTACAATTTCAATCTCATCACCACCAAGTTGTGATAGATTGATATTTTGTGTGTCAATGTCCTTTACCAAGTTAGGAACATCAAGAACAATATTACCAATTAACTAATCTTGAGAAAATATATCGTTTCCCTGTATAGGTTCATTTGATTTGTATGAATTTTTTCTTCTTGGGATTCTACCACCTTTATCTATAGTATCCCTTTCCATGTTTCAATAGTTTCATTATGTACACTATGTGTGTGTCATCAATTAAAAGTCTAGTTGCTCTTCTCTTAATTTTGAATTTATGCTTGTGAGAAGTAATCATTATCTTAGCATCTTTAGCACACAACTCAAGTTGTACTTGGATAAGTGATATTTCCATCATCTCTCTAGCCAGCTGTAATACAACACTCCATCCAACATCAATCAACTGATATAACTGATTAGGGATGCAAGAATGGATTTCTAAATGTGTTCTGCAAAATTTATGAAAATGATACAAAATTGCATCTTCTATCTTCTTCTTTCCTTCATAGCTCCCAAAATTGTATCTTCTACCAATAGTAGAAACTCTACCATTGTCAACAATACCTTTTGAAATATCATCAATAGAAGGGGTCTTCTTTGTTTCACCACTCTTATTTAGTTCATAAGCATCCTTTTTTGATTTTGTCCTTGCTTCATCAATTCCCTTTCGATCATTCTTTACCTTAGTGGATTTTTGCTTCCTCTTGTAGGTTTTCTTTGAAGTAGAAATATTTTGACTTTCTTCCTTGATGATTCCCTTTCAGACTTAACTTCACTAGTAGGTGGTTTTCTCTTTTTTCTCTTAGCTTCAATTACGATTGTAGCAATGAGAGATGTTCCTACATCATTACTTCCAAATTTATTCTCTAGGTTAGATACTATTCCCATCTATTTCCTTTCAATGACTGTTTTTTCAATTCCTTTTGAATTTTAGAAATTGCTTCATCACGAGTTCCAAATCTCTTTGCTTGTTTGTCTAAGGGTTTTGACAACAAATCATCAACATGAAAATTCACTAAATCATCTTCAACTTCACAACCCATAGGAGGAATCCAACATGTCCCTGGTTCCACAACTTGCACAATATATGATCAGAGTAAACTAGAAAACACATATCATTCTTATACTTCTCTACGATGCTAGTTGGAATCTTTTCTCATTTGTGTATTCTGGATTGGAAATATTTGAAATAAACCCACATGAAATTATTGAAGTTATTCCCTAGTTCCTTTATGAATTCACTTATTTGTATAACTATTGGTTTGTCCTTTAACCATGTAACATTTCCTATACTGGGAAAGAATTATTGAGCATAGAAAAACATACATACCAATAAAGCACCACACTTAAATGATTGTCTCTTGTCTCTCTTTATCCTTTCCATGTTTATCAAGAATTGGATTGTGATCATCTCACATAGATCATACATTGAATCATCCTTTACAATCTGATAGGCGGTGTGAATAGCACCACCAAATACATTGTTAACTTGGCTAGACTGGTAAACTTTGTAGACTATCACCATGGATGCAAAAAAAAATTCCTTGTCTACAATATGATCAATTTTCATTTCTCTCCCATCTAGTTTGGATTTAATTAGTTCAGTGACCAAATGAGTAGTCATCATTCTTAATTTACTTTTCAAACCTTATGCTCAAAATCCTGGAACCCTGTGAATTAATGTCTTCATAAACTAGCGTGGTCCATCTAACCATATGAATTGATCATGCACTCTGCTTATCACATAACAAACCCAATCAAGATGGAATTAGGTAGAAATGTCCACAACATAAGTTAAACCCTTTTCTTGTAGATGCTTGTGCTCAACTTTCGACACTCCATCGATGCACATACCCTTGTATTCTTCCTTGATTGATTCAGCTCCCAATTCTTTGATTCTACAATGGATATAAGGTTGAACATCTTCAATCAACATCACACCACAATGTATAGTGGATAAGGCACCAAACATATCAATATCAGCCACTTTGCTTGGATGCAATTTGAATACGGGTTGAGGTTCCTCATAAATGTTCACCAGAACTGGCGTATCAACATTCTCTTCCATTATGACCAAATGCAACATCATACAGATCTAACCAAACATTGAAATGATATCTTGCAGTACATAGGTTATAATTTTCACAAAAACTTGATATGAGATTAACTTGAGATCTCAATAAAAAAAGTAGCCTTTTGCACACAATAGCTCAAGATAGCTCTCGAATTCTCAACTAAAATTAAAAAGTGTGAAAAGAAGTTACTTTTACCTCTATATAACGTTAGAGAAATATATATTTAATACATCAATGGTAGGAATAGTTTTATATCACCGGTTAACGTGTATCCACCTATTGGTACTCAACCAATCAAAAATAACCGCTATCAAATAGATATTCGACCTTGAAAGCTAAATGCAGTCTACACACAATCTCAAACACAAAATCATAGAAACTTACACCATAATGTACATATAGATATTTATCGCTCTTGAGTCTAGGGGATTAGTAATGGATTTGTGTTTAATTTCTCCCCCTAAGAAAATAATATGCTTAGTTTACCGATGGAACCTCCACATTTCTTGAACTTGTGGAGTTCTCAGCCAACTCAGAGGAATTCAGATCTCCTTTCTTTACCCCTGTCTTCTTCATATCACTTTTGAATTTGTCAATATTAGCAACCTATTTTTCTTTTCCATCTTCTAACTAATGAAGAGATTGGTTCCTAAACCAGAAATCTCTATTCAGATGACCTATCTTATGATAGACAAAAAATTCCATACCAATTGACTTCCAAGGGCCAACATTACCTCTCATAGTTCTCATTCTGCAATTTATTGCTAGGTGTCCATAGTTACCACATACAAAACATGTAGTGTTGAATTGTCTTTCACTTCTACCAATATTCATCGATGTGACAGGTGACCTAGGTGCACACACTCTTGACTTACGATTTTAAGCTTTATGTCCATACTTGTTGCATGAAAAACAATATCCATCAAAGTTACCACCATTGGATCTATTTCTAGATCTATTGCTAGATCTAGATCTACACTCATATGCAACATGAGCATACTTATGATAGTTATAACAATAACCATTAAAAGAGTAAGGTTTATTCATTAGTTTTCTCCTACACATTTGCAGTATGACCAAGCTTTCCACAATTATAGAAAGTAGGTTTTTTGGTTTTCTTACCTGATT
Source organism: Thuja plicata (assembly GCA_018584345.1). Classification (NCBI taxonomy): domain Eukaryota; kingdom Viridiplantae; phylum Streptophyta; class Pinopsida; order Cupressales; family Cupressaceae; genus Thuja; species Thuja plicata. The sequence goes on along the minus strand of MU224432.1, from coordinate 2,888,066 downwards.
TGATTTGATCTACCTTCTGATCTCCAATTTCAAATGTTCCTTCTCCTGAATAACCTAGACCAATTGAATCTCTATGTCTTCTTTGACTCTTCAGTTATTCATCAAGATTTTGTGAGCTTTTATTGTATTTCTTCAACTTATTATTTGCTTCTTTTTTAATTTCCAGTTCTTTTCTTAATGACTCATTCATCTCCCTAAGTCTTTCATTATCAGCTAATACTTGAGAATTCTCTGTAGTAGTATCCCACATTTGATTTTGATATAGGGTATATTCTTATCTTAGTTTGACAAGCTCTTCTCCTTTTTCTTTTAGGGCATCATCAGTAATTTTCTTGGCAGCTTCTGCACTCCTTTTTCCTTCCATATCTTCACACATCCTGACAGAATGACTTTTAAGCTCTCTTTTCAGATTATCCATATTTTCTTTAAGCTTCTTGTTCTTTTCCAACAGATTTGCTACAACTTCTTCAGATTATTTAGATGTACTTCCTTCAAACAATTGTTCTATGTAGTCTTGACTTTCACTCAGTTGATCAACAAGTTCTCTCCTCTTTGCAAGAGAGTGTCTCATCTTTTCCTTTAGCTCCTTGATCATCTTGTTTTCATTATCAAGTTGCATCTGATACCTATACTCCTCCATGATAGTGAATCTTTTCTCAAGTTGTTAGATTTTTTTACTAAGAGGACCTAAGATATGATACCGATCATTGAAAATAATAGGTACTGAGAGGGGGGGGGGGGGGGGGGAANGGGGTTGAATCAGTACAAAGAGATAATGAACTAATTCAACCACTGATCTAAATAGCTGTTGAAATACTTTCTAAAGTATAAAACAAATAAATAATACAAATACATAAAAGAAAGTAATATAAAGCATCCATAAGCTGCTCACATAAAACATAGCTATTTTCATGTGAAAACCATTGTAAGAGGGAAACAACCATAGTCGGGATGACACCCACAAGCCCAATACCACAATATATGAGTTTGCCCTGTTAGGAGCTACAAATACCCTTTATGAGGGTTCACCTGGTTAGGAGTGACTAGTACACTATTGGGAGTACAATAAGATCAAATATGATCTACCTTGATAGAGGATTTTAAACCTCAATAAAGAAGTTAACCTGTTAAAAGATTTACAAAAAGAACTTGTTAGAGTTCACTCGGTTAAGGGATTTTGCTTGCTGCAACTATTAGGGAACAACAAGATTAGTGATCTGGATGTAGCACTGATTGCTTGTCAGAGCCTATAAGTTCTCAGTACTCTATAACTTCTCTTTTATCTCTCCTCTCTGATCACAACCTCAACTTGAAATCACAAAACCCTAATCACCCAAAACAACTCTTTCAACTTCTCTCAACAACAACAATAACTTTTCAATATGAGCAGTTCCTATATATAAACAACTTCCACCGACATAAAAATGATCTTCAAATTGCTTTCCCACGATAGCACCATGTGTCAAATTGATAATCTCGATGAAATAAATGATTTATCATGACCACGTTAGGTCAAGATAAGATCTATTATTTTATATCTCCAAATTAGTTAAACACATTCTGACTTCTCCAATGCATGTAATACCCACCTCTTAGTTTGCTTTTCAGTTTGCAGATGCCAAACTCTTTTAGGCTTTTTATGTATGTGTGGTTTATTTCAGTTGATCTTGAGGATATTTATGTATTACATTTCAGTATGTTATTTATTCATTGCTTAGTGTGTTATATCTCATGTTTGCATATGATTTATGGTTATTTCATGATGCTTATGTATATGTTAGGATTTCATTTCGATTATGGTTTTCTAACAATTCTAACCCTAGATTTATATGCACATGGATCATTGTATGTTCTACATTACTGTTTGATGTGTTTGGTATGGTATGAGATAGAGCGTTGTTACTTGCTTCAGCGAGATCCACACAATTAACTAGTCTCAACCATTGTTTGCTATATTATATGCATGTATGTTCATCTTTGTGATAATAGGGTTGCAGATACCGGGCTACGTCTTCCCTGAATTGGCAGGAGTGAGCGTACCCCATCACAATAATCTCAATGGTAAGAGAGGGGAGATAATATTCAAGTCCAAATCCATACCCTAACCCCTTATTTTATCCTATTGATGGACAAAGAATCTGATTGACTATTCTATTTGAATCCGTCAAGTAACGTGTATTCGTGAGCCTATTTGTGTGTGTTTGGTTTATGTTTCAGTTGTTGTCTATTTCAGTTATTTTTCTGTTTGGATGGGTTTCAGGTGATTTAATGATGCTTTTAGCTTGATTTGTTTAATGAATATTTATGCTAAATATTAATGTTAATTATTGCACCTATAATAAGGTTAAAACATTGATATATGAAATATATGGCTATTTAATATTTAAATATTAATTTAATGCCTATATTTAATTAATTGATTTAATTATTAAGTCTTGATTAAAATAATTGAGATTTAATAAATCTTAAATTCAATTAATTGTAATTAATTGTGCATAGTTGAATTATTGAATACTTATATTTAATTAGAAATTAGAGTAAATATGCTTTTATGCTTTATTAAATAATTAAATATTTGAGTGCATGGATAAGATTGTGCTTTAAATATTTAATCTATTATTTAATTAATTACATGTGCAAGTTCATTATTGAAATTGGAGTTTGGATTCAAAATGCAACTTGGTTTAATAAGTCAAAGTTGAGTTGTGTAAGTAAATAGATATTTTTAATTAATAATTAGGATTTACTTTCAATTTTGAGTTGAGTAATTTTAGAGGTTAACTGGTGTGTTGTCATTAGGGTTTGCATGATTAGAGGAAGTTGATTCTCTTTAGGGAAATTTTTCTCTCATTTGGGGATAACAGGTTTTGGAGGAATTTTGGAGAGCTTTTTGTGTGTTCTTGGCATTTTGGAGAATTTGGCGATTTTGTGGTTGCATGTATGTTGAAGCTTTGTGAAAATTCTTGGTTTGCTTGTGCTTGGAGGATTCAAGGTCCAATATTCTTCAAAGACATAAATTTCTCCGTTTCTTGCATTGGATCTAAGGTAGGGTTTTATCCTTTCGTTGTTTTCAATTCTTGGTTAAAAATTTGTCTTCTTTGTACTTTTTGGATTAGATTTCCTTGATTAGGAGTTGTTTTAGATTTTTATTAAAATAGGTGTTCTTGAAACTGTAGATCCGAAAAATATAATTTAGCATAGTAATGTTATGCTGTCTAAATTTCATAAAAAAAATTCTTATAAAACTCGTAGAAAATAAAAAATCAAATGTCCTATAGTTAGAACTATAGAGGAGAGGAAAATATTTGCTTAAGAAAATTAATCTCTTAAAAAAAATCAATTTCCTATTGAAAAATTAATTTTTTTTAAAAAAAGAAGGTATTAAAAAAAATTGTACACCAGTCAATTATTCTTTTTGAAAAAGACAAAATTGAAAAAAAAACAAAAAAAGGAAAAATTCTTTAATATTTCCATTTTTTTAGAATTTAGAATAAAATAAAAATAAATTTAAAAAAAGCTTCATGTTGAAAAGGTTAAAAAAACAAACACTTTTAAAAAAAATTTCAAAAAAAAAAGTTTAATGGGTGTGGGGCCACCACCTCCCCCAGCCCCCAAGCACTGGCTCATAGCTATGCGTAGACTATTAAAAGCCTAAATGCCCCTTAGGGAGTAGGGTGAAGGGACCACGTGGGGGTCTCACCTCCCCATGTGCCCTCTATCTCATCCCTTTTTCTTTTGTACTATGCAAAGGGGTTTTGAGTTGTTAATATAGTTTTAAAAATAAAACTTGGTCTCTTTATTAGTTCCTGCCTTTGGAGGATAACTATTGCATTCATTCAGTTTAATTTTCAATTAGATTAACCAATCACATTCTAGAATTTAAAAAATTAAATGCAACTTCTATAGTTTATATCTATTTTTCATTTTCCTTGATTATTTAAATCTTATTTTTCTTTGATTTGATTGGTCTATACTAATTTTGGTAATGAATAAATTCAATTTTCCCAAACAAAAATAATAAAAAACCTATTATTTGTCATTTGTATTAAATGTACAAAATAATGTCACTTGTCATTTGTCATTTGTATTAAATGAACAAATTAATGTCACTTGTCATTTGTATTAAATGTTTATTATAATTTATAAAATAATTTATTTTGATCATTTTTTTTTTGTCCTATTTACTATTTTGCTATGTTATATTATTAGAATAATAAATATAAGATATTAATAGTTAAACATATATTTATATTTTTAATAATAATTTATTTCTTTTGTCCTATTTATTTCTTTTGTTATGTTATATTATGAGTTGTTTCTTATCATTAAATAACAACTTTAAAGGTCAAAACTATTACGTTATTGTGATAATTAAAAAGTTGTAGTTATTTAAATATTGCTTAAAATGACATATATATAAAAATTATATTAATGTTATTAACTAACTTTTAATAAAACATTAAATAATATAATAAGTTGTTAAATAATATAATTATTTCTAAATTATATATTTGATTAATCCTGTCATTTAAAAGGTATTA
>MU224432.1:2848756-2881287 GCA_018584345.1 Thuja plicata | reverse complement strand
GAATTTAGTTTTAATAAAATTTGGAGTTTAGTTTTTAATAAAATTTAAAATTTAGTTTTAATAAATTTAGTTTTTATTAATTTGTATCTTAGTTGATATTTAATGAATATTTTTAAATGAAATTTATCTTTTACTATAAATTAATGTATTTGTTAATTAATAAATAAAAGAGGGGTTTTTGTTTATTTATTAATAATTTAATTATTATTAATCAGTTAATTTAGGGGTGTGTTAAGCTATTTTTATTAAGACATGTATTTTTTTAATAAGATGTTTTTAAAACATATGCTGTAAACTAGGTGATAATAGCGTTATTATGGGACAATCAGTACTAATGTCGATTAATAGTGATACACTTATGTTGGTATGATTTTTTTAATTATAGTCAGATTTAGTAATTATTTCAAATAGGTTAATTTATATATGTGATAACTTATAAATTAACCTATAGGAGCTTTTATTGTGCATTTTCTGTGAAGATTTAATTATATTTGGATAGTAATTTTAATGGATGAACGAATTTGCATGACAGGAAATTATAAATTTGTTTATCCCAATGTTATCACTATGATTGATTAGTGTATTCTGAAAATACATTTATTACACCATGTTCTATTCTTAGTGTTTGATGAAATGAATCATGTACGCTTTTATGTTATGAGTTATTATCGTGTTTTCAGATATATGTTGGGATAAATGACCTTTAGGATGTAAAGCCAGAGGTTTTGGGGTTTTGATTTCTGCATGGTATCTTATGTAATGTCAAGTTTGTGTTTCTGTGATGATGTCATGGTCCTGATTTATTATACCCAACCTGATTTAGATATGATGTGCTTTATTGTCTTATGAGGATATTGTGGTTACTATATGGTTATGTGAGAACCTGTGTGCTTCTGTATGGGCAGGATGCGATTTGAGATTATTTATACCTTCATGTGTTTTGGTTAAGAGCCTAGGTAGGTTAACTAAGTGTATAGAGGGGAAGTGGCTTACAATGGGTCTGGGGCTCTAAGTGGCTACCAGGGTATCTCATTGACAAGTTACTTAATAAGTGATAATATGAAACATTAAGGGGTTTTAAAATGAACTAATAAGATGTCTGAGTCTCTACCCATGCCTTGAGTTTATTACATGCTAGGATGGGAGAGTTAGGATCCTTGTCTTCACGAAGGGATTGCTGAGCCACATAGAGTTACTTGGGGGCCAAGGTCCAAGAGGGACTACCAGGGTAACTCAAGGGTAGACTTATGTGATGACACTTCCTTATATATAGCTTAGGTTATCCTACATGTGTCATTTACCTCTGGTATTGTTTAGTATTCCTGATTGTGGTTTAGTGATCTTCTAGGATCTTCCTATGCATTTGAGTATGATGTCATGTATACCTTGATGTTGTATTCTTATTGTATACCTGTGTGAGTGGGCCTTTTACTATCTCCTCAACATGGTGGGAGTGGACCTTTGGTTCCACACAGTCAGGTGGTAGTGATTATTATTACCATTGAGATCTGATGGTTCTGCTTCGTGCTTAGATGATCCTTGTTGTAGTTTCATCTTCGTAGTCTTTTGGAGACTTGTTCAGTTACATGAGTTGTATATTTGTACCATATGTGCAGATATTGGTTATCATCCTTTGGAGGATGCATTGTATTGTTATTATATGTTATTACATACTTTGCGACTTGTGCAGTGGATGTTGATTAGGTAGTATACCTTTGGTATCAGATGTATATGTAATATTTTATTATGAGATGTATGTTATTATATTTAGTTGACATATCCTTTATGTTAGTTCTTTATATTTGTTACTTGCAGATTATTTTTCTTAAGTAATTCTACGTCAAGGAACCCTCGAGGATTGTTATCTATGTATGAGTTGTACTTACGTGTATGTCATGTACTTCATTGAATTGCTTCTGCATTATTATCATTATTGTTTGTAAACATTTTTAAAAAAATTATTCCGTAAACTTAGTGTCATGTTTTAGGTTAAGTTCTCCTAGGTTCCCTGGTGGGGCATTACAGTGCAACCCCTCAAATCTGTCTTAAATGCTTGCATCAATCTTACAAATACTAATACATTGGATGTGTAACCTTTATTCTATGTATTTATATCATTATAAATGATTTCACATACTTTACCACTCACCGATCTATGATCTACTGCCCGGTTGTTCAAGAACATAAAAGATCTACCTGTCTTGGTGTTTGTAACACTAAAAACTCTATCACCGCTCAACCAAATGAGTTGTGGTTGGAGCCACATTACAATATAAACTGGTTGGAGCTAAATATGTGAACGCTTCTCATAATTCCATTTGTACCTTGATTGCCACCAAATTGATGTTTGCATAGTCTACCGATCTTTTAGACTTAACCAATTTTCAGTATTACCTTCTTACTGATTATATCTTCACTTCACTTGTAGTGTATCATGAATATACTCACTTAGTTGCACTATATTGAATTCTAGTTGAAATCATTAAAACCAAATAAGTGACTCCTTATAACTGCATGAAAATATCCAACAATCTCCCAACACAATACCAACAATCAATGGGAACTGGTACTCCCGGATCCATGTATAGTATAGGCCTGTGTGTAGTTCACCAGACATCATACTCAGTTTTCATCCCTGCATCTTCTATATCAAACCTCCACTGCCATCTCAATGGAGCCATTGTGGTGAACTGTGTCACTGCGATCTAAATGGGGATAATAGATCCCTAGCCTCTAACATTCATAGCGCATCTAGAAAACTGAGCAGATCCCACTAGCACTCCCTGCCTCTCTCCAAACTATCTCAGAACCCTATCCAGTAATTGTATCTCGATGATACTTGAGTACTAAGTAGAACGGCCAACCAAGTGCCTCTCAAGTCTCTAATAGGGGAGATGATCATCCTCATCATCCCACATTGGACACCCAATATATGGTCTCCACCTAAAGTCCCTAAAGGTATCTAATAAATGCCTCCAATATCTTACATGATCTACCTACTTGTGAACCATTGCCTCATACTAGTATACATAAGGTTGTTATATCTGTATCCATGGTCTATAAAAAATTAAACAAAATACAACATTATGCTCAAACAACCACACCTATAAAAGTGTGACCTTGCATCCCAAACTCCATAATCTATGATAAGCTATGTCATGAATTTGATGGTATAGCATAGATAAAATGCATGGTATCCATGTATAAACTGTCCCTCCACTACCATATCTCACTAACAATCTCCCCCAACCAATAGGAAACCCATGACCTCTCCTATCTGGTACCAATACACTTGCCACCACTCCGCATAACATTGAGAAGTATGGATCATATCCCACCAAGCCTTGATGTCATCTGATCTCATATTCATGGATACCCAAATCATCTACCTAATAGCCAAATAGGTCACATAAAGATTCCCTCCTAGTCCAAAATGAGTACACAACTTTCTCTCTGTGAATAGGAATCATCAGTATCCTATATACATCCTCCAATGCCACTATACACTCTCTCGCAGGAAGGTGAAAGGAAGAAGTCTCTGAGTACCATAGGTCGCACAAGGTAGTAAAAAGGCCCATATTTGCCCTAATCTCAGAAATCAATGAAATATACACCAGTCCAAGGCTACCTAAGTGCTCATATTCATCGTTAGACAATCTATGTCTATATGATTAGGGGTCAAGATGACTCTCCCATGTTAGGATGATATCATCCCTAATCTACATATGCAATAAAATAACACAATCAGTCTAGATGAAATCAATTAGGTCTACCATACATCTACGCTATGTCATTCATCCACATGCATAATAAAATTTTCCATTCATTCAAAAAAAAAATCAAAACGAAGTCAAAATTGCATTCATTACACTTAGAATTCATTCATTTTTCATTTACTAAACCAACTATGTCGTTTCATGTAGGCATATGTACCTCAATTATAGAGTCAAAATTGAGAGGAAAGTGTGTCACATCATTCCCCTAAGTATTTCGAATGGGCACCTCAAGTGCATCATTTCCCTCTAAGTGTTAGCTAGTTATAAAAGCCCTAAATCTAAGTGTGCCGCTTTATACCTATGACTGCGTCGATTTTGATCTATAAGTGCATCGTTCTAGCCCAAAATTGCCTGTCCTAATCTAGAAAATAGTATAAAAATGAGGAAAGTTAACTACTAAAAGTGTGAAATTTACCAAAGGTGGGCCGTCAGCTGGCCGCTGATAAGTCCTGACTCAATCGTTGATATGTAGTCTATCCTCATAGCCCGCCATTGCTATCCAAATGCTCAAAAACTATTCCTCCCACTCCTAGATCTCCAAAAGATCAATATGTACATTGAATTGAAAATAACCCTCCAAATCCTTTATATACCCCCAACCCACCTTGATGGACGTTCACACCTTACACTTCTATTGGTCGTGATGTTTTGGACCTTCTCGAGTCCATAACTTTCACATATGACCTTCATTTTTGAATCCATAAATTGTGTTGTGATCCTATTCATGATGCCAACCAAATGAGCCCTTCATTCCATTTTTCGCTTATTTCCTTGAGGGGGCACCATAATAACTAGTTACTAGCACTGTTTCATAGGGGCATTACTAGGGCATATTTTTATCAACTAATCTTTGAAATAACGCTTGAAAATGCATTATATCAAAGAGGGGCAAATTTTTGACACTTAAAAATGACCAATTGATCTAACGTAAAAAGTTTACTAACATTCATCTTAAATTGTTAAATAATCTATTATTTAATCAATTTGTGTCATTCTACTATAATGTAAATTGAAAATCATCATTTCTCTATAATTTCATAATTAAGTGATTTTAATTAGTTACCTAATTATTTCATCAATTATTCACATATAAAGTAATTTAATAATCAATCAATATTTAATTATTCCCTATCTTATTGAAATTAATTAAATAATCTTATTATTTAATTAATATTCCTTCTTCCTTATTATTAGTACATTTATGTAAATTTTCAATTAACTTTCCTCTCATAATTAAATAAATTATATTTCTTTAATTAAACTAATTGTTCCTCTCATAAATAAATAAATAAATAAAGATTAATTATTTAATTATATTCCTCACAAGTGCAAATAAATAAATTATTTTATTTATTTAATCATATTTATCCTTCCAATTATGAGTTTCAATTAACTCCATAATTCTCTCTCCTAACTAATCATTCAAATCACTTATCTATTTAATCTATATTGTCTTCTATTCCACATCATCGGTTAAAGTACTCAATCAAATCAATCAACAGATCCATGTATTCTGTCAACATACAATCAATTGAGTTCACCTCCCACTCACTCTGAGTTTAACTCTTCAATCACATGCAATCAATCCCGCCAATCATGGAATCTTGATTGGAACCCTAAAAATCTTATAAATAAGCAGCCAATTCTCTTAGTTTGTTAACCACAATTGCTTTGAATTCTTATGCTGGTACACAAAGAACTCATTTTTTAGGGTGCACATTGCATAGAGAAGGAGAACAACGAAGGAGGACTTTTGGTTTGCATGTTCATGTGTTTTAATTGATTTCATTATGATTTGATGATTATGCATGTTTTTATTTGCTTTCTCTTTTGATATTGGGAATACTAACTGCCTAACCAATCTCTTTGTGGTTGAGATTTGGATGTTATTGAAGGTTTCTATAGAACCTTATTACCCCAATTATAAGGGGTAAAATATTTTTGGTATAAAATATTAACACCTTGAGTAATAAATTTAAGGGTATATATTTCCACACATGGCAATTCAATCCATAGTTTATCATTATTGAAAATGATACATAGGATGTAGTGAATGTAACTATATCATGACCAATCAATATTGACAAAATCACAAAATGAACTACAAAAAATCAAATAACAATAGATTTTATATGTCTTGGATATTCATATGCATACCTCCACCATATTAACTTATCAAAGATCTCAAAGAAAGTATGAATGATATTCATGCTTCATTTGGAGCACAAAAATATATTGAGCAAGGGTTGAATCAGTATATGTTAATTTTAACTTCAAAACCAATGCAACCTAAAACCATTACTTCATCTCATATTATCAAAAGAATAACTATGAAAAATGATAAGCACATTAACACATTAGAGAAACCAAAAAGAGAAAAACTATGACAAGAAAAGATGCTTGGATCTACTATCCAAATCCAGCCTCACAAGATGATAATGTTCAAGTACAATAATTTAGGGGGCACCAACCCATAGTAATTCCTACCTTAGAAAGGAGACACCAATCCCCAATTATATTTGTAAGCACTAATCTATAGGAGACATCAGTGCCTTGATTCAAACAATTGGTCACCAAATCATTTTATGAGGCACCAACCTCAAATATAAAGTAGATATGCAAAACATAAAAGATATATCATGTAGACCTTCCAAACTGAAGCTTCAACATCTATTTGGTCTAATATGCTCCAGAATATTGTCACACTCTATATATGATTTTCATCTTAGTTCATACACCATAAAACGTATATACTTCTCTTTATTGAGTATATGGATTACACAACTTATACCACTTTCACCTTACATTAAAATGAAACTAATTGGAAATATATATGAAATTTAATATTATTTACACCTTCATGTCAGCCTATGACTTAATTTCAATGTCTCCAAATTGATCAAGGATAACATCCTTTTATTCAATCATGTAGTTAACTTGGTCCTAAAGACAAAGTGTTACACCAAGAGTAAGTTTACACTATGTTTTACCTAACACAAACTCAATTTATCTCAAACTACCTTTACACACTTTCTTTGACTGATACACATTAACTTCCATTAGCACATCCAACAAAACCTTCTACTTAGTCAGTGAACTAGCAATGTGAACATTTTATCATTTCTAACTTTCTAAATACATGACAATTGCCTCTAAAACTTTGGAATAATTTTCTCCATGTAAATATTTACTTATCTTCCAATCTATATGCCAAAATAATTCATTGTGATAAAATGTGGTATCACAAACATTAAAAATACAACTAGATGCATATACAATGCTTGATTAGGAAACCTTATAAATTCAATGAAAACACTTCCAACCTACAACAAATGCATTATACATATAAGAACCAATAACATCAATACATATTGATAAAATTAACATATATATCCAATCATTACTAAGTTATGTCCTTCATTATTATCAAATACTCTGATAAGACTTAACCACCTTGACATAAGAAATCTTCTTGACATGAATGGAAAAAATATATTCAACAATCTTCCCCATTGTTATTGATGGAAACATAAAAATGCCCCCCTATGAATAACACTTTATTCTCTAAATCCTCCACTTTGTGAGATGCCTTCTTCTCTAATGCATTTTGGAATCTCTGTTACCCCTTTGACATCAACGGAAAGGGAAAAATTAAATTCTTTCTTTGAGACTTTATATCCCTTGTCTAATACAATCCATGCTAAGTGATATTTTGCACTTCACTGGACAAGATTGTCTTGTCTACTTGTGCTAGCAATTTATTACTCTCATTGAAATTGTACTTCCTCTTGATTTAAGAGGAGGGAGATCTCAATCCTAGCATTTTCCTAGGATGTTCAAATGTTTCCTTTGCAAGGTTTTTTGTAAGATTCCACAATCTATTACTTTGTCTAAACATACTCCATATCAACCTTTATCTCCAACCTTATCTCTTAGAAAATGATAATTTATTGACATATATTTTTCCCTTCAGTGCAATATTGGATTCTTAAAAGTGTTAATGACACTTGTATTGTCAAAGAATAGAAATAGGCTCATCACACTCAACCTTCATACCTTCAAGGATTTTCTCATCAAAAGTACCTAAGTACGACATGAAACTACTACAAGATACTCCACTTTAGCTATAGAAAGGGATATTGAATCACGCTTCTTTTTCAACCATGTGTCACCGAGAAATAATAAACCACCACTAGTGTTGTTGTGTTTATCAACACTTTTGGTCTAATCTACATTTGTTTATACTATCAAACTAAAATTATTGTTTATAGAGTACCACAAAATCAAAATCTAGAGTAGTTTTTAGGTATATGGAGATTCTATTTACCACCTTCACATGAGTTTCCCTAGTCATGGCTTGAAATATTTTCATCATACATACTACTTGCATTATATATAGTGTGAAGCAGTCACATATAAGAGACTTCCAATCATTGATCTATACAAAGTTTGATTTGGCAGGGAAAATCATCATCTTTATTCAATTTACACTCTATAACCATAAGTGTGCTAAATGGTTTTCAATCTTCCATCTTAAACTTTTTCAAACATCTATGTTGCATACTTGGTTTGTGATATAAATATTCCTTAAATGGACCGAGAAATTTTTAAACCAAGGAAAATGGATAAATCACTAAGCAATAACATCTCAAATTATTTTTGCATTTCATCACCAAATTCCTTGCACATTTCATTACTATTGCTTCCAAAAAACTATATCATCGACATAAACAACAACAATTAATTGATAATCATCTTCAATTTTGATGTATAGGTCACTATCCACAATACTTTGACTAAATCCTTATTGTTGTGGATATTTGGCCAATATTAAATACCATGTTCTAGGGGCTTGCTTATTTCCATAATATCTTTCTTTGATCTTTATACAAAGTCTATATTCTCAGACAACTAAAACCCTTTTGACAATGCTTAATGTAAATTGATTCCAACTTACCTATTTAAAATATTGACTTGATATCCTAACACACCTTGAAATGATTAAATGTTGATATTACTAAAAATGTTCTAATTTCCTCTGATATTGCTATTAAAAAAAAATATCTCTTCAAATTCAATTCCTTCCACTTGTGCATAACATTTTCATACAATCCTATTCTAATTCTAATTACTTTTCTATCTTAATTTAATCTATTTCTTAAAATCCATTTTGAGCCAATAACATTATTGTATTTAAATCTTGGAACAACTTCCAAAGTTTCATTATTCTCAATATAATTTAACTCTTATTCCATCCCCTCTAGCCAATTCTCATTTTTGCTAGCTTCCTTGAAACTTCTTAGTTTAATTTTTTAATGTTAAAATAGTGTACCTATTTATTTTCTCTTGTTACTCTTAGTCTAGACTCTGCTATCTTTGTCTCAAGCACCTATTTTTTAGAATGACTATCTAAACATATTTTTCTAGTCTTTGCATTTATCTTTTCAAATTCACTTTCACTATGCTCTTCACTATTTTTGAATGATACATTATTGTCAACATCATTTGAAGCTTCATTAGGGAGCAATATGCCATCAAATTTCATAGTGGCACTTTCAACAATAATCCACATCCATTTGTCACAATATCTGCATTCCTAAGATTTTGTAGAATAACCAAGAAATATACCCTCATCTGATCTTGATTCAGACTTACCCAATTTGTCTTCATGCTTTATACGATATAACATTTATTTCCAAAAATTCTAAAATGTGTGACTAATATTGATCAACCTTTCCATATTTCATATAGCGTCTTAGTGTTATTCACTCAAACTTTCCCTCTATTCAAAATATAGATTACAATATGAAAAAATTATCTCCAATATAAGTCATATAGCTTAGCTTGGCTCAAAATTGTTCTTGTCATCTATGGTACTATTCTATTATTTCTTTCCACTACTCCATTTTGTTGAGGAGTTTTTGCAACAAAGTACTATCACTAGATTCCATGCTTCTTTTATAATTATTGAAACTGACTAGAAGTAAATTCATTGCCTCTACTAGTTCTTAAACATTTAATAATTTTGCTAATCTCATTCTCTGCAAAACTTTTGAATATAATTTTGAACTTATCAAAATCTTTAGATTTTTATTTTAAGAAGGCATCCCATGAGATTCTATTGAAATAGTCAACAAGTACTATAAAACACCTATCACCTTATAGAATCTTTTTCCTAATTGGTCTACATAAATCTCTAAGAACCAAATCCAATGGCTTTGCTGTTGAATGCTCCTTTATCGAAAACTTTACTCTTGTACGCTTTCCTTAATGGAATTCCTTACAAAGAGTGCATAAAATGTTTGCAATTTTATGCATGTTTCTTACTTCTACATTTAATATGATCTTCTCAAGATGATAATAAATATTTTGAGTAACATGAAATAAAATAGTGTATACATAAAAATTCACAAAAAATGGCTCTTCTCTTCTGCAAAAATAACCGAAGTAACCCTAACTGGTTTTTTAGACACCATCATTCGCACACGGGAAAATCATCCAGTAAAGATTCTTATGGATCAGGGGCCCCAAATGCTCCATTCTCAGGGAAATACAATAAACTAAATAAATGGAGACCCTCATTTTTTGAGGGCTTAGAGAACGGGAGTCGGAGATATGGTGGCCTGGTCCAAAATCCTGCCCTGGTGTAACAATTTTGCACCTATCCAAGCATCAAAAGTATACTGGCCGCATAGAGACCTTTTCACAGTAGACAAAATCAATGATCAATTCACTTTATTTGTGCAAACCAAATATGCTAGAAAATTGAAGGATCAAATTCATCGATCTAATGACTCAAGTATTATTAAGGAACACCCTAATGAATGGATTAGGATAAATAGAAGAAACTAGCATCGCAAGAATGCCCAACCTAGGAAATCTCAGATTATTTATCTCCACACTTAGAACCCATTAAATGTGCTGGAAATGCATGATAATAGAAACATTCAAGAGCCCCTTTCAGCAAGTAAAAATATGAAAGAGCACAAGGATGAATCACTTCCATCAGATTCAATGATAAAGATGAAATAGACCATATAGAAAAGACAACAGACCTATGCAAGAAATCAGGGGTTTTTTGCAAGATGGAATGGGATTAGAACTCCCATTATGGAAATCATGGAATGGTTCAAATTAAAATATGAAAAGCAGGTAAGTATAGCGATTCTTTCAGATGGGTTTCTCTTTCTAAAATGTAAGTCCATGGAAATTAGAAACATTTTTCTAAACAGTTAGAATCCTAGTTTCAAATGATGAAATTTTACATTCCTAGAGTGGAAACCTAAATTTAACTCTAGAAATTTAAGGAATATTAAAATTGACATAGAAATCTGTCTTCCAGATATTCCAATGGAATTAATCAACTTAGAATTTTTTAAGGGTGTAGGAAACCACATAAGCCAATATGTTGGAATGTTAGATTCTGATTTCTCACAATCAGACTGCATAATAATAGTTAATATGGACATTAACATTACGTCTCTTAAACTAATTTTTATTCAAAGTCTGGATGAGATCTATACGATATATCCTGAATTTCTCAAATTCGAGTTAAGCATGGAGTATGGTGATAAGATAATCCAGGAAACAAACAAAAACCCTAGGAACCAGTTGGAAAATGGCCAGCCCTTGAGAGACACCCAAACACCCCAAGATATGGATATCTAAGAAGGTGAGGTTGTGGAGGAGGTGGTTTTTAGGGGGGTGGTAAACACAAAGGAAGCAGGGGATGAATTCATAATGAATAAGTCCGAAGAAGAAATAGTAATCACACTTAATGAGGATGTAGGTGGTTTTTGAATAGAAATAAGCCAAAATAGAGAAAAAAAATAGACAATAAAGTAAGAGATCTAAGTATCCCTAACTTGGATGTCTGATGTAATGTTCCCAAATTGGACCTGGCTAGGAACAATTATCCCTTGAAGGGGAAAAATCAGCCCTCTCCTACCATCCCTTGTGTTGATTAACTGATGGAGATGATGAAGACCGAGTGATAATGAGTATACATGTTTGTAGAAATAATTAGATCAGTTATTATTTTGTCATTGATGTCAAGCAATTGATTTACAGATTTTTATTGAGTTACCATATCATAAGAAGCAGAAGTTAAATGGGTGACAAATACAGATTAGACAATGATGAATTAATGTTAATATAGTTGTTTGCTACTATATATTTGACGTTATTAAGTCGGTACACTTGATTGATGAAGTTAGAAATTGAAAAGAGTTAAGTTATGACTGAAAAGAGTTACTCTACCGATCTAGACAGAGTCAGCCAGTATAGAGTTGTGTTGATCGGTTTTCTGTTACCGAACACCGAGCACCAAGCACCGAGCAATGAACAAAGTTAGTTACTAAGTTGCAAAGATGGGATATTGATTGTAAATCATGATAAGATCAAATTTAATACAAGGATATGATGATCTGGATGAAGATAAGAATTAAAGGAAGATTGTTAGAATATCTATGTGAGAGAAAATTCAATGAGAAGATCTAAGGTGAAAATCAAGGAGTTAAACCTAATTATGTGAGTTCTGAGAAAAATTCAAGTTACGAGGTAAAAGTGAAACAATTTATCGAGTTAAGATTTATGAAGAAGATGATCGAAAAAATGAGCGCAAATGATTGAAAACCTAAGCAAGGAGATTATGAGGCAAAAGTATGTCTATATAAATGATGAGAAATTAATAGAGATTATGATGTTGGCGAATTGAATTAAGAAGCAGAAAGAAGCTAAAGAACAAAGTTATCGAGAAGAATAGAGAAGAAGAAAGACAAAAATCTACAGTCTGAAATAAAGACAAATGGAGTATGTGATGTCAATATTCATGTGAGCATAAAGAATCTTATACAAGTAAAAGGTAGTTTCTATATTTACAGATCAAATTTTTACTATTGCTTATTAGCATTTGTAACAGAGAAAATCTCTTAACTGAGTGGATTTAACAGTCCTATTTATAAATCCTAGACGTGGGTGACATTCCAAAAGAGTGTTTAAAGTCCTCTATCAAGGTCACTCCTAACAGGGTGAATATCTTAACCAATCTGAGGGAAATCCCTTAACAGGGTCACATTTAGCAAATGTATTTGTAATCTTTAACAAGATAAGTTCTTAACCGAGCGTACTTCAGAAAGGTACATTTTTATTGTGGGTCACAATTCCCATAGAGGTTTTTCCCATATTGGGTTTCCTCATTAAATCTAGTGTCAATTGAGTTAAATCCGTGTTTATTGAGTTTTTATGATTGATTTGCATATTATGAGATGTATGGTTATTTGAGTTATTAAGTTATTTGGCGAATCAGTTATTATTGTATTCAGTGTTACCGAGTGAATCAGTGAGTTGAGTTTTAAGTGTTTAAGTTTGATTTGGTCTGATTCACCCCCCCTCTCAATAGGACCAACAATTGGTATCAGAGCACCGGTTCTCTAAAGTGCTAAGTTTAAAAGGACTTGAGTCAAGATCTAAAGATGTATAAGAGGGAAGCACCAAATTTGAATAGGGAAAATTTATCTACATGGAAAAGTAGAATGTGATTGGATGTGTCTGGTATAGGAGAATATGGAATTCATTTTCTTGATAATGAATATGTTACACCAACTACTGCACCTTCGACGATTACTGGGCAAAGACAAAAGCAAGAACACACACAAGTTATGATTGAGATAACTTCTACACTTACCGACTAGGAATATGATGAAATTTATAGATGTACTACTTCAAAACAAATGCTGGATAAACTTATTTTGACCTATGGTGGAGATCAGCATGTTTAGAAAGCAAAAGCAGAAAGTCTGAGAGGTAGATTTGATTCGATGAGAATTAAAGATGGAGAAAACATAATACAGTACACCACTAGACTTAAGGAGATTGTAAATTCTATCAAAGGAGCTGGTGGCGCCATAATAGAGGAAGATGTTACAAGAAAAATGTTGAGAACCCTGTTACCAAGTTATGCTATTTGAGTATCTTCTATACAAGAGTTGAGATCCATTCCTCAGATGAATGTTTCTCTTGATGCTACTATTGGTAAGTTGATTGCATTTGAGATTAATTATTTTTATAATAGTTTACCTACTACAGCTAAGATTGAGTTTGCATTTAATTCATCTTTGAACCTTTGAAGATAGGAATCTTTAAGGATTCTAGACCCGGTGATGGATATTTGAGCAATTCTAGTGAGAGATTTAATAGCTATTAGAGTGGTTTGGAACAATTATATGCTACATATGGAGAGAGAGAGAGTTTGGAGCTTTATTGGCTAGAAGGCTACAAAGAGGCAAAGGAAAATACCGAGGTAAGTTACCCTTGAAATGTTTTAACTATAACAAGATTGGTCATTTTTCATCTAACTATCCTAAGAAAGATAATGAGGAGAAGAAGGAAAACAAAGATAAGGACAATAGAGAAAATAGATTCAGGAGATTCAGAGACTAAAAAAACAAAGAGTACAAATCTTGTCATATTTCTAATGAAGATTTAAGTGCTGACGATTCAAATGATAGTGATGGAAAAGAAGTTGTTTATGTTTCTATTAAAGACAATTCTGATGAAGAAGAACCAAGAGCCCTAATATCACAAGTAAGTAATAATGAAACATGGATTATAGATAGTGGTTGTTCACATCACATGACTGGTGACACACTTAAGTTTATTTCCTTGAAAAAGAATGATGGAGGATATGTTATATTTGGTAATGATGCTCCATACCCTGCAAAAGGAAAAAGGTTCTATAATTCTATTGAATAACACAAGATGTGATGATGTTTATTGGGTTGAAGGATTAAAGTATAATCTATTGAGTGTTGCACAATTAAATAACATAGGCCACTGAATCAAATTTCAACATGGAAGAGTGGAAGTTTTTGATAAGAAGGAAAATCAGATTGCTACTGGAGAACAATCTAAAGGTAATTTATTTTATCATGATACTTCTATGAAGAGTTGCATGTATGCTAAAGTTGAGGATGTCTGCTATGACACAAAAGGATTTGTTATGTTAATTTTGACAACTTGATCAAAGTGAGTAAAAAATAATAGATTAAGAGGATTACTGAGATTAAAGAAACTTGAGAATGCTATGTAAAGATAATGTCAAATGGGTAAGATGACTAAATCTAGTTTTTCAAGAAAAACTTATGTTACAAAAGGAATTTTGGATTTAGTTCATACTAATTTATGTGGACCCATGAGAACTCAAAGTTACTATGGAGACATATATTTTATTCTATTTGTGGATGATTATTTTAGAAGGATGTATGTAATGTTTTTAAAAGAAAAATTTGATGCATTTCAAATGTTTAAATGGTATAAGGCCTGAGTTGAGAAAGAAACTAGAAGACAACTGAAATGTCTGAGATTTGATAGAGGAGGTAAGTTTACATCTGATGAGTTTACATTATTTTGTAATGAAAACATAATTAAGAGACAGATGTCAGCAGCGAGGACACCACAACAGAAAGATATTGCTGAGAGAAGAAATAGATCTATTATTGATTGTGATAGGACACTGATGATTGAGAAAGGTATTTCAAAAAACTTATGGAGAGAAGCAGTTAGTACAACTGTTTACACACTAAACTGAGTACAAATGAAAAAAGGTACTAACAAAACACCTTATGAAATCTAGTATGATGACAAACCTAATGTTAGTTATTTCAAAGTTTTTGGAAGCATATGTTATATATTGAAAGATTATAGAGAAGGAAAGTTTGATTCTAAAGGGGATGAAGGAATATTCTTAGGATATTATACAAGGAGTAAAGCGTATAAGTGTTTGAATAAAGTTACTAACAAAATGGTGGAAAGTGCAAATGTGAGAATTGATGAGTTTGCAGAAAAGAATGACGAAGAAAGAAAAAAGGAACCTGAAGACTATGATAATTTTGTGTATGTAAAACCTGATGTTCCTGACACCTTACTGAGAGCACCTATCGAGGAGGAAGATGAACAGATTTCTCTACAACCGAAAGATGTGGATGAAGCACCGAGACCTACCGAGCATGTTTTAGCAAAATATGTGAGGAGGCACCACTCCCCGAGTAATATTATTGGAAATAAAGATGCTGGAGTGATGACTAGAAACAAGGTAAGAGACAATACATGTTTGATATCTTCATTTGATCCAAATAAAGTTAAAGATGCACTAGATGATGAAGATTGGATGAAAGCAATGAAAGAAGAGTTTGATCAGATAAAAAATAACAATACATGGACTTTAGTACCTAGGCCAAAGGATAAAAATGTTATTGGTACTAAATGTATTTTTAAAAAAAATTTGAATGAGAATGGTGAAGTTATCAGAAATAAAGCTAGATTGGTTTGCAAAGGTTATGCACAAGAATAAGGCATAGATTATGAATACTTTTGCACCTGTTGCTATATTGGAAGGAGATAGAATACTTCTATCTTATGTGGCTTACAAATGATTCAAAGTTTATCAAATGGATGTCAAATCTGCATTTATGAATGGGATACAAGAATAAGAAGTTTACATTGAACAACCTGAAGGATTCATTAAGAGCGTGAATAAGAACAAGGTATGTAAGTTACATAAATATCTTTATGGTTTAAAGCAAGCACCTTGAGCATGGTATGAGAGGTTGCACTCTTATCTAATCAAAATAGGATTTCAAAGAGCAAGTGATAACAATAATGTTTACTTGAAGTGTGACAGTGACCACAAGGTTTTGATTACTGAAATTTTTGTTGATAATATTATTTTTGGAGGCAATAACACCTTATGTAAGGCATTTGCTGATGAAATAAGAAAAGAGTTTGAAATGTCTATGATTTGAGAGATTAAGTTCTTTCTAGGACTACAAATACAAGAAGTTGCAGAAGGGATCTATATTACAGAAGATAACTATATCAAAGAGATCCTCAAAACTTTTGGTATGGAAGATTCCAAGCATGTTGGAACACTGATGGTCACATGATGTTGTTAGAATTACTAGGGGGGGGGGGGGGTGTGNAATTACTAGGGGGGGGGGGGTGTGTGAATCAGTGGCATTAAAAATAATTCCAAAAATCCAACAAAAACTTTTATCTCAAATATAATATCCTCCAGTTATCTTTCAGTCCATCAAGATGTATGCCATAAATAAACTTAACAAATATAACTTGCTCGGTGAGATATATTATTTATCTTTTCTAGACTTTACCGAATAGCAATAAATAAACTTAGTGTTAATCGACCAATCTAGTTTCAATAATGTGTAAAGCAAAATATCAATGCAATGAACCATATACACATTTGACACATAGATTTTAACGTGGAAACACTGCTAAGGGAAAAACCACCTAGGACCGGTAACCCAAAATATTTTCACTCTTCTAAAGTGAGCTTGGTGAAGATCTAACCCTGTTAAAGGTTACAATATACACTGTTAAGTGCGACCTTGTTAGAGGATTTAAAACTAATAGTTTGTCTTTTGACCTAGAACTTACTATGCTGTCAACAAGAAAACCTTTTGATACTCTTGAGTAACTCAATACAATAAGGACTATTAAATCCCACTCAGTTAAGAGATTTTATGAATCAATGGTTAAACTAATACAGTAAATGATCTGTTCAAAATACAACTTTAACTTTCAGATATTCAGATCTATTGTTAGTCCAATGATACCTCTCTGATCAATGTTCACTTTAGTTCCTTTGATCTCTTTCTTTCTTCTGCTCGGTGAATGCTCTATCCTATGTTGTTCGGTGTTTGCAGAATTCCTTGGCTCTATTCTTCAGCCTGTATGATCAAATCTATATGAATAATTCAATCTTCACCAGAATATACCCAACATCCCTCTTTTCATAATGAATTCCTTGTATCTTTATATAGACATGATTTAGCTGCTCAATCTCCTTGTTTTTGTCGTAGATCACCTCTTGATAATTAAAACTTGCCATGCTTGCTTTATCCCGTAAAGCTCTACTTTAGTTTTATTCTGTAGATCTCTCCTTGATATCTATGAATAAAAACTTTCTTTAAATCTCTTTCATGCTTTAGTCTAACTGATCGTTAAGAATAAAGCAATCAATCAGTCAATCTCTAAATATAACTCTTTACAGCTAAGCAATTTTGTCATTCTTTAACTTTAGTTCTATTCGACCATCAACTCCAGTTATCTCAGTCATTGATTTTAGTTATGCTCGGTCATTGACTTCAGTTATGATCGGTAAATAACTCTTGCTTGATAACACTTGCTCGGTTACTACGGTGCTCGATTTACACTGTGAACTGCTCGGTGTTCACTGTCTATCACTGTGCACTGTCCATTAGTGTTTACTGTCACTCGGTGTATACAGAACTTTTATGTTTTACTGACAACATAAAATTTGTCTCTTCAAATCTTCAAGGTTATTTCCAATATGTATATGATCAATCAAACCATATCAGTTTGACATCAACGACAATACAATACATTAACTGATTTAATGTCTTGCATTCACTTTTGCATCTCGGTGATCATCAACTTATCATCTTCAAACATTCAATCAGTTATAGTTCATCAATCTCTCCCTTTGGAATTGATGGAAACATTCTATGAAATATATAGTATGAGATATGCCATAACATACCAAACTTATTATTCTATAACCAATTCAAATATCTGAGTCTCGGTAAGCTATTCTAGCTTAGATTTGATTGTGTTGTGTGCTCTCCCTTTCTTCATTCCCTTCAATAGATAAATGTAGCAATTTTGTCTTCTGATTATGTCTCTCCCTTTCTTGTAGAATATTTTCTCCTTTTTTTGGATAGATATGCAGTGTTAAATCTTTCCATTTTTCTCCCTTTGATGGAATATTACTTCATCAAATATCTCTCTCCCTTTAGATGTTCTTCTCTCCCTTTGTGTTGTAGAAGCTCTTCTCCCTGATGTATATTTCATTGAATCTATCTCTCCCTTTGACAACAATGCCAAAAAAATATACAACTCTGTAGTAGCCAACAATTTTTTTCTCCCTTTGAAGATTTTTTTTTCCTTTAGTGGATTGATATGTCATTGTAGTCCATATCTCAGCTTGCATCAACATGAATAATCTTCTAATTATGTGTAGGCTGATGTAGCCTCCAAGTCAGCTTAGTGACTAGTAGACAAGGGTCGAACCCCTAGTCTATTCCTTAGGTACTCAAATGTAACTTTTGGCAATGGTTTTGTGAATATGTCTGCTGGTTGTTCTTTGGATTGTACATATTCCAATATCATTTGTTTCTCTTGTACTTGTTCCCTTAAGTAATGATACTTAATAGCTATGTGCTTTGTCTTAGCATGCATCACAGGGTTCTTTGAGATGTTGATAGCACTAGTATTATCACAATAGATAATTACTGGGTCAAGAATTGCTTCATTCATAACTTTCAGCAATTGCTTGATCCATGCAATGTTAGATCAATTTGCAACAACAACTACATATTCTTCTTTTGCAGTTGATTGAGATATGCATCCTTTCTTTTTACTTATCCATGTGACAAGTTTGTCACCCATAAAGAATGCTCCTCATGTAGTGCTCTTTCTATCATATAGGTTTCCATCCCAATCAACATCAATATAAACTTGTAGCTCAAATTTTCCTTCTTTATTGTACCACAAACCATAGTCTTCAATATTTTTCAGATATCTCAAAATTCTTTTAACAACAGTCATATTGTGTGATTCCTTAGGATTAGCAGATAATCTTGCAACTATACCAATTGCATGTGCTATATCAGGTCTAGTGTGTACAACATACATTATTTTTCCAATCATAGATCTATATAAGGTCTGATTTACCTCAGTTGTCTTGTCTTCCTTTGTCAATTTGCATCTGGTTTCCATAGGTGTTCCAACTGGTTTGGAGTCCTCCATTTTGAATATCTTCAAAACTTCTTTGATGTATTTGGATTGTGTGATGTAGATTCCTTCTGTTGGAAATATATTAAGGCTAGGTGACTGAGAGGGGGAGGGTGAATCAGGAACCAATAAAACTTATTCACTTTTATCCTTTAGATTGATTAATCTAATTGCATGTATGGAACAAAAAAGCAATAAACACTCATAACACTTGAAACAATATTTGGTTACCCAGAAACCTTCCAAATAGAAAGTAAAACTGGGGTGGGGATGGTACCCACAAGATTTAGTACTACAGTAATAATTTGGTTAGTTAAGGCTTACAATTGACCACTTCTAATGGCCTACCCTCTTAGGAGCAATAAGGAATGTTAGGTCCACCTTCTAAAAGGATTTATACAATACAATAAAGTATGCACTCTGTTAGGAGATTTGATAAGGACTGTTAAGTCCACCCTATTAAAGGATTTTGCTGATACACTTGTTAGGATGAACTAGTGTATGATCTTCTATGCAACTCTGATTTGTTGAATAATATCCTTCGAAATAATACTGATCATCTGAATGTGGTAGATGAGTCTCTGCAGTTCCTTTATACTATTGTATCCTTCTAATCAATATGCCACTTCATATTCGCATATCCATACTCATACTTCTATTCTTGCTTCTTCCCTTAGCAGCTCTACATGAAGATCAATCAGATACTTGATCTTTACAAACTGTGTTGAACTTGAACTTGGATCAAGTGCCAACTGGTTTGTACTTGCCTTCAAATCATTGTCAACCTTTGTCAGCTTGTTCTTTATTTCCATGGTAAAGTTAGAGGTGTCACTCAACTTGATAAATAATGCCATAAAATTATTCATAGTGGTTTCTAGAGAGCTAATGATTATTTTTAGCTTTACTTGATCCATTGCAATCTTACCTGCAACATTCTCTAGAACCTTATTCTCAAAATTTCTTTCTGCCTTTTGCAGTAATTTCTCCTGTCCACTAAGATCATGATTAAACTTGTGAACTATGTCAAAAAGTTGGTCCATTATGGAATCATCCTCATTGACTTCAATCTCTATTGAATCCAAGAAAATACCTTTGATGTCCTATAGAACTCTATTTCTTTTCTTCTATGCTCAGAGCTTCTATTGTTTTTCTCTTTTCTTCCATAGCTCCCCAAGGATGTCCATCTACTCGGCTGTCAGGATGGAAAGATCCCAATTTGGAATCATAATATCTTCCTCAAGGTTAACATCATCAATTATTTTTCCCTTTTCTTTACCCTTGACCTTTGGATTAGGTGAAGGAACAATTTCCTTACCTTTTCCATCCTCATCCTTGTCCTCAATGTTCAGTTGGATTAAGTCATTAACTTTTAAAGCACCAACTGCAGAATTAGTGATAACTGTAGAAACATTCACAACATCCTTCAGTGACTCAGTTTGGCTTGGCCTAGTAGTAGGTGGAGCCTGATGCTCAATTCCTACTAGTCTTGATGTAGACTCTGTGGTCTTTTCCTTGCTTAGAGATAAGATTTTCTGAATAGGTGATTGGGGCAGAGATTCCGTCACTTCTACTGCTATCTGTTCAACATTAGATCCTTCAATAGTCTGAACCTTAGGTTATTCTTCATCTTTATCCTACATAAGAGGGTCTGTACTCTATTTATCTATCTTATCATCTCCCCTATCAACAAAAAATTGTCTTCCATATCTTTGTTGTGGACTGCACAACATCCTTTATTTTCTTTCTCAAGATTTTAAAAGTCCTAAACCTTGGAGTGTGATTACTCTCATACTTAGTCATAGCATCTTTTACCTCTTTACCAATCATAGTAGGCATGACTTGCTTCAAGGTTTTCTTTTTGATGTCCTTTTCAATTTGAACTGCATTGTGCCAGTGAATAGTGATTGCCTTGAGAAGGTCTTCAGTCATATGGATTTTCAATTCAAATGGATTATACTTCCATCTTTCCATTTTCTCTACTAATGCATCCTCAATCATCTTCTTCTCATCCTTGGTTCTGGAAGCATACTTAAATGATTTGAGAGATCACATACCACTACCTCCTTTCAATTCTTTAATCTTCTACTCAAAGGTAGGTGGGGGCTTCTTGAAGGCGACTGTATCTTCTTCTTCATCTTCTTTAGGCATTGTCAATTTTCTTCTAGATCTTCTAGGTTTGCTTGTAGTGAAGACAGGGGTAGAGATCTTTGGTGTTTTCTTGGGGGCCAGCCTCTTCTTCTTAGGAGGATTTTCTTCTACCTCTTCCTCATCTTTCTCAGGTTCATCTTCTTTTATCTTTATGTCATCTCCTTTGATTTTAGTGATAGGAGGAGAGTTTTATGGCTTGCCATACTTCTTTTCAAACTTCTCAATTCTCTGAAATATGAGCGGGGGTTCTTTGTAAATGATCGACAAGATTTTAGTTTGATGTAGGATCAACTATTGGCTTTGAGGTGATATTCTTGGATGCCACTTTCTTAGTTTTACTTGACTGACTGGAATTGGGTCCTCTAATGACAACGAGACCTTGACTTCTTGTAACAACATTAAGAGTTTGGGACGATGCTCCAGAGTTTGGACCCCTTAGCACCACAACAGGTTCTTCATCAAAGACAGGAGGAGAGTCCACATCTAGATCATAACCATAGGGATCTCTACCCCTCATCATATTGACATTCTCTTCTACAAATTCAAGCCTGTTGATAGTATTCTCTACATCTGTGTAAGTGTAATTGATCTTAACTTTTCCATTCTTAACTTTAGAGGCTTCCCCCTTCTCATATTTGGGCAACGGTTCCTTGAATGCCTTATGATCGGCGTTGGTGTTCAATCCATCTATCTTAAGCTTTCCATTCTCAATAAGATCTTGAATAATATGCTTGAGTTTGTAATAGTTTTCAATGTTATGTCCAATGCCATTGTGAAATATGTAAAATGCCTTCTCATCCCACCAATGCGGCTTAACATCAGGTATATGAAGTTTCGTAGGACCTTGAGGATGTGCAAGATTGTTGGCAATGAGCGGCTTCAAAATATCCTCATATGAATCACCAAGTTTTACAAATTGACGTCTTTCTCTCTTTGGCCTTTCTTGGTATCTTGGCTTACTCTCTTGTTGATTAGATGTGTTGAGCTTCATAGCTGGAACAACACTAGACAAATGAAGAACATTTTAATCCTTGTGTTGGGAGGAGTCCACCACTCCATCATTAACCACTTGTTTGTTCTTATTCCATTGTGAGTTCCTTCCCTTATCCTTGTTAGAGTTGTTGTTGTTTTGACCATTGTTGTTGTTTTTATTTCCATGTTTGGTCAAAATTCCATGTTCTTTTAAAACATCCTCAATCCTACATGCGGTTTCAACCATGGTATCAAAGGAATCAAAAACTGTCTTTCTAACTTCATACTGCATTTCGGGAACTAAGTTGCTAACAAGGATATCAATATTTTCATTTTCCAGAATGGTTCTAGAATATCGAGAGCACTGTCGTCTCCACCTTTGCAAGAAAGTAACAAAGGATTCCCCTTGACTTTGTTTTAAATTGCATAAGTCCAACTTAGTGATTGATCTTGAAAGGTTGTAAGAAAAATATTGAACAAATCTATGAACAAGCTCTTTGAAAGTCTTGACGGGGGGAGTTATGTTGGTGAACCATTCCATTGCTTGACCTTTAAGAATCCTTGGCAATAATCTCATAAGAAAGGAGTCATATTGGTGGAACTCAAAACTTGTGGTATAAAAATGGCGCACATGATCATGTGGATCTCCATTACCATCATATTTATCATATTGAGGAATTTAAACCTTTCTAGGGAACTCTTTCATGTCAACACTCTTGTCGAAAGGATTAGGACAAATCAAGTCAAGTGAAAATGAATTCTTAGGCACCATCATCTTTTCCATCATTCTCTTAAGTTATTTGATCACCTCCTCTTGAGATGGACCTTGCTTCTTGATTTTCTTGTCCACATCAAAGTTATAGGGGACTTTGGCACCCTTGTTGATTAGGCTCTCTAGGAACTTGTCTTTATTTTTCTTTAGATATTTCTCCACATACTGTTGGAAAAGTGGTTCTTGTTGCATTTTCATGAAGTCTTGGGAGCTGCAGTCAAAATTTGAGCTACTACCCCCATACTATGAACCATGATGAGCACATTGTGAAGGTTGCCTTGAGTTCCTAGGAGGTGTTTGTCTCCTATAGTGATCATGTCTTGAGGCCCTTCTTCCTCTAGAGCTAGGATATCATGATGGTGTTCTTGAATGTCTTCCAATCTATGGAGTCTTAGGAGGAGTGGATGGAGGAGAGTTGTTTCCACCATGAACACACATGTTGTTAAATTGATCATTGAGTCACTGAGCCAAGAGTCTATCATGATACTCTTGAAAGGCTTTCTTTTCCATTTCTAACAAAGTTTTTCCTTCCAACTCTAGGAGCCTAAGTTGTTCTTCCTTTGCAGCTTGTTCATCTAGGAAGGCTTTCTTTTCATGTTCAATCCTCTTAAGTCTTTCACTCATGTATCCTGAAGATGTTTTGAGCGGTGAACTCGGTCTTGAATTTCTAAACAAGTTATTGGTATAGGTTGCATTGACATGAGTGCCATAAAGTTTATCTTCTTCATTTTCATGTTGTGATTGGTTATCTTGATAAGCATGCCTTTTACCTCTCTCTCTTAGCCCTTTGGTGTGCATCTAGACAACTTGTTGAGATAAGGGGTGAAGCTGGTCAGCTGTTATGAGAGGAACCACCAAATGAAATAGCATCTCTATGCTTCACAAATATGTCATCAAGACGTTTATCCATGTCTTCCCTCTCTCTCTGAGTCATTGTGTAACTCATATCCATAGAAGAGTGAGAAGATGCTAAGGATGTTCCCAACTCACTAAGGTTACTCTTGGAATCAACCCACACTTTGGATTTGTTCCTAGGTGATTGATCAAATACAGGTTCTTTTCCCTTTCATTTTTGATGAGTTTGAACTAAGGGTAATTGGTTGAAGACCACTTGAGGTTGTTTTCCTTGATTTACTTGATATCTTGTTATAACTGGCATGAAAGAAAAGGTACTAGTTGATAGGATTACCCTAAGAAACATTGGTACCAAACTAGGATAGTAAAGGCATTAACTTGTCCAAAAAGAGAGGTGATAAGATAGAATTTGCAAGAGGCGTAAGCCAACACTGCCACAGAGGTGCCCACATTTTGGATAAGTATCTTAGAAAATATGGATCAGGAAGATGATCTTACCCAAATTATATTGATTGAATTTGAATATATGAAATTGGATGGACAAGAGATTACCAAAATTCTCCAAGTGTGTTATCAAAGAATCTAAAGGTTTATCTTCTCAATAAGGACAGTTTCTAACTCACCAACTAAAGCAAGGTCACTTGTGAAATAAAAAATTGCTAATTCAAGAGGTCAAAATGCAAGGATCCAAAGCTAAACAAGCTTCTAACAATGGGGTAAGTGACCTAATCTGACTCGGATCGACCAAGGAAACTAGAAAATGATAGGACAATAGACTAAGAAAGCTAATAATGACAGAAAATAGCTTGTTGGTTTGGCAACAAAGGACAGATTCGTGCAAAAAAATGCTTTCTCACATGAATATTACCACAAGACCGCTCTAAGTTTTGCAGTGTGGAGCGAGGAAACAATAGACTGGTGTGACAGAATAACAACAAATTTTGACATCAAGTTGGCAGAATATCGTGCGAGGATTCTCACAGAGCCACGCAAGGAAATAATTTTCTCACACGAGAGTTCTGACAGAAAGGAACCGAAACTCAATTTTGTTCATTTTCAAATAACCAACTAGATATATTAACAGATTTTTCTCATGAATCATGCACACAAGACAAAAATCAGGGAGTTCAAGAAAATGTCTTCAAACAATGAGCAAGAGACAAAGCAACCTTGCACATGAACAAGAATAGTGATGTAGTATTTCTACTCCATAAATATCTTACTTGTGTATGTTCTGAAAATGTTTTCCAATCACGCACATAGTCCTAGAAAAGAAAAATTTGGTTGCACTCTGGTTTGTAGTAATGGTTTGACTCTGCAACTTTTGCAATCTCAAGTAGGTGAAATCCAATCCCGGCGCACCGAGGTTTTAACACAGTCCGAGAATATAATCAATCAGGAGCTGCTGAAGAATCTGACAACCAACAAGAAACTACACCCGTGGAGATTTCTTCCACAAGGATATTTATATAGCGGTTGTTGCTACCATGACGAAAATGGCTATTACCGCTTGAGGTTTCGTCCACATAGTTTACCCAATAAAGGGAGTGTCCACTACGGTTAACCCCCTCTAAAAAGGAAGACTCACAATATGAACCACATGGGGACTCAGTTCAGATTCAAGGGTTCCAAGTTTCTGATTCTCCCAAAAGGGAAAAGAGCATAATCTTCTAGCCTCTTCACCTCACCAAAACATAGCAAACAGATTATTTGACCCACTAATTTGAAATCACCTCACCCAAGGTTTGCACAATAAAAAATGACACCAATCTCCCCAAAGAGAGAAAGTACCGCCAAAAGTTGAAGCTCAAACCAAGTGAGATAATAAAAAATCCTTCCCTACCTACAAGGGGATCTATCGTCAAGAAGAGCTTTGCATGTAAGACAAGAAAATGAAGCCCACTCTCTCAATATTTCCACAAATAGTGTTCATAGGGCCTAATTACTATGTGAAACATATATGCAAGAAAGAAAATCTAGGTCCATTTTTAGAGCACCAATTGGAAACGTGATCTATGAAAGAAAGAAACACTCAAGCTAAACACATGAGAGGTTCATTTTTATTTCCAAAATCCAAATGTTATAGAGATGCAACAAAATACCTCAAGTCCAATGCAACGCAAACATTTTTTTGTTTATCCACGCAAGTCCAAATCAACAACAACAACAATAAATCAGAAACCACCAGAAACAACAAACATTAGTGGTTAGAAATCAGAGATATATAAAACAACAATGAAAAATAGATCTCTAGTGTGAAATCTCACGTGAAGATTCTCTGAGTGCCACGTGAAAATTCAAATAGTGCCACGCAAAGATTCGTAGAATCTCGCGCGAAGAAACACATAGAAAACAAAAAAAATGCATAAAACAGTAGAGAGATCAGATCACTGCCTGGCGTCAAAGTTCGCGCAAAAATTTGCACAATGCCGCGTGACAAAACTCCATGTATCACACAAAATTTTGCACAGACAGGCAAAACCTTGCACTGTTTTAAGAAAAATGTCGCGTGAATTTTTATCACAGAGCCGTACAGACAGAAAAAATTAGATTTTACAAGAAAAATGAAAGATGAGGCTAGATCTGCCCCACGGTGGGCACCAAAAATGTGTCACACTTCTATGAATCATTCCATCCAAGGTTGCTCAAGAATGAGGCCTCAAATATCGACTCATAGCTCCCTAGTCATGGAGTGCAAAGGTGTGTGATGAAGGCCCTCAGATTGACCTAGTTATGCCCTTGCAAGTACACCATGAAATGAGAGATTCAATGCATGAAAATGACAACTATTCTATATGGTTGCAATGCATAAAAGAAAATTAATCTAAATGATAACAATGCATGATTATTCTATGAAAGGAAATATGAATTTAATCTAATATGAATCTAATCTACATGAATAGCCATGGATGCAAGAAGAAGAAGAAGACAAGAAGAGAAAAGTTGCAATATCCAAGCCAAAGTGCTCAAATTCTCCTCCAAAATTGCTCTCCAAACCTGCATCATAACAATACAAAAAAAGTCCAGACCCTAAATGAGAAGGAGAGGCCTCCTTATAAAGAAAAATGAATGGTTGAGATTAAGAGGCAAAAAGAAATGAGCAATGGTGGAGATTAAATCTTGGTTGACCCATGTGCTCATTTAAAGCAAAAAGCCCACCACTTAGAAAGATGTGAAGAAAAAGGGATTTTTATTTAATTTTTATTTAATTTATTTCCTTTTTCAACAAAGAGGGATTTAAGTGGGGGTTTTATTTAATTAAAAGAGGGATTTTCTTTTAATTAAATAAGATTATTTAATTTAATTAAAAGAGATATTTTAATTAAATGAGATAATATTATTTAATTAAGAGAGATTTTAATTAAATAAGATAAGATTATTTAATTAAAAAGGAATTTTAATTAAATAAGATTATTTTATTTAATAAAAAGGAATTGTTTTCTTTTAATTAAATAAGATAAATGATGAAATGATCAAACCTTAGAAAAAATTGAATTAATTACGATTTGATCAAGGAAATTGATTTGAATTGAAAATGTTGCAAAGCATTGATTCAAGAATTTGATAAATCGATAAATGGGGCTCATAGTCTAGGCGACCATTTTAGGGTGCATACAAGGATTACCTTCACAATCGCTCAAATCTCTTGAAGACTCAATGTTGCAACTCTATTCATAATGCTTTAGAAAATGGTAAGAAACAATAATAGACGATGAGATCTATTTATAGTTTTTTCTAGGTTTAGGGTTTCCAACAGTCGTAAAAATAATAATTAATGCTCCACTGACTTAATTTACTGATTTCCTTTGTCATTTCCTTTATTGAATGATTCAACATTATAATTCCTTTCATCGAATAATTTATGAATCTTAAACTCAAAAATATGTATCCAAATTCATCTAAGTATGCTCATATGGATCTTTGCACATATACTAGGAACCAATTTAAAATTTAAAATTTAACTTGCAGTTCCTACTCATACCTCATAACTAATTAGGTAGAGTTGGTTGCACCCAATCTGGAGGATGAGGTTCTTTCAACTGTCTAGAATGATGTTCCATCATCCATAGTATTTCTTCTACATGTCTTATTCATTCGGTCTCTCCTATTGTTCCTGGCATGAAACAACATGCAATTTGCAGAAATATGTCCATATCTTCCATAAACTAAACATGATATCCTTGTGTTATAGTCCCATGGTATAGATGTAGCCTGTCGGTTGCTTGGCATATTTTGTCAGTTTGGTACCCATTTGTTATTTCTCTTTTGTGATCTGCATTCTTCATATTTGTGATCATACTTGTTGTAGCTATTTTAGTAGTCATCGAAATTTGGCTTTCTTGTGTTGTTTTCAGTATTTGATCTGCATTCAAGTTCTCGGTGCCCATACTTATTACAGTTATAGAAATATCCATCAAACTTAGGTGAACTTGGTGACTTACCCCTTTTTCTTTTGCATACACTTACAGTATGTCTAGTTTTCCTATAAGTTTAGCAACTAGGCTTGTTTGACTTTGGTGGGGCAGAAGTGTCTTGATTGTTAACTTGTTTAGAGGACTCACCTCTCTTAGTAGTGCTCTCACTATTGAATCCAAGTCTGGTTTTGTCTTTTGGTTGTCTTTGACCTTTAAGATGTGCATCCAATGATCTCAATGTTTCTTCATTTCTCTTTAGTACCACATTGGCTTCTTTTTTAGATGCTATTTCTCTAGCCAATCTATCAACTTCACACTTCAGTGCTTGATTCTCAAATTCTTTTCTAGTGAATTCTAGATTTGATCTCACTAGTTGATCAATGATATTATAGTGTACTTGTGTTATCCTCATGATCTCATTTTATTTCTCATATATAATTGTCTCAAACTACCTTTTTTCTTCTTCAACTAATTTAAATGCATCTTCAACTGCTCCCTTAGAGTCAACTATCTCACTCATTCTCAATGCTTGTGTTTCTTGATCTATCTTTGCCAAGTTTAGTTGCTCGGTGAGTGTTGTTCTTTTCCATGAGTTCTACAATGTCTGAATCAACTTCATCACCCAGACTAATTTTAGATATTGTCTCAAGAGTATCAATGTGCTCTTGTGTGGATTTCAGCTCACTACACAACTGCTTTCTCACTTTTAAGGACTTTTCTAACTTGCTTTTCAGATCTTCAATCACTTCTTGTGCACTCTCCAGCTGAAACTCAAGACTATCAATCTTCTTAGATTGCTTGAAAATTTCCATAGTCACGATCTCTACTCTCATGTGGTTAAACCCTTATCTCAAGAGTCCAAGCTCTGATACCAATTGTTGGATTAATCTATGGAAAGGTAAGTGTTGAGAGGGGAGGGGTGAATCAATACTTCTAAAACTTTTAACTATTATTATTTACTCTTCACCGAACTGAATATCATTAATAAAAACATTGAAAAGAATGTAAAGTAAATTAGAAAACCATGAAAGATAAGTCCATGATTTTTGGTCACGCAGAAATCCTTAGTTAGAGGAAAAAAATGTGGTGGGGATGGCACCCACAATCCTTCACTACTGCAGTATAAAGGTTGCTCGGTTAGAGCCACAATGTTAGCTACTTTTGATAGCTTACCCTATTAGGAGTATAATACTTGGTTAAGAGTACAAAAGATTTATTCAGTCTACCTTGTTAAAGGATTTTACAATCTCTCATCTAAGATATGTACCCGATTAGAGGATTTACAAAAATAAGACCTGTTAGGGCCTACCCACCGAATGTGATTTCTACTCTCCTAACTATTAAAAAATTATTACAAATATGTTTGCAAGTATGCATCAACCATAATGTTGTTTAGACTCTTTATTCTCTATAAGTGCATTACCTCATTCTGCACTTGGTAACTTATCTTTTTTGCACCTTAGAACTTCTGCATTCTATCTCCTTTAGCTCTGTCATTGTAACTTCTTTTGTATCTGCAATAGTCACCATCATTTGTCATCTTAATGTTCTGTTCCTTTTATATGATCTTAAGGCGGTTAACCTAATTTAGATCCTTCTTCTTCTGCAGTGGAGTTGAAGCGATGCAAGGTTGGTTTCATTCCCAATGAATTTATTATGATTTTCTTTCATTCGTTGAGTTGCCTCATGACCATGTGTAATTATGTTATTGCAATCCCAATGTTCTACCTAACTTCTGTCTTGAATGCTATGAAAGCTTTCCCGCTCAGCGTCCAGGATCAATGTATCAAATTTGAATTGTTATGTCAACTTTGGTGTATTGGTTAATGTGCTCTCATCTTTCTCGATGACACAACTAATGAACTACAAGTGAATATATCTTTGAATTCATTTATTTGATGATCAACCCAATTACAAATGTGATGATAGACATTAATTAGTCAATGTATCGTCATTGATGTCAACTTATTTGAGTTTCAATCATGGTAAAAAACATCTATAATGGATTAAAGATCTGGAAAAAATAAAGTTTATGAGGTCAGTAATTGAAGAGATTTGTATACACCGAGTTGAAATAGTGGACACCAAGCAAACATAGTGTATACCGAGCACAATATTAACTGAGCTAGGTATCACCGATGCATCATGGTATTGACCGAGTAAAACAAACTGAAGACCAAATAAGATGATGAGATGGCAATTATTTATGATTTAGAGGTAATTTATAATGTTTTTTATTTTGATTAAATGACTATGAAAATTCAAGATGATTGGACAAAGGATATTGAAACGTGATTTTGACACAACTGCCGAGGAAGAATGAAGCAACAAAATTAATGATGGAGATCAAGCGGCAAAATCTAAGGATGAAAATTAAATTAGTTATGATTTCTATATAAGATACAAGAGATTCATTATGAATCATACATGCAAATGCACACATGCATATTTCTGAAGAGATTAACTTCTTGCATGACTGATCAAGCTGGTTGAAGACATAATCAAGCAATTCTACAAACAAAACTGAGCGACAGAGAAAGAATATTTACCGAGCAGAACAGAGTATGAAGAATCAGAGGGACTGAATTTATTATTGATTAGAGGTATTATGTACTTAGCATAGATCTAAAAATATGCAAATAGAGTTGTATTTGAGTCAGATCATTACTCTATCAGTTTAACCATTGTAACAAAAAAATCTCTTAACCAAGTAGGACTTATAGTGTTTATTATGACATTCAATGATTGTTGATTATTTTCTTGTTGACCCCATAGTGAAAAATTGGTCAAGGGAGAAATATTAGTGATAAATCCTCTAACCAGGTCACACCTAACAATGTGCATTGTAACCTTTAATAGGGTTGGCTCTTCACCGAGCTCACTTTAGAAGAGTGAATTATTTTGGGTTACTAGTCCCAAGTGGTTTTTCCCTTAGAAGGGTTTCCATGTTAAAAATATATGTGTTAATGTGTATGGATGTGTTGGATTATTATTTTTCTTTACACATTACTTTATATGCATTGATCGGTAATCATAGTATTGATTTACTGCTACTCGGTAGATGGGTTTGAAATTAAGTTTGAGATAATAGTTCATATTTCACCAAGGTTATTTATATGTTTAAAATTGTTGTTATATACATATTGGATTATTTGGGACTGTAGGATAACTAGAACTAATGGATTCAACCCCCTCTCAGTTATCTAACAATAACGTCTATTTGGTGGATCGGTAACTCTAACACTAATCAGTAACTATCACTACTTAACTTGGTGCTAAATAATTGTTCGATGCTCAGTGTCTTTGATACTCTACTTTACCAAATGTCTACCTTAGTGTATTATTCTTTTTACCGATAATCTCCATTGAATATCATGACTTTGACAAAACTAATGATAACAAACTATCTTATAGGAGTATCACTAAGTTGAGACCTTTCAGAGCCCATAGCCTTCATCATATCACTATCATACCACCATCGTAGCCTTCTGTAGACACCCTAAAATGGACAGGCTTGCGACTTTACATTAAAAACCCTAATTTTCATCTATTAATTAATGGTTTCTTAATCATTAATTAATCATCTATTTTCTTCTAAATTCATTTCTCAAATCATCTAATCCAATCCCCAAATTTAATTAAATAATTAACTTTATTTAATTAATTAAGCTTTAATTGATTAATTACCATTAATTGATTAATTACCATTAATTGATTAATTAAACTCAATTTCCTATAGTTTAAATCAAATATTTAAACTTA
>MU224432.1:2826546-2846517 GCA_018584345.1 Thuja plicata | reverse complement strand
CAGTTAACCAAACTCTATCTCCTCTTAACCAAATAAAGAGGTGGAGTTTACTGTGGATCTCTCCTGTTCCTTTTGATCACAACCGTTCATCTCCCCATCTCTGGGATTGATCTCAACCATTCATTCCGTCACCAAATCCTATATAATAAACCCTTCATAACCATTTGAAGGATCCAAGATTTCAAGCTTACATGTGCCATTACTCTGTCAACATTCAAGCTATCTTGCGATCACACACACTTTGCAATTATCAAATTCTCGACGCTTCTCAAGTCATAGACGCTGCCCAGCCAATACTGAGCATCAAGAACAGTGTTTCGGAAGGAGTAGAGAGAAACAATAGAAGCTTCAAGCATCGTAGGGTTTGCATTCATTTGTCTTCCTTTTTGTTGTTTGTACATTTTATTGCTCACGTTTCTATTATTCGTTTAGTAGTTATTGCGTACTTGATTTGCATTCACTTGTGAACCTTGGCTACTAACCCCCGCCCTTGGAAAGCTGTGGGAAACCGGAGAGAGAGGCATACACCTTCATACTATCACTTGCAAAGTTTTACCACAATTAACCATCTCCATTCTCCCATAGCCTCTTATGTATGTGCTTAAAAATATGACAACACCAACATTTGATATAAAAGATCTTGCAAGATAGGAGGGTAATGGATTCAAGTGTCTCTCGAGTTCATTTGGTAACATTGTTTGGTTTATTTCATGTTCATGTATTTAGAAGTCAATGCTCTATTAGTTGATGTTGGTTTCTGTGCAATATAAAACAGTGAGCAATTCTAGGATGTAGATTACTCACAAAATCATATTATACATTGGAATACAAACCCACCCTTAAATCAATCTGATTAGCACAACCCAAAAAAGATAAAGGGGTTCTAATACAAGATCTAAGTAAAAGGTGGATTTGGATATTACTTATGAATAAAGTGTGATTATGATATGTAAAATCATGAAAGACACTTATGTTATGATAAAGGAAATGACTACTAGCAAGATATGATATCACATATGATGCATAAAAGTAAATGCAAGAGGAAAAGATGAAGAATGAACTTACCTTTGAAGATAGGAGGGAACAAGTGAACTTCAGATCTAGATTTGACTATCACAGAGTTGTCGAACATAGAAATGGTTTTGTTCTGGGACTCTGGTGCCTATATCTTCTGACTCTAGAAATTGTAGATTCCCAGGACTATGCCAACTCAAGTCGGCCTAGTCCAAAAAATTTGGCCTTGTCCTGGAGACCCAAAAACTGGTGAAATCTATAGAGGGCCTATCACTAGTTATGTATCTCTAAAAATATGGATCTGAGACTGTGCCACCCATTCCTACACCCAAGAAAGAAGGGGAAATTGTTGTGGAAATGGGATTTCCTTGGTCAAGCCCCTCTATAGGAATTAACCTTGAAATAAAATTGAAGTTGCATAAGCAAATGTAATCTAGATCTTAAATACAAATCACCTTGTACCTTAATGATGCAATGCCTCTTTGGAGATGATCACAAGTGTTGATGCAACAAATTGGACACCAAAAAAATACAATATGAAATCATGGAAGGAAACCCCTGAATGATGGATGTTTTAGTTTTCCACAATGTTGGATTGAGGAAGAAGAAGAAGAAGAAGAAGAAGAAGAAGAAGACTTGAAATGCTTGATGGCTTCCTTGCACTTTAATCTCTTGAAATGCACAATGGATTGCATGCATGAAGATAGCTTGTAGAAAAATGGATGCCTTATGGATGTAGGTATGAAAATGAGAGGAAGAGGCCTCATTTAATACATATTTTGGGGCTCATATTTCACAAGGTCGACCTTAATTAAGAACCTAGGAGAAACAACCCCACATCAGGCCCACTAAAATAAAAACCCTAAGACAAGGTAAAATTAGTCAACCTTTTCCAGGACAAGGTTTACTTAAGTCGACCTTGTTCATGCAAACATTTTCAAAATTTTCCTGAGACCTAGGGTTGTGAGCCAAAAAGGGGGTTTGAAAGCCTCGGTTCACTGGGAAATCAGAGAAAATCAACAAATGTAAAAAGACCTAGGTGGATGATGGATTATGTGATAGGATGAAAAATGAGAAAATCATGGATAGAACTTAGAGCCATTCTCGACTTTTGAACAAATAATGTTGATTTGAAGGATGAAAAAGATCTAGAAGGATGTGAAATCAATGTGGGAACCCATAGATGATAAAATGGGGCTAAAAATGAGCACCTAATAAGGATGATTACTTTATAGGATGGTACATTGTAGCTCCCACTTTAGCAAGAGTATGATCTTGCCTCATGCTCATTGTAAAGTAGAAGAAAGAGAGAAAGATGAAGATCATGGGCAAACTAAAAGGAGATAAGACATCGCTTAGTTCGAGGAAAAAATCCCCCAAAATAAGGATATTAACTCATACATCCATATACAAGGATACAAAAAGCAACAAAAAAATGCCTAAAGCTTACTAAGATTCCAAGTCAACTAGTTGAAGAGACCTTGCTAGAGAAAATGTCTAACCCGCTAGTATCACTCTCAAAGAGTTATTACAAGAGCACAAGTGATCACCAGAAAAGAGAAAGATAATACATCAAAGATAAGATAAGAATCCATGATACAATTCAATAGAAAAGTGTGTTATGTTATAGAACCATGGAGGAGAGATC
The DNA here is from genome assembly GCA_018584345.1 of Thuja plicata. NCBI lineage: Eukaryota > Viridiplantae > Streptophyta > Pinopsida > Cupressales > Cupressaceae > Thuja > Thuja plicata. The sequence continues at coordinate 2,843,855 of MU224432.1, read as the reverse complement.
AAGACAATTTATGGATGACATAGACTAGGCAAATTATGTTGCACTAGGTGATACATGAGAGATAGATCAAAGAGAGAGAAAAGGGGAAAATAGTATAGAAAATTATGTTTTTCCAGTTCCACCCATCAAAGAGAGGAGGAGGATCATTCCAAGGATCTCAAAAGAGGTCATTTAAAGGACCAAATGTGTGCGGCCAGTCAAAGGACCAAATTTTGTGGTCAGTCTAAGGACCAAATGTGTGCGGTCAATTAAAGGACCAAATGTGTGTGGTCAGTTAAAGGACCAAGATTTTATGGTCTAGCATGTATTAATCAACTCATGAAAAATGATAGGTCAAAAGGTCTAGAAAATTGTGTTATACAAGTTAACCAATCCCGAATATGGGAAAAGGAGAGTGATCTAACCCTACAAAATTGTGTTATGCTAGTGTACTCTCTTTGTCATGCTTAAAGTGAAAAATATATATGTAATAAAGAGACTATGTATTCCCCCCCTTAAGATAGAAAAATAAGTACTATTTTGTCATCTTAAAGAAATGATGAACAAGGATCAAGTAGTTTTAACACCAAGAAAGTATCCACAAGCAACACCTAGTTCAAACCAAAGAGGTGTTAGCTCCTATGAGGCCATGGAAGGGACAAAGGAAAAGAGATACCATACAAGAAGTGTAAAATGGATATTTGTGAAGGATGATACACTATTTTAGTCTCCAAGATAAGAGATTTGTATACCATGGAAGCCCAATGGAGAATAATGGAAGGAGGTTTTGATCAAGGATGTATATCCCTAATAAAAACCAATATTTCTATGTAAGATTGGATGTTGCATGATAGACAAATACAACTTATGCAAGGGAAAATTAGATCCTTGAAGATGATAAGAGAGATTGATAGAATAACCTTGACCTCAAACTGTGGAGACAAGGATAAAGAAGACCTATTATGCTACTCACAAAGTATGAGCACACCATGCATAATGATGAGCCCCCAAGGAGTAGGCTAACAATGTTACATAGCAAGGAGCACCATAATAGGTCCTTAGATGTTATTTAAAGAAACCAGTAGTGAAAAGTAACTCATTGTGACATTATATGTGAACAATTTCATTACCAATGAGTTATTTAATTTTGTAATGTATAGATTCATATTCATTATTAAAGTGGTCATGATATCAGTGATATATGCAGAAAGGAAGATTCATAAGATATTTGATTACACTTGTTTTTTTGTTTAGGCCTAGTTAACACCTTAGCACAGAGAAGATTTGGAAGACACATTTCTTGATTAAAGGTAGATATAGGAGAAGTTTTAGGTGATGAAGGAGAGGATGTTTCAATAGTTTTCTTACTATTTTCCATGCCTTATTGCACACATCATAACCCATGTTTGGAATTGATTTTCAAAGGTGTTAACAGTAGTTGTTTGTGGCTTCTTGTAAGGATTAAATCCTAATCCATAAGAATGTTCATGCCCCTCGTTTCCTAAGTGAACTTTAATTCCTTGTCTATTTTTTCCACATTCATTCCCATTGAATCCTTTTTTCTAGTAAATTATAATGAGGGCCATGATGAGAATCCATATCAGAAAGAGTTAATGGAACCTCGCAGGTCACTATGTCATCATAGTTAGGTTTGATAGTTTCTAAAGATTTGTTAGGAGTGGAAGAAGAAACACAATTGTTACTAATCTCATTATAAAGAGGATTTTTTGTGTTGGATTATTTTTCAGGTTTATACTTTTTAAGGTTCAATGTTGAGACTTTGTATTCTCCAATATAAGTTGGGGTGAAATATAAGGATCCCCAATCATCATCTGAAAAGACATTAGTTGAAGGAGGATCATCCTTACGGTCTTGATCTTGTTCTTCTTCAATAGATGCAGGTTTATTCCTTGACTTAGTATTCAAACAACTATTCGATATATCATCTTTCATAAGTGTGTACATCGGATTATTGTAGATAAACTTGAATTTTTGATAGAGAGTGGAAGGAAAAACATGCATAGCATGTAACCAAGGTCTTCCCAAAATAAACTCATAATTAAGAGGTCTAGGTGTCACATGAATATGAGTATCTGTAATAATCAGACCTACCTTAATAGGTAATAGGATAATGCCAAATGTTTTCTTAGCAATATTATCAAAGCCACGAATAGGAATGTAATCAAGTTTAATAGTTGAAACACTAGCTTTGATCTCTTTCAACATGTCCATACTACAAACATTTAGTCCAAACCCATTATCAATTAAGTTCCTATGAATTAGATTACCATTGATAAGGATGACCACCATAAGGGCATCATGTTGACCTTGAACTTCTTTAGAAGGTAAATTATCATTGGTAAAGAAAATTTGAGCCAGGACAGGTGTAGAATGCATACATTCCAAAAGGGAATTGATATTATCATTATTAGGTGTTGGAGTGGAAAGACTAGTTAAATATTTTTGCAAGGCTTCATGATAAGTAGGAGAAGTTTCAAGAAGTTCCCAAAGATAAATCTTAGCTGGAGTAGCACGTAATTATTCTTCCAAATCATGATCCTTTCCAAGATGTTGAGGAAGATGGGGTGGAGGAGGAAGCATGGGTTGAGAAGGTGGGAGAAAATTAGGAACATTCGGATAATGAGGTTGAGGATTTTTTCTTGTAAAATAGGTATGAACCACCACATGATATTCCTTAATAAACTCCAAAGGATTCCTAGATTTTCTTTTCACGGTTATAATTGGCTTATTCAGAGTTTGAAAAGACCTTTTTTGATTATATCCTTTAAGCGTAATCATAGGTGTAGTGAAATTTTGAGAAGGATGTTGAGGATAACCCTTAATAGTAACCATAGGTTTGTTAGGTGTTTGGAATGAATTTGATTGAGTGCATCCATTGGTATTTATCACAGGCTTGTTGGCTATCCTAGATTGAGCATGAACTATAACATTGACTTGATTAAGCTCTTGATTGTTCATGGGTTCATTACTAGATGGGATAACATTAAGTAAATTGTCATATTTTTCCAAGATGTTCTTAGAAGAGGGATTATGTACTTTCTTTAATGCTTCATCTTTAGAAGGCATATCAAATGAAGGTAAGGTGATAGAAAGTAAAGTATTGATTGTGTCTTCCTCTTGCTCTAAAATATCCTTAGGAGAAGGAAAAACATAAAATATGAATGCATCATCTTTAGAGGAAGAAGGAGAAATGTCAACCATTATATCATATTTTTTTACCAAGGTTTCTTCATGAGGAAGAGAGTAATCAATGACATTATCCAAGAGTTCATCCCATATAGGAGAATCATCAAGGGTAGGAACATCTCAATGAATAAAGCATACCATGGGAGAGGAATATTCATGGTTTATTAAAGTTTAATTCTTAAAGGGGAGGAATATAAAGAAATAAAAGGTAAGTATCATCATCCTTAACCAAAGTATCCCCATTGATAAGGCTTATATTAGGTGAAGAGTTAACATGAATCCTAAACTCTCCTCCCCAAAGAGGAAAATAATTGAGAGAAAGGTTAAAATCATCTGCTTTCTCTAATATTTCCTTATAAGGTGATATAAGAGTGGGAAAAGCAACATCACATGCATTAAATTGATTATTTTTAGTGGTAGCATATTGTAAAGGTAAGTGAGGAGGATGTATCTTTATCTCAAAAATGATAGATTGGTTTTGAGATAATGCCTTAAATAACTTTTGCAACATGAGAAGAAATAAAGAAGTGCATATAAATCAATGAAAGATAACCATATAAATGATAGATGTAGCAAAAATGTGATATAAAAATGCATATAAAGTAGATCTAGATGCATACAAAGATAATCCAACTACCAAAATATCCAAATGCATAGGTTTTTAGCAATATGATGTAAATGCATACAAAATAGATCTAGATATGTAATTTCAGAGAAAGAGGATCTAACACCAAAATCATAATGGAAATATTATAAGTCGGGTTCACAAAATGTACAATATAAAATGGTGAGCAAAGCTCGGATGTAGATCACTCACAAAATCCTATTGTGCATTGGAATACAAACCCTGTTGGATTAACTATGGAAATATAAGTACTGAGAGGGGAGGGGTGAATCAGTACTGCAAAAACTTTTAACATATACTCTGAACATTTATTGAACAGAATACATTGCAGATAAGCATTATAAATCATATAACTCAAAGCATAAAACCATATCTCATGACACCATGATTTTTGGTCACACAAAAATCCTTGGTTAGAGGAAAAAATGTAGTGGGGATGCCACCCACAATCCTTCACTAGTGCAGTAAAAAGGTTGTTTGGTTAGAGCTACAATATTTAGCCACTTCTAATAGCTTACCCTATTAGGAGTACAAAAAGAATTATGAAGTCTACCTTGCTAAATAATTTTACAATATATAATCTAAGAGATATACCCTGTTAAAGGATTTAAAAAATGAGACCTATTAGGGCCTACCCAATAGTGGGATTTACACTCCTCTCAATACAATAAAACTCAATACACAATGTTTGTGAAAATGCATCAATCAAATGCTATTCAAAATCTCTATGCTCAATGATTTCATTACCTCATACTACACATGGTAACATAAAACTTATTCATTTTCATTGTTCTTCTATAACTACTCTGTACTCGATACTGCTCTTTCTATGTCACTGTCTCATACTCTCTATCTCATTCTCTCACATGCTCGTAATGTTCTTCACTCTCTGAAGTTTTATATGATTTTTGGGTGGTGGAAAATTTATAGGTCTTTCTCCTTCAATGGTGTAGGTTAAGTGGTGAAAGGTTGGTTTCATTACCAATGCATTGTTCCTGTTATTTTTGATTGGTGTATCTGCTCGTGATCATGTGAAATCAGGTGTTTTTAATACCAATGTTCTAACTAACACTCAGCTTGGATTCTGTAAAATATTTTGTGCTCGCTGTCCAGATTCAATGTATTTTCATAAATAGTTATGTCGGCTCTATGATAATCGGTAACATGTTTTTCTATTTCTCGGCAACATAGTGCTCTCGACTCGGTAACTATCTCTACTTAGTGACTAACATTGCTTAGTAACCAAATTTCTCGGTAACTGTCACTGCTCGACGTTTGTCTCTTCTTGGTGACTAACTTGATTTTCTTTAATGATGGTCTCTTTTCTCTTTACCGACTGACTTTATTAACTCCTTCTTTCACCAACTCACTCTTATGATCAATATGACTTTAACAAAACTAATGACAATACAATAACTCTTAGGAGTATCAATCTCCCCCTTTGGCATTAGTTTGGCATCTTTGACAAATAATCAAAGTCATAAAATTTTTGTATAACTCCCCCTTTGATAATACTTCCTATATAATATATCTTCACTTATACATATACATATAGATCTCCCTTTTTACATATATATCCCATTTTTTAACAAATATGCCAAAAACAAAATTACTTACTTCGCTCTGCTAGATATATCTAATAAAAAATGTGTTTATACCTCTCCTGTGCATCTGCTAGGGATGCCTCCCTTGCTTCATTTTAGGATTTTAACACAATAATTTGTGCACCAGTATCAACTTCCAATCCAATCATGTTGTCCAGGGAACTAACATCTAGAGTATTGACCAAATCTTTGACAATCTGTAAATGATTTTGCATTGATTCAATGTCGGGAATCAAAATAGCTTGCAACTCAAGTAGTTTCATCCTTATCTTGTTCTCTTCTCTTCTAATTTAATTATGCATTCCCATCAAATTTTTTTAGCCTCAGGAAATATTTTTGCGGTGGTCCAGGATGGATTGTTACATTCTTTAGCTTCTCGGTCAGCTCTTTCTCTACAGACTCATCTTTCTTTTTGACTTCCTTAGTAAATTGTGATATTGGAAAAAATATTTGAAATAATGAAAGAATATCATTTAATCTTTTATCTAGTTCTATGCATAGTTCAGAAAGTGATACCTTATCTAATGTAACATTCTTCAGAATATGTTCAATGATTTGATGTTCCAATTTCTTCTCATGAACTTTCATCATATACTCAGTGGTGTCCTTGCTTGGTTCTTTTATTTGTTGCACTAGCTCTTCCACTTGACTAAGTAGAATTCCCTCTTTATTTATATCATATTTAGGGACAATCACCTATAATACATCCTTAACACTTTCTAGTACAATGGTCTTTCGTTTCTTTTGCAATAATTTGTCTTGTGTTGCTTTCTTCATCTGTAAATCTGCATATTCAGATAATTCTTTTGGTTTAAGTGTAGAGAATTCTAACTTAGGTACTATAATCAGTTGACTCAGGTCAACTTTCTTTCTCTTCTTTGATTTATTCTTCTTAACCAAAATACTCTCACTAGTAGAAAATTTCAGGGAACGTGATGCCTTCAATCCATCAGATCTAGTTTCGGTTGAATTACCTTCTTCTCTATTTGATTCTTTCTTGTCTTCTTGCATTTTTATTTCTTCTCCTTTTCCTTTTCTTCTTGTTTATCATATGTTTTCTCTTCATGTTTCTCCTCTTATTTCTCTTCTTGTTTCTCCTCTACTTTCTCTTCTGGTTTCTCTTCTGATTTCTCTTTTCTAGCTAATGGGGCTTCTCCTTTTCTTGTTCTTATTTTTGTCCTGCAATCTCGGTAGTGGGAACTGACTTGGTGTTTTTTTATGTGGTGGTATCAATTTCCTTAGGATCCTCAATTGTTTCTTGTTTTGTCTCCCTCTATTTTTTGGTGGTCTTATCCTCTGTATCCATAGCAACGTCATACATACCTTCTTGAATTTTAGAGTAATCTTGCACTTTTTTTAAAACTTGTTACATCAAGGTTGTTTTAGCATTGTCATTTATGTCCATAGACTCGGTCTATGTTTACTTTGTTTTCATGAAATCGTCATATTGTGTTATCTCATCTACTAGATCTTTGTCAGTGATGTCTTCAAAATTAATCTCATCATTCTCAAGTGTCATATCAATAGGGTCAATCCCGCTTTGATTTTATTTACCAATTTCATCAAGTTTATCATCATTTATTTTTTCTCCTTTTGACTCGATTGTCTTCTTTGCAAATATTTCTCTCTATTTGTCATCAGTCTCTTTTTGTACTTCCTCTAATTCTCCGATCATAATCCTTAGAGATCTTCCTTTTACAAGGAATCGTTTAGAGTACTTCTTCAATGCTTCATCAATTTTAGGAAAAGATAACTTAGGTACAATTAGTCCTAGAGATCTTTCTCTCATTTTCTTTTCAACATTCATTGCATATTTCCATCTTGCATCAATCTTGTTATATATCTCAATAGGTAAGTTATTGACAATTTCTATAGGCGTGTATCTAAATTTGTGTAAATTAAAAATAATCACATCTTTGATTTTTACCTTGTTTTCATCACTCTTTTTTTCATACTTAGCATATTTCATCCCAGAAAATTCTCCATGCGTCTTCAGTGTATCAAGAAAGTCATCTAGACTTCTTGGTGGTCAGAGTTAGTTTTGTACAACTTTGAATTGACTGAGATCCTCATATTTAGTCTCACTGTCTGCTTGCAGTTTCAACTTTATTATTGGTTTGTTAGATGTTTTTCTTCCTCTTACATAGGTTTTAGCTCTCAATAGCTCCACCTCATATTTATTCTGTTATGTTGGTGTAACACAAGATCTTGTAGATTATCTTGTACCTTTGATGCTTGATGATGCCTTCATCACTTGTAGTTTCTTGTCCTTTTCATTAGATGGTTCTTCATCATATTCTACTCCAATATTCTTTTCATAGATCAACAATCATTTTACTTGATTTTCTTTGAGCTTTAGGTATCAAAATACCTTGTTTGATCTTTTCCTTCACTTCCTCATAAGTCCCAAAACACTTTTCTCTTCTGTCAACTGGTTTAGTTAGCAGGGTTTCAATTTGTTGTGAAACAATGTCAATGTTTGTCTCATATCCCATTTTCTACAACCATATAGACCTAGCCTCAACAACCTTAATAATTTAAGTGTTTGCATCTACCTCAAAACATATGGTGTCTTCATATTTCTCCACTAATTAAGGTGGAATTATGAATCTTTTATGCATTTTTGATTGAAAATTTGAAAAATAATCATTCATCACCATGTAAAAATTATCTCCTAAGCTCAAGATGTATTCATTTATCTAATATATAACTAGTTTCTTTGCACTCCATATCAAATTCCCAACAGATGGAAATAAGTTATGGAAATGGAAGAATATACATACCAATAATGATCCAAACTTCAGTGTGTTGGACTTGTCTTTCCTTATGCTATTCATATTATAATCATATAGCTACTTCAACAAGATTTCACATATATCAATCTGCATACCTTTCTTAACAATATTATATGCAAGGCCTATGGCTCCACATGGTACACTATCAACTTAGAAGGACTGGAAGACTCAGTAAGATATAACATTACAGGCAAACCTGAGCTCAGGATCTTCCACAACTGATATTTTGAGACCTCTTCTATCCCATTATGCTTTTGTCAGTTCACATAGCTTGTTCTTATCAATCTACTTATTAGCCTTCGGTTTGTCACCAATAGGGTATCCAGTCACTATGTGTAAAATGTCCTTTGTAATCTTTACTGGTTGATCTAGCCACATGAATTGATCATGAACTCATCTTAATACCATTCTTATCCACTCAATCTTGAATAATCTTTGTAGATGTTGGGTATGTATTAAACCCCCAATTTCCAGATGGATGTGATCATCCTTCAGTTTTCCATTTTCTCATAAACTTTGGAATGATGTATCAATTTATGCTTCACATATCTCTTCTATCTTGCAGTGGATAAAAGTATGAATGCCTTCAATCAATATAACCCTTGCAGGAATAGATGAGAGAGATTCCATATTGTCTAGTTTGGTTTCCTTCACAGGTGGAAGTATGTACTTAGGGTTGACAAGATCAACTGTCTCAACAACTAGGTTTTGAACCTTAGGTGTCATTACTATCATATTTATCACTGCTCGTATGAAATGGGGTTTCATTCTCTATAACTCGGTTCGCACTTCACAGCTAGGTCAACACTAATAATTACTCAAATATTCTCAAATGACCTTAGATTAGTTTAGGATTTCCTTAAAAATCTCTTGGATTCTTGTAGATGACTTGAATCTGCAGCTCACTAAAATTCTCTTTGGAAACTATAGGTTAAATGATAGACGAAGTGGTCTATATATACCTTTTTCTCGATTAGGGTTTCCAACAGCTAGAATAATGGTAATAAATACTAACACTGACTCACTTTACACCGATTACCATACTTTACTTCCTTTTACCAAATGATTTAATATAGGATTTCCTTTTACCGATTAAACATGGAATACATACTTCATAATATCTATCCAAATGCATCTTAATATGCTTATATGGATCTCTGCCAAAATGCTAGGAACCGATTTAAGATTTGAAATTTAGTTTTTTAGCTCCTACACATACCTTTCACCGATTAGGAGGAGTTAGGTGCACTAGACCTGAAGGATTCAACGTCATCGACAAAAAGGTGTTCCACCATCTAAAGTTTTCCTTTTCCATGTTTTGTTCATCTTGTTTCTCACATCTTCAACATTTACATTCTCTTTGTAAGTTGTCTCTTCCTCGATAGGAGCTTTACCTTAGTACCTGCAATATTTGGCTAGGTGACCTACCTTGTGATAGTGAAAGCATGCCATGTCGGGATTTCTCCATTCTCTTATATTATTTCTACCATGCATCAATATGAAATTTTCTGCAATATGTCCATATCTCCCACATGTTGTACATGAAATCCTTGTGTTGTAGTCTCATGGTATAGATGTGCCTTGTCAGTTTATTAGTGTATTTTTTTGGCTAGGTACCCATATACCATTCCTTATTTATGACCTACAATCTTCAGATTTATGACAATATCTTTTACAAGTATTGTAGTAGCCATCAAATTTCATCTTCCATGAGTTGTTAGAAATCTTAGATCTACATTCAAATGCTTGATGTCCATATTTATTGCAATGATAACAGTAACCATGAAACTTTGGAATACTCAGTGATTTACCTCTTTTTCTTGTATTTCCAGGTTTTTGATAGTAGTAGCAATTTGGTTTCTGTATCTTCGGTGGGGTAGCAGTATCTCGGTTGTCAGGTTGGTTAGAGGACTCTCCTTTCTCTATGGTTTTGCTTTTAGTGAATCCAAGTCCAATTTTATCTCTCAGTTGTTTCTGAATTCTAAGTTGTTTATCCAATGTCCTTAATGATTCTTCATTTAAGTTTAGTACTTCATTGGCTTCCTTTTATGCTTTTAGTTCACTATTCAATCTTTCAATCTCAGACTTTAGTGTTTGATTCTCAAATTCCTTTATGGTTACCTCTTGATTTTCATTCACTAACTGGTCGGTTCGAGCATAATGAGTTTGGGTCATTCTCATTATCTCATTGTCTTTTTAAGTTAGTCTCTTTCTAGCTTTCCTTTTTTCTTCTTCTACCATCCTCTGCACATCTTCAGCTTTTCCTTTTGATTCAAGTATCTCACCCATTCTAATCCCTTGTACTTCCTGATCTTTCTTTATTAGGTTCAACTGCTCGGTAAGTGTATCACTCTTTTCCATCAAGTCTGCAATAGTTGTATTAGATTCATCATTTAAACTTCCCTCGAATGCAGTCTCAAGTACATCAACATGTTCTTGTGAGGACTTCAATTCATTACATAAGTTCTTTCTCACACTTAGTGATTTTTCCAATTTTCTTCTTAGATCATTAATCACCTCTTGTGAACTTTCCAATTCAAACTCAAGACTCTCAATCTTCTTAGCTTTCCTATAAATTTCCATGGTTATGATCTTTTAATATTAGGTGGTTAAACCTTTATTTCAAGATTCTAGTCTCTAATACCAATTGTTGCATTAACTATGGAAAGATAAGTATTGAGAGGGGAGGGGTGAATCAGTACTGCAAAAACTTTTAACATCTACTCTGAACATTTAACAAACTGAATACATTATAGATAAACATTATAAATCATATAACTCAAAACATAAAAACATATCTCAGGACACCATGATTTTTGGTCATGTAGAAATCCTTGGTTAGAGGAAAAAACTACGGTGGGGATGACACCCACAATCCTTCACTACTGCAGTAAAAAGGTTTCTTGGTTACAACTACAATATTTAGCTACTTCTGATAGCTTACCCTGTTAGGAGCACAAAAAGACTTATGCAGTCTACCTTGCCAAAGGATTTTACAATCTCTAATCTAAGAGATGTATCATATTAAAATATTTACAAAATGAGACCTATTAGGGCCTAATCAATGATTTCATTACCTCATACTACAATCGGTAACATCAAACTTATTCATTTTCATTGTTCTTCTATAACTAATTTGAACTCGATACTACTCTTTCTCTGTCAGTGTCTCATACTCTCTATCTCATTCTCTCACACACTCATATTGTTCTTCACACTTTGACCTTTTATATGATGTTTAGGCGGTGGAAAATTTCTAGGTCTTTCTCCTTCAATGGTGTAGGTTAAGAGGTGCAAGGTTGGTTTCATTCTCAATGCATTATTCCTCTTATTTTTCATTGGTGGATCTACCTTGTGATCAAGTGAAATTAGGTGTTTGCAATCCCAATGTTCTAACTAACGCTCACCTTGGATTTTGTAAAAATTATGTGCTTGGTGTCCAAATTCAATGTATCTGCATTGAATAGTTGTGTCAACTTTGTGATACTAGGTAGCATTCCTTGTTCTTGCTCAATGACATAGTTCTCTCATCTCGGTAACTATCTATACTTGGTAACCAAGTTGCTTGGTAATTGTCACTTCTTGGTGCTTGTCTATGCTCGGTGACACTTGATTTTCTTTACCAGCTGTCTATTTTCTCTTTACCAACTGACTTTATTAATTCCTTCTTCTTTCACCAACTCACTATTATGATCAATATGACATTGAAAAAACTAATGAAATAAAATAAATCTTAGGAGTATCAAACCCACCCTTAAACCAATCTGATTAGCACAACCTAAAAAGGATGAAGGGGTGCTAATGCAAAATCTAAGTAAAAGGGGGATTTGGGTATTCCTTATGAATAAAGTGTGATTATGATATGTAAAAATATGGGAGACACGTATTCTATGATAAAGGAAATGAATACTAGCAAGATGTGATATCAGATCTGATGCATAAAAGTAAATGCAAGAGGAAGAATGAACTTACCTTTGAAGATAGGAGGGAATAAGTGAACTTCATATATGGATTCGACTATAGCAGAGTTATCATAAATAGAAACAGTTCTAGATTTGGGACTCTGATACCTGTATCTTTTGACTGTAAAAATTGCAAATTCCCAAGACTATGATAACTCAAGTCAGCCTAGTCCCAAAAATTAGGCCTAGTCCCGAAGACCCAAAAACTAGTGAAATCTATAGAGGACCTAGCACTGGTTTTGTAACTCTGAAAATATGAATCTGAGACTATCTGCCTATTCCTACACACAAGAAAGAAGGGGAATTTTTTTGTGGAAAGGGGTTTGCCTTGGTCAAGCCCATGTATAGAAATTAACCTTGAAATGAAATTGAAGTTGCATAAGGAAATATAATCTAGATCTTAAAGACAAATCACCTTGTACGTCAATGATGCAATGCCTCTTTGGAGATGATCACAAGTGTTGATGTAATAGCTTGGACTCCACAAATACCCAATAGGAAATCATGAAAGAAAACCCTTGAATGATGGATGTTCTAGTTTGTCACAATGTTGGATTGAGGAAGAAAGAGAAGAAGAAGAAGACTCAAAATGCTTGATGGCTTCCTTGCACTTGAATCTCTTGAAATGCACAATGGATTGCATGTATGAATATAGCTTGAATAAAAATGGATTTATTATGCATCTAGGTATGAAAATGAGAGGAAGAGGCCTCCTTTTATACACATTTTGGGGCTCATATTTCACAAGTTCGACTCCACTTAATCACCTAGGAGAAACAACCCCACATCGAGCCCAAAGCCCACTAAAGTAAATCCCTAGGACAAGGCCGAATTAGGTCGACCTTTTCTAGGCAAACATTTTTAAACTTTTCCCAGGACCTATGGTTGTGTGCCAAGAAGGGGGTTTGAAAGCCTCAATCCACCAGGAAATTAGGGAAAATTTAGAAATGTAAAAGGCATGTAAAAGGAACTAGGTGGAAGATGAATTACATGATGGGATGAAAAATGGGGGAATCATGCATAGAACTTAGAGCCATTCTCGATTTTTGAACAAATAATGTTGATTTGAAGGATGCAAAATAGCTAGAAAGATGTCAAATCAATGTGGGAACCAGAGATGATAAAATTGGGCTAAAAATGAGCACCTAATAAGGGTGCTTAGTTTTTAGGATCGTACAGTTTCATTTATGTACCTGGAGTTAATGGTTGGGCTTATTGGGTATGAAAGTTAGGTTATTCCAATTCCACCATCATCACATTTATAACATCAATTTTCAACTAACCATACCATAATTAAATTCCTTCATTACAAAAGCATTTGAGGCAGAAAATTTCTAATAATATTACAGATTCAATCCAATGATGTTAAACAAAGAGCAAAGGGAACCATCTACATGCAGTTGCTATAATTATCAAAACTTAAGTGTTTGTACAAATACCGTTTTATCATTATTTTCAACTTGTGTAGAAATTTTTTTAATAAAAACATAGAACACATCTAATAATATGACTAACATAGGTAAAATTTTGTATCAATTCTTAACATCAATGAAAAACTTGCTAAAAGTATGTTACCGAAGTAAGTAAATGCATAACTATCTACTCTGGATTGATATTTTACACCTTTGTGATACCATTTGTGTCGAGTAAATGCAAATCATTCTTGTAATAAATATTTTATTGTGTTTGATATCTTCTATAGATATTTTATTTACTTTTTAATGCATTGTTTTTAAATTACATCATTATTTGGAATGTCTTCATTGCTTCCAAACCTTTATAAATGCTCAATCATTCATATTTCTTGCAAATCCAATATTCTTTCAATTTCACTTAGAAAGAGGACTTGAATAGTGTTAAAATAAGTTGATATTTGACATTGGAGATTATTAAATGTCATGAAATAAATTAAAATTAACACTATGCTTCTACCAACAATTTATCCTAATTCCAAACTAAATTTAAGAAAAATGTAGATGTATATTAACCTCATAACTAAACCTAGTTGTTGAAATAATTTTAAAATAACTAAAAGAAATGACTTCTACTTTCCATATGGATATTAATAAATTCAATGATACTAGTTATTAGATGTGAAAGTTCAAGATGAAAGATCTAGTTGGAAGAAGAGATTACGGGTTGCATGTTTCTGTTAAGCAACTAATGGTGATGATGTTGAAGACTGAGATAAGAGGAATACAAGATTGTAGAAAGATTAGATCTATTTTTATTTTTTCACTGATGTTAAGGAATTGATTTCTGGCTTATATTAAGTTTCCATATCATTCAGAGTATGATATAAGTTGAGCGAGTTAAGGAAAAGAGGAAGTGCAAAGTTGTGAAGCTGAAGAACTTAATTGGGAAGCTAATAGAGATTAGACAATGATAAGGTAATATTGGTATAGTTGTTTTCTACTTTACACTTGATGATATCAAGTCAGTAAAGAAGAATGGTCAAGTTGATAAAGGAAATAATTAAGTTATTGAGCAAGAAGAAGTCTGTCGGTAAAAGGAAGTGTTTATCAGTAAAGACACCGAGAGAAAGCCAAGACACCGAGTACATGAAGTTAGTTACCGAGCATGGAACAAGGATCAAAATGACATTTAGTGAAGAGCCACAATGATCTGGAAGATTCCAAGGATAAAGAAAATTTAGTTACAGAGATCTACGATCAGGAAAATTCAAGGTGATGATCCAGGTAAAGATTAAGCGGAAAAAGTGATGGTACCACTTCCAAGAAAAGTTCAAGTTCCGAGGTGATGCTAATGTGGTTCACCGAGTATCAATTTCATTGAATCAGTTCATAAAGTTTATCTGAAAGCTAAGAGTAAACAAAATAAAACCTAATCAATGAGATTAAGAGGCAAAACCGAGTCTATATAAGGATGAATTTGAATGATAGAGAAGCTGGCAAGTTGAAGTGTGGATGTGCTATCGAGTAAAGTAATGAAGATGAAAGAGGTGGAAATCCAAGTCTGGAGAAAAGACTGATGAAGTGTTCATGCCAGTAGTGACAGAGCACATAAGGGACTCGATCAAGCAAGAGGTAGTTGTAGTATTACATATCAAATTCTATATTGTTGCTTATTAGCATTTGTACCAAAAAAATATCTTAACTGAGTAGACTTAACAGTATTTTGTAAAATCCTTATGAAAGGTGACATTCTAAAAGAGTGTCTAAATCCCTTTAACCAGGACACTCCTAATAGGGTGAAGATCCAAACAGATTTGAGGAAAATCCCCTAACAGGGTCACATTTGACAAAGTGCATTGTAATCTTTAATAGGATTGGTTTTTAACCGAGGGTACTTCAAAAGAGTATTTTTATTTGTGGGTGACAATTCCCATGGATTTTTCTTTTTATGTAATTGGGTTTCCTCATTAAATACTAGTGTCATATGTGTTGAATGTTTATTGTGCACGACATCTATTGATTACTTAAGTTTTTTATTTCTATATTGAAGTTATTGTTGATTTGGTTAATATTGAAGTTTTTCTTACCGAGTTAAATCAGAGTTTAAGTATTTAAGGTTTATAGAATCATTGTTTTATTATTCACCCCCCCTCTCAGTAAACCAACAATCGGTATCAGAGAAAAGTACTCTAAAGAGATAAGTGTAAAACACTTGAGTAAAAGATTTGAAGATGTATAAGAGGGAGGCACCAAAATTGAATAGGGATAACTTATCTACATGGAAAAGTAAGATGAGGTTGCACTTATCTATAATTGGAGAGTATGAAATATACTATCTTGACAATAATTACTCACCACAACCACAATTTGGGCCTATGAAACTTGAGAAAATAAGAGAAAGGCAAGATCACACACAAGTTATGATTGAGATATCCTCTTCCCTCACCGACCTAGAGTTCAATGACCTTAAAGGATGTGATACAAAAAAATAGATGTGGGATAATATTGTATTGGTATATGGTGGAGATCAGCATGTTCAAAAGGAAAAAGCTGAAAGTTTGAGAGGAAAATTTGGTTTTATGAGAATGAAAGAAGGTGAAACTGTTGCACAATACAATACAAGATTGAAGGAAATTGTGAATGCTATCAGAGGTGTTGGAGGACACATAGAAGAAGAATGTGTACCAATTAAACTATTGAGGACATTGTTTCCCATATATGTCATCCGAGTATCAACAATACAAGAACTGAGATCCATTCCTCAAATGCATGTTTCACTGGATGCTACAATTGGTAAGTTGATTGCTTTTGAGTTAAATTACTTTGAAAATAGTTTACCTACCAGTACTAGGATTGATTATGCATTCAAGTCATCTTCAAAAATTGGAATCTCTAGAGAGTCTAGATTAGGTGATGACTATGAAAGTAGTGCGAGTGAAATGTTTTATAGTTGCAAAAGTGAGATAGAAGACTTGTATGTCGAAGATGAAAGAAACCATGAAGAGTTTGAAGCTCTACTAGCTAGAAGACTATAGAGAGGAAAAGGAAAATACTGAGTAATGGTACCTTTGAAATTATTTAACTATAAAAAGATTGGTCACATTGCAGCTAGATGTACGGACAATGACAATGATGAGAATAAAGACAACTGAGATAATAACAAAAGAGAGAACAAATTCAGGAGATTCTAAGATTTCAAGAAGAAAGGTAGGAAGTTATGCCACATTTCTAATGAAGGACTAACTGATGATGATACAAATCATGATGATGGTGAAGAGGTTGTTGGAATAATGATCTATTTTTCATCAGTGAATGCACTTAGTGAAAACACTTATTCGATTTTGAATGCTTACCGAGCTCATCACTCAGTCCACAGCCTATACCGAGCATTCAGTAAAGCTTACCGATCAAATAGTTCAAACCGAGCAGTAAGGTAGTCACCGAGTATATGAGAAGAGCAACATTTACCGAGCAGACGGTAGTCACCGAGCTTCACTGTAACTACCGAGTCACCAGTGGTTACCGAGTGACACTATATCTACTGAGTCACCACAGCTACCGAGTTCCAAGCTACACTTCAGGACTAGTATGGAATGAGCTTCTACTCTTACCGAGAGCATGACGATGCTGAGTATTGTAGTGGATGCCGAGTATCAGAAGATCACCGAGCCAGCTTGAGGAACCGAGCTTCTACCGACTCAGTAATATTTTGTTCACCTATG
>MU224432.1:2745432-2798974 GCA_018584345.1 Thuja plicata | reverse complement strand
ATGTTATTTACTCATTTTTAGCTTAATCTGATGTTATTTGGTGTCTTTGTTGTCAGTTTGATCTCTTACATGATTTTCTTGTCATGATATATGCTAACCCGCTAATGTTTGCATGTTTGAGCTTGCTACCAACAGATTGAAGATTCCACGTATACACACTACTACCATATGACTCCTCATAAGAAGTGGTTTTCTAAATATTCAACTTATCAGGAAGGTGAGGTTTTTCATAGAGACAACAGTACCAAGTGAATTATTAATAAAATAAACTTATAATTATGTTTCAGTGATGGAAGGGTTCAAAACCTTGATGATGCTTTGCATAATCAAATACTGCCATAAAGTTTGGTTTTATATCCAAGTTAAATGATTTTATTGTGTGGGGTTCAACACTTAGTGTGTTGGTTAAGTGGTGGTAGTGTTGTTGTCCCCACCCAAGTTCAAATCTCAGCTTTGTAATTAGGAGACGAGGTCCCCCATTTGTGGCCTCACTGGTTCATAGCTCCAGGTCGAAAGTGTTTCACATGGAGTCGGAGGGCATGTTGTGTCAGCATCCCCAGTCATGTTAAAAATTTTACCAGGCACTTTAAAAAATTGAGTCTACTGTGCATGTAATATTTGTGAAGTTTATTTTTGTTTGGTAAGAAGGAAACTAGTGGTTTCTAGAGGATATCATATTAGAAACTTTTCTAGGATGAATAGCTCCATATTTTATAATTATGTCAATATTATTGGAATTGAAATTGCATTTATATTTCATCATAATTTAATTCATATAAGTAAAAAGGGTCTTAGGACCAATGTGAATAAAATTTTAGTTGATATTTTTTTTATTAATATGCTAGAATGCATGACTTATGTGAGCATTGTGTGTTTGAAACACATAATAAATCTTCATTTATAGCTAGAAGTAATAGAGATACAAAATAGTTAGAAATTATTTATTTATATGTGTTTGGTTCAATGGATGTGGGTTTTATGAAAATATTTCTATTATGTTACAGTCTTTGATGATGATTCTAAATAAATCTGAATTTATTTTGCATTAATTTTTCACTAAACTTAAGAAATTTTAAGCCCTAGTTAGAGGAAAATAGATTTTTAGCCAAGGGTGTTGATATTTAATATTGGTGGAGAATATTGATCCAATAAATTTGATGAATTATGTAATAATGAAAGTATTATGCATAAAATTCTACACCTTACATTCTCCAAAAAAATGGGGTACCAGAAAAATTGAACCAATCCTTAATGGAAAGAGCCAAAAGTATGATATGTGTTACATATCTAGATTGATTCTTTTAGATAGAGATTTTAAATATTTCTTTTTATTTGGTTAAATGCTCTCCTATTTAGCTCTTGTTGATAAAAATCCTTGTGAATTTTTTTTCTCTAAATATTTGATTTTCAAATAATTTAGAGCTCTAACAAAGGTGAATAATAACCAAAAGAAAAAGATGGAACCAAAATAGTGCACTTTGAGGAAAAAAATAAAATGAAGAAGATGTATATGTGGAAAAATAGTTAGATGGATCAAATTATGCAAAAGAATAAGAGAGTTTAGATGACGATGTGAAAGACGAGCATACAAAAGAATAGATAAGGCTCATTACTCCTACCTTGAAGAGATCCACATAATAAAAGAAAAGTATATCCCACTAGATTTATATTGTGCATTTTATTTTTTTGGGTGCTAACAATGAACCTAGGTCTTTCAAGGAGGTTTTCTCTCTCCTTAAAAGATGGTGATTCTTGGGTGTCAGTCATGAAGAGGATATTATGGCCTTTGATGTTAGGATTGAGATACCATCTACCTTGTAAATCATATGTCGTGGTTCATTGGGAAAGTACTCTTAATAAATTAGGGTGTATTGGATAAATAATTCATAATATTTATTCTCACTATTGTTTGATGTAATACATTCACTAGCATACATGTATTGAAAAATATATATGTAGAATATTTCAAGAAATATCAATAAATCATTTATAAATTATTGACTTAATTAAGCTATTAATTTCAATAAGCAATAATGCTTAACTATGTAAAATTGAATGAGCTTTTAAATAATTATGAATTGTATTAAAATAGAGAAAATGGATGTAGGGGCAATGACATCTTTTGTGGGTCCACAACACACACCCCATTTTGGTCCTCTGACCATGGGGACCCCACTTCTTTTCTTGTGGTTTTTGAGTCTGCCCCTCTCCATGTTCTTTGAATTGGGTCTCTTGAGGAGCCTGTTGAGGAAAAATAAGGTATTTTTGGCCTTTTTTCCCTTTTGACATTTCAGAGGACCCAGAGTGATGCAAGGAGGGATAGTAGGAGGGGCCGAAGGCTCACCCAACTACCAAACCAACATGCATAACCAATACGGAAGCCAAACAACACAGTGAGAGAAGAAAACACAAAGATCCTTTATATTAACTTGATCAAAATCATTACATGTTGGGTTGTAAGGCATTCCTAGTTTTGGCCATATATTCAATGAATTACAATAATATCTTCATACAACAGAGATCGCAAACCTTTTATCTCAATATCTAAACATTTGCTTTCTTGCTCTAAGATTCCCCCTTAAACTAAGAACATACAACCAAATATATACAAGATTCCACCACAAGAGGTCGGTGCTCAAATCCATAAGGGAGACCCAGATTTAGGTCCAAACAGATCCCCATGAGAGATCCCAAATCAATTAAGTCATCATAAATTAACTGAAGAAGTCAGCCAAAGATCCAACTTCCAAAATAAGCATCTCGGCAGATGAACACTGACAATCAGAAACCCGTCGGTAAGCATTCTCGAGCATCAAAAAACTCATCGGTAAAGCATGACCAAGAAAAAAAAAAAAACATGCTCGAGCAATAGAACCCAAGTGACAGAGACAAGCATTCCCAAGTAGCAGAACCCGAGCAACAAAGAACAAACTAAGGAACTAAAGCAAACATCTTTTTGGTGAGCAGGATTGCCAATGACCCAAGATGCTCCTGCATCAGACACCTGAGGTAAATAGAAATGGTTCCCTAAATCATGTATCAGGTCCAACCTAAAATGAATCTAACTTAGATTGATAAATCCAAGATGAGTCCTCAATCATCCTATTTTTCCACTTTACCATATACTCCATGTATTCCTTTCCTCTTGTACTTCTGCCAATTCTCTATTTTAGAATCTTTTCAACTTCCTCTATTTTCTTCTTAGGATAATCACTTGGTACTGTCACTTCTTCATCAGGTTCATGATATTCATATAAGTATGAAATATTGAATATAGGTGATATATCCATTTCATCAGGTAATTCAACTTCATAAGCATTTCCACTGTCAAATCTTCTCAGTATTTTGCAAGGACCAAATTTCTTCATCTTTAGTTTACCATAATTTCCAATAGGAAATCTTCCTTTCCTCATATGAACCATTACTGCATCACCAAATTCAAATGTTTTATGTCTTCTAGATCTATCTGCACTGTCTTTGTATTTTTTATTACTTTTCTCCAGCTTTTGTTTCACATCTTCATGCAATATCTTCATAAATTCTACAAATTCTTCTGCTTCAGTACTTCTTTTCTCTTCTCCAACAATATCTCTTAAATTTGATATACCTCTCGGTTGTGTGCCATGAACAATCTCAAAAGGTGTCTTTCTAGTACTTTTATTCACTGAACTATTGTATGCAAACTCTTCTTGTGCCAACATAAAATCCCAATTTCCTGGTGTGTCTCCAACTAAGAATCTCAACAAATTACCCAAACTTTGGTTTACAACCTCTATTTGTCCATCAGTCTGTGGATGAAATATAGAACTAAAATTCAACTCAGTATCCAACTTCTTCCAAAGTGCTCTCCAAAAATAGCTAACAAACTTATTGTCTCAGTCAGAAATGATACTCCTTTGTAATCCATGCAATCTAACAATTTCCTTAAAGAAAATATTTGTTTTATGTACTGCATATAATTTTTTCTTACATGGTATGAAATGGGTCATCTTAGAAAATCTATCCACAACAACAAATATAGAATCATTACCTCTTTTTGTCCTAGGTAAACCAAGAACAAAATCCATGCTGATATCACTCCAAGGTTTCTCAAGAACAGTAATAGGCATATACAAACTAGTATTCTGACTTACTCCTTTGGCAACTTGACAAACTCCAAAACTTCTTACAAATTTCTGAACATCCTTATACAACTGAGGCCAAAAATATCTCTCCTTCAACAAACTCAATGTTTTATCAATACAACACTACTATGTTTCTCCTTAATCAAAATAGTTCTAATTGATCCTCTTCGTATACACAACTGAATACCTTTGAACAACATATCTTCCTGAATGAAATATTCTTCATACTTATTTGATTGGTTTGAATTAGGTGCTCTGTACACTCTCCACTACTCTGAAAAATCAGGATCACTTTCATACAAATTCTTCATGTCATCAAAACCAAGAACTTCAATTCTCATTTTTGTCAACAAAGATCTTCTTCTACTCAATGCATCAACAACTCTATTAGAAACTCCACTCTTATGCTTAATCACAAATGTAAAGCTCTGCAAATACTCTACCCATTTCATATGTCTCTAATTCAACTTATTTTGACTACCCAAATATTGTAAAGCCTTATGATCAGTATACAATACAAATTCATTTGGCATCAAACAATGTCCCCACTTCTTCATAGCTTGCACAATAGCGTAGAACTCTTGATCATATACATAATATTTCCTTTTTGCATCATTCAACTTTTCACTAAAGAAAGCAACAGGTTTACCTTCTTGAATCAACATAGCTCCAATTGCACTTCCACTTGCATCACATTCAACTTGAAATACCTTATTGAAATTAGGTAAGGATAACACAGGTAATTTAACAACCTTCAGCTTTAAAGCTTCAAAACTCTTATTAGATCCATGTGTCCATTTGAATTCTCTTTTGTCTCCTCTCATTGTCTCAGTCATAGCATTACAAATAGAACTGAAATTTTTGATAAAATTCCTGTAAAAAATTTCCAATCCATGAAATGATCTTACCTTAGTGACATTTTTCAGGTGTAGGCCAACTTAGTATAGCTTCAACCTTCTCTGGATCCATCTTCAAACCATCATCTGAAACCAAAAAACCCAAATACACAAGCTCTTCTTTCACGAAGGAACACTTCTTCAAATTTATCAACAACTTTTCTTCTTTTAATCTCTACAAAACTTGCCTTATGTGCATAAAATTTTCTTCTCTAGTCTTACTGAATATCAAAATATCATCCAAGTATACAATCACACACTTATTCAATAATTTCTTCATAACTTCATTTATTAGTCTCATAAATGTACTCGGTACATTAGTTAAACCAAAGGGCATAACCAACCACTCATACAAACCTTCCTTTGTCTTGAAAGCACTCTTCCATTCATCTCCTTCTCTGATTATGATATGATGATATCCACTCTTCAAATCAATTTTGGTAAAATATCTTGCTCCACTCAAACAATCCATGATGTCATCCATTCTCGGTATAGGAAACCTATACTTTACTGTGATTTTATTAATTGCTCTAGAGGCAGTGCACATTCTCTATTCTCCATTCTTCTTAGGTGCCAACATAGTAGGTACTACACAGGGACTCAAACTTTCTCAGATCAAACCTTTGTTCAAAAATTCATGAACTTGTCAGTTAAGCTCTTCATTTTTGGTAGGTGTTAACCGATGTGGTGCTTTGTTTGGTAAATTAGCTCCATGAATCAGATCCATACAATGAATGATATCTCTCATTGGTGGAAAAACATCAGGTACATTATCTGAAATTACCTCCTTGTACTCAGTGAGTAACTTTCCAACTTCTGCAGGAATGTCATCTTCTATATTCTTACTTGGTTTGTTAGGAATCAAAGCATTATAGATATCATTTTTTTTTCAAATCTTTAACAAACTGTCTACCTTCCATCAGACAAACTTTCACAGATGTACATATCTCACCAAAAGATTCTTCAATCAAAGGTAACAAAACTTGCTTCTTACCATCAACCCAAATAGACTATCTATTCAATCTTCCATCATGTATAGCATGTCCATCATATTGGCAAGGTCTACCCAACAAAATATGACAACAATCCATAGGCATAATATCACATAACACCTTATCATAATACTTTCCAATTTTTAGATTCACAAAACATTGTTCACTCACCATTAATGTATGATCATCCTTGATCCATGAGATCTGATAGGGCTTCAGATGTTTCATCCTCTCCAACTGCAAATATACAACCATTTCCTCAGATTCTAGATTCTCCGAGCTTCCACTATCAACAATCACTTTCCAAACTTTGTCTGCAACTCTACATCTGGCCTTGAACAAAATTTTCCTGATCAGATCTTGCTTATCCTTCTCACTCCATATTATCCTTTGGATTATGAAATTTCCTTCTTTCTCAGCTTCATTTGGTGACTCCTCTTGTGCCAATGCATTTCTACTACTACTACCTTTCTTTCTTGCATGTGTACATTCAAAATATTTATGTCCTTCTTCACCACAATTGTAACAAGTAACTTGGAATCCTTTTCTGCTATAACCACCTCTAGAGTAATTACCTCTTCCTTGGTATGTATTTCCACCTTTCCATTCAGTCATTCCTTTGTCTTTATATGTGTTTGGAATTGACTTGTCTAGTTCAGATCTATTGTTCTCACCATGAGATCTTCCTCTTCCTCTAGGGAATCTACCTCCTCTACCTCTTTGCCTTTGTTCATATCTTTTGTTCACCTCAATGCCTTCCATCTTGACCAAACTGATTTCATCTTGTATGTAACTTCTCAAGCCATTCAGGTATCTTGCAACTCTCTCCACTTCATCCTCAACATGTCTAGATATGATGTCCAATCTGTAGAATTCTTTAGTATATTCTTTTACAGATTTGTCTTTCTGCTTCAAACTTTGTATTCGTCGGATTAGGTTAATGTGATAATCACAAGGTAGAAACTTGTCTTTCAATTTGTTTACCATCTTGTCCCATACCTTGATTTTTTCTTTACCTTTCTTCTTCCAATCCAGTTGCAGATGTTCAAACCAGAGGGATGCATGACCTTTCAATTTTGTGCTTGCAATCTTCACCTTCTTATCTTCTGCTACATTCTCATATTCAAAATATTTTTCCATATTTGTTATCCAGTCAATTAATTCATCAAAATCTAATTTTCCACTATACTTAGGAGGATTAAACTGAGGTGTGGATTTCAAACTTGTCAAAGCTCTTAGGAATCGCTCTTCTTCCTGATTCATCACAGTTGTAGGTGTAGCTTCACCTTGAACCTCTTCAATTTCATTATCACTAACATCATCAAGATGTCTTCCTATGCGCTGGGCTGTCTCAATAACTTCCAATCTAGTAGCAATATGTCTAAGCATATCAGCTAGACCTGGATCTGCATTTCCTCTCCCATGAACCATCTTGAATCCCTCTACAATTGTAGGTCATATCCCAATCTTCTACCCCACAACAATACCAACTAGGTTAGGCTTTCAAGAAGGAACTTAGATCTCACCACACTCTGATACCACCTAACGCAAGGAGGGCTAGCAGGAGGGGTCGAAGGCTCACCCAACTACCAAACCAGCTTTCAAAACCAATGCAAAAGCCAAAAAACATAGTGAGAGAAGAAAACACATAGATCCTTTATATTAACTTGATCAAAATCATTACATGTCGGGTTGTAAGGCCTTCCCAGTTCCATCCATATATTCAATGAATTACAATAAGATCTTCATACAATAGAGATCACAGACCTTCGATCTCAATATCTAAACATTTGCTTTCTTGCTCTAAGACTCCCCCTTAAACTAAGAACATACAACCAAATATATACAAGAGTTCACCACAAGAGGTCAATGCTCAAATCCATAAGGGATACCCATATTTAGGTCCACATATATCCCAATGAGAAATCCCAAATCAATTAAGTCATCAGAAATTAACTGAATAAGTCAGCCAAAGATCCAACTTCCAAAATAAGCATCTCGGTAGATGAACACCGAAAATCATCAACCCGTCGGTAAAGACACCACTAAAACCCGTCGGTAAAGCATGATCAAGAAACAAAAAACAAACATGCCCAAGAAATAGAACCCGAGCAACAAAGACAAGCATGCCCGAGCAGCAAAACCTAAGTGACAAAGAACAAACTAAAGAACTAAAGCAAACATATTTTTGGTTAAGAAGGATTGCCAATGACCCAAGATGCTCCTGCATCATAGAGTCCTCCAAAACACTAAAATAGCTAAAAGGTCAAGCCCGACCCTTTCGATGTTTCGACCTCCGAAGCACCGAAAAGGACAAAATGAAAAACCTTCTAACTTTTTGATGTTTTAGACCCCAAAACACCGAAAGGGGATGAGGCCACCCGACGTTTAGAGTTTTTCCTTCTGAAATGCCAAAACTGGGTGATGTCACCCCATGGGCTATTTAAGTGGCCCGGGCCTCATTATACCCTCACTTGTGTGTTTTAGTCTGTTGCATTTTCTCTACCTCCTACCCGCGCACTCGTCGTCCTCTACTCCTCCTGCTCATCGTGCTCTGTCAATTTCTCCTTGTGTTGTGGTTGTTGTCCTCCCTTGCCTCACATTTTTAGAAGTAGAGTTTTCATCCTTGCCTCTGGCTCATTTTTTGTTTTACATCTTTTGGTTAGGGTTTTGGCCTAGTCGGGTCGTGCTCCCTCCTAGGTCCCTAGGGTTTTACGTCATTGGGCTTGCGGAGGGGTCTCTCTCTTCCTTTGCTTTCTTCTTTTTTCATTTTTAGGAGTTTTGGTATTTTTTTAGCGTCGTGACCTAGTCACAGTTTTTGGCCTCCGAAAGGCCGAAAACCATCTTTTCCCCTCAAGAAATCACCTAAGTACATTTTGCACTTTCAGTGCTATCAACATTTCAGACCTCTGAAATGTCTAAAACCCCTGAAAAGCCAAAAGACCGAACGACCGGAGAAAGGGTCTTCCTTCCAGAGGTTTCAGACTTTCAGAGTCTGAAACTGTTTTCAAACTTTTGCACATCGAAAGCCCGAGAGGGTTTGTTTCTTCGACCTTGTTGTCGTGTTTTTTGCCTTTTCACACTCCAAACTTTCCTTCGGCGTCTTAAAGCCCAAAATGGCCGAAAGAGCAAAAAATGCATTTCTGGATACTTAACGAGCCTCTACTTCTATTTTTCTTAGTTAGTTTGTTTTCCTTTCCTACTTTTTTAGTTTTCTTTCAAATAAAAGATACTGATACTTGCATTCTTCTGACAGGAATGCTTGAGAAACAAAAAACATCCCCGACTAAGTATCTATACAAGGGTAATCACCCCTCTTTGAAGACCAGGAACAAGCATATAGAGATCACCGATATTGGTATAGGGAATGTAGACTAGGATGAATTCCTAGTAAGGTGTTCCTAGCTAGCGGGAAGGTCCAAAGACTACACCTCCATGGTCTTATCAAGCCTAGTTAATGTAGCAGCCCATCCAGTGGTAGTCACATCTTCAAAACTAATCATGACCCTAGAAAATCACTACATCCCAGATGAAAGGGTAATCAAAAATAGAAAAGAGCAGGTGGTTCTAGGCATAAGACCGGACAACATAGAAAAGGTCTTCCACCTCCAAAAGGGCAAAGATAAATTTTGTGATTTCTTCATAGAAAAGGGGCTTAAATGGTTCAGGAACAAAGATGAGGATGCATATAAAGTTGCAAATAAGGAATTCCTCAAACAGCCTCTCCCAAATAACAAACTGGACAAGATAGACCTTAGAAGTGGGTATTTGAAAGATGACATCCAGGCAGTGGTAACACTAATAATCTGAGTGTATGGACTACCTTAGTCCATCCAAATCAAGGACTAGAAGATCCTACTAATAGAGAAGATCAGGAACCGCAAGGCCAAGTTTGATTGGGAAACTATCATAAGCGACAGACTAGACGAACAACTGATCACAGTTAAACACAACCTGAAATTCTACATGATTACATATATAGTGTACTTGTTAGTTGCATAGAAAGATTATACAGGGATCACAAAAAGGGGGAACATCAATGACCCAAATTCATGGACCCATATTGTATATCTATAACTAGTGAGAAGGTAAAATATGCCAAAAGATAGCTAGGATTACATGATAGTGAATGATGCTTTCATCTTCACAATCATTAGATCTATTAAGGGTGATTTCACGAAGAGACTGTCAGAAGAAGCAGCTACCAAAGTGAGGACCATAGGGGCCTACTACATATAGTTTAGGACATTCACATACATCCAAGTGGAAGGATCTACCTTGAAACCCCAGAAGTTTCCCATGTACCCATCTGACTTGGTAATCATTCTAGAAATGGCTAGAGAGCTCGTAGATGCTTATGAGCACATAAAGCATAAGAAGAAGTACTGCTGGGACTTCCCCATTCTCCTAGGACCATACACTCTCTAGTACATGAAATTTTCCAATTCCTTGGCCTCTGAGTAGGATGAGTTCCCACTCTAACTATACAAAACTATCTGGGCCCGATTTGACCCAATAGGTACATATAACCATATCATTGTAAAGTTCTATATCCATGAGCCACCTTAAAGATCACTGGATAAATTGTGTGGACGATCATGAGGTCAGAATCAGAGATTATTGCAAGATATCCCTTATAGTAGCATAGGAGTCCTTGAAGGCCCCAATCCCCACAAAGGTTTGGGAGAAAGATTCAGATAATGTGTTGGAACCAATTTATATTGTGGATAAGATATACAACAAGCTCATCCTGAATGCAAAAACTAATAAAGATGAGAATGATGATATTGAATTTTGAGCTTGGCATGTGGTCAAAACAAGAGAGGCATGGATTAAAAGGCCTTATCAAATGGATCCTATTTCTATAAAAATATTAATGGATCCACCTAGGAAGGGAGATAAGAAACATAGAGAGAGGTATATTATACCCCAATACAAGAAGGCCCCACCTTAGAAGCCAGACACAGTATATTTCCATGAGCGTGCAATAGAGTATGGTCTAAATCCTAGGCATAAGGCCCCAAAAATGAGGATTAAAGGGAAGGTAGATCCTCTATTTGGATCATCACAGGTCACCCAAGATGAAGGCCCTTCCACTTCAAGTCAATCCCCGCTACCACTGGAGAAGGGAAGAAAATCTACAAAAGGAGGATAGCTTCTACCTCTTTGTGACTAGAAACCTTACAAGAGGAGCCACAAGAGGAAGAAACACCTTTGGTAAAAAGGAAAAGGTCTCAGGAAGTCTCTCAAAAGAGGAAAGATAAGGAGATCACAAGGAAACACATAGAGGATCCAAAAGAGCAGGACAATCCTCTGGATGTCTTAGGTTCAGATGAGTTCTAGATATCTGATTTTGAAGGCCTAAAAGGCTTTGCAGACCAGGGACAAGATACACCTGATTCAACAACAGGATTTGACATGGGAGCACCGACACTCATCCAGCCTCAAGTGATCCTCACTCCACCTCTGTCCTAGTTCACTAATCCCACACTAAATGTACTTGTCGCAGGGATGGAATATAACACTGGACAAGGGCATGAAACTCAAGACACCACAATGACTCATAATATAGCAGGAGATAAATCTACAGGAGAGAGTTCTACTTTGACTTCACCACCTCACATTCCCATTCCACCAACCTCTCTCCCACCTCAAATTCCTACTCCACCACCTTCTCTCCCAACTCCAACGCCAACTCCATCTCCTTCAACTTCTACTCTCCTACCTCCCATTCTGAATCTTCGTACTCCTACTCCACCACCTACAATGCCAACACCTAATCCACCACAATCATTCCCTTTTCCTTTCTTCATCCTAATTCCCCAAGTATAAGTAAGCATAGAAGTTTTGTCTCCCTTAAAAACCACAATGGCATCCATGACTACCCACAATGCAAAAGTGTTAATTAGTTCCTTAGGGGATAAAGGCTAAGATAAAGATGAACAAGATGTGGCAGTAGAAGAAGAGAGGGGAGAAGAAGAGAAGGGAGAAGGTAGTTCTAGGGGAGCCTACTAGGGAAGGAAGTAAGACATTGGAAACCCTAGGGCTTAAACATGCTCTAGGATTCATGAGAAAAGATGAGGAACCCATCAAGTCCTTAACAAAGAAAAATTAGGCTCCAAAGAAGTTCATTCATAAGATGGTGGGTCTCATTGACCCAAGTTTACTAAAAGCCTCATTACAGGATGTGTTAGAAAAGGGAGCCACTCCATATTTACCAGCAGATGTGACCCCTTCCTTCATTCAAGCAAGTGTTGACTGGAAGAATGATTTTGAGTAGTACGGAGAAGGGGTTATCAGGCTAGTAGTTAGGCCTTATAGAATCATTCTAATTGAGGCAATGAAGCTGATTGATCTAATGGAGAGTGAGCAGGGATTAGATTTTGAAGTAACCAAATGGACAGATATCCTCCAAGACCTCAAGATTATCAAGAAGCAACGCTTCCAGATCTTGGTCAAGATTTATGAGGGCGAAGAGCTAGACAACTTTAAAACCTAGATCAAGAGAATATCCAAAACAATTAAGGTTTTCAAAAAATTCATAGCCCGCATACTAGAGAAACAAAAGGAAGTCATGGAATGGGTATAAGAAATAGAAGGTTTCTTCACATGTATTGGCCTAGAACTGTACTCAGATCAACAAAAATAAACCCTACGCCCGAGAAAAGAGGTGATACAACAATTCAGAGATATTCTGGAAGGTGTTAGCACCAAAGAGGCCATGCACCAATTGTTCTACTCAAAGGAAGACATGTAGAGAATGTCTGAACATGAAGAAGAGATCAATTTCTTTGCTTCTGAATTGACCATTTTCATAGAGAAGCTAGAATGAAGGATTAACAAGGTCAAGAGGAAAGAAATAAATTATGAGGAAGTTCAAGAGATAGTGCAAAGGCTCTGAGATGCCCATCCAGAAGTGTTTATGAACTGAGTCCTCAGATCCCTTCATCCATTTTTGAGAAAAATTATTCTTCATACTTATCCATTTTCCAAAGGGCTAAATACATCATTTTGGCCTTTCGGCCTATTTAGATTTTTGGCCTTTCAGCCCTACCATATTTTCAGCCTTTTGGCCCCTTTAGGCACTCCATACATTTTGGCCTTTCAGCCTCCAAAAGGAACAAAACTTCAAGGCCTCCATTATTTATTCTGACACTTAGGAAAATTTTGCACTTGGAAAATTTTGGTGCAGAGGCCGGGGTCCAAATTTCAGGGCTTTTCCAGTGAGATCAATTTTTCATGTCAGTTGAACTTTAGATCATATGCATGCCTAACTAGAGTTTTTTTTGGAAGGACTAAGGGTCCTCTATCAATTCCCACCTCAAAGAGGACCCCAGATGAAGATTCCAAGGGAGAACTCGAAGATCAAGAAGAAGACTCCAGTTGCATGCAAAGGAACTCATCTTCTCTCTCTCTTCTTTCTTGGCGAGTTTGATCCCTCTTGCATGGGCAAGATGATTGTAAATGGATTAAAAATCCATGCAAGTTGTCTAGTATCAGTTAGCAATATATTTCTTTAAGAAAAGATTTATTTTTAGTTCCTTTTCATTATTTTAGATTCTCTGATGCCCTAATTTTGGCACTTAGAGTTTGTAGATCAGAACTCTATATATTGTAATAAAAAACAATGCAATAGGGTCAGATTCTTAATGCAATAAAGATCTGCAATTGGTGCTTCATTCGTGGTGTGATATTTTTTCTATCTATGCAAAATTTATGAATGTCTGCATACTTGTTCATTATTTCAAAGAGCCAATTATTTTATTGTGTTTCAAATCTGGGTTTCTATTAGTTGGAGTTTGTTGTTGTTTATCTACCTTGTTGTGACTAATGCATGGAAAATATCATCTATTGGGCTTAACAATAAATATGTCTCATGTGTGCACTTATCCTGGTGGCCTCATGATTTGATAGGTTTTGAAAATCTTGCACGAGTGAATACATTTTCTCTCCAAATGATTGCATCCATCGAGTATATAATTGTGACATTGTATTATTTATACTTTGTGGGTTTGTTCCAAATCTTTCCATCATTCAATTCACAAGGGAGGGTCAACCATGGTTTATTTTTGTTAGGATTTGATTTTTCAGCAAGTTATTTTGTCTCTTGTTACCCTACTCATTTAAATTCTTTCATAAATCTAAAAGTAATCATCTTTAAAACACAAAATTACATCCTTATTTAAATCAAAAATCTTTGATAAGTCAGAAAATAAATAAAAAGTACTAAAGTTGTTTTGCAGTTTGATGTCTTGAACGTACTAGTAAAGACCTCCTCATGAACATTCACATGTATCTTCAACTGAGTAACCAAGTAGGTTGTACCACGACCCTGAAGAACCTTGGGAATAACTTCATTATTCTTTCAAGAGAGGAAATTGAATCTCAAGATCCTAGCAATTGACTTGTGTAAAAACAATGCTCAACAGAAGTGGTGCTAGAAGGAGGGCCTCAAGACTGAAAAGTTGGATAACACTGGATCTTTTTCTCTAGAATGATTTGAGCAAGTGCTTAGATCATCTCTGCAAAGAGGTGAGTTCCATGAACTCACTCACCACCGTAGATCTCATAGTGACAAAGGGAAGACAAGAGAGAACTCCTCTCACCATCCTACTGAGTTATAGAACCCACTTGGACAACAATCACACATCATTGTCCTGAGTATTCCCACAACCATAAATCAAAATCAAAATTCACCACAATCTCGTCCAATGGCTTTCTTCACTAATGCACAAAGCTCACCATTAAACCTTGTTGGTCAAATCCATGAATTGTCCAAAAATATAGAGAATTTTTGCACACGTTTCATATATGGTGAATCAAGGACAACAAAAGAGCACATCTGTGCCTTCAAAGAAATCTATAGCCACCAAGAGATTTCCCACCAAGATGTTGTCTGTCATATTTTCCCATACACTTTGGGAGAATTTGCATACAACTGGTACCTAAACCAACCACGGGGATCTATCTCTACATGGATCAAATTTGAAACCAAATTTCTCAATCAATTTAAGTTGTATGTAGACCCTGAAATGACACATCACCAATTAATAACAATGAGAAAATATCCTAAGGATCCCATCACCATGTTTAATCATTGTTTCTACAAAATGCATCAAAAGTTGGAAGATCCTTACACCATACCAGAGGCAGCCATCATACAAGTTTACCTCAAAGCTCTGGACCCATTCACTTAAATTTTTCTAAGAAGATTCCCACCTGCATGCAAAGACACAATGGAAAAGGTGTATAATGAGGCCATAACATTCACACAACAAATGGACCCGTAAGAATGGAACTTCCTGACAATGCCCATCATTAACAAAATCACGGCCCCACATCCATATTCAACAAGCACTCAAGATTTGGCCACTCATACGCCCTCACTAAATCTCATTCTGTTACAACCATTTACAACCCTACCACCGTCTATCACTTATCTCAGTTACGAGGCTCATAAAAAAGTGTTTGTGGAGAAGAGGGTTGTGCCCCAAGCTGAACTTGATACTCACCTAGCCTCTAAGTTAGATGACGTGAAGAAAACCTTGTCCCGAATCATAAGTGAGCTCACCCGGATGAAGTTGAATCCTTCCCAAAACCAAAGTGGGTACAAATGGGCACCATCTGGTTTGAATGCTTATCCCCAGAATCAAAATCAGAGTTTCAACACTTACAATAATAACAACAATACACAGGATAAGCCGTTTGGGCAGTAAAGACCAAATAGACAATGGAACACATGGCCCAACAATGGTAGCGTACTGGCAGATAATGCTAATACCTATGAAGCTATGAAGGCCAATTTTATCGTGGCTCTGAATCTATGCCAAGGCAATGATGGATATGGAAACAACTCCTACAACCTATATCCTCAAAATCTAGAGAAACCACCCATTAAGTTCAACGCCACGATGTTTGATTCCTACGAGTCTAAAAATGGGAAAATTTTGGGCCCTTATGTGGGAGAAGAAGAGTTTGTGTTCCCATTCCAGAAGGAGAATGAGCCTGAGTACTCTGAAGTTCATGCCTTCCAAAATGATCATCAAAACTCCTACAATCTATAGAGCCGAAAGGAACCTATGACTAATAGCATACCTCTGAGTAAACAACCAACTCCACCAGATCCCCAGGAAAGAAATAACCCTGTGCCACCTAGAGGTCTGAATGCTCTTGCATCATCCCCAACAAACACATTTGCTAGTTACATGAGCTCAGCATGGTCAAATGACAAATACAGTGAATTTGAAGAATTAAACAAAACAAATGCTAACATATCGATGTTTGAGACGCTTCAAGGTTTCCCTTCTCAGAGAGAAGCCACCCTAAAATCCTTGGACCATTCAAAACAAGGAACAATGGATAGAAACATGAAGAACACCTCTAACATCAACACCTCTAAATATTTCCCGGTGATGTTCAAAGACAAGATAGAGGTGCCTCCATTCCTGCTCAGTCTGTGGATATTCAGGAAGAACTTACATAATTTATTGATTGATTCTGGAGCATCATGTAACGTCATGCCCTTATCCATCTATCAAAAAGTGGGAATGATTCCACAAACAACAAATAGAGTGGTGATTCAACTCGACAAGACATAATTCATGGTAATTGGTGTTCTCAAAGATGTACATATCCAACTGGTTGTTGACCCAAGGATACAAGAATACATTGATGTGCACATAGTAGATATCCATGAGACGTATGGAATGCTATTATGTAGATAATGGACCAAATGCTTGAGAGGATGGTTGTCCATAGATTTTACACAACTATGGTTACCATGGAAAGGACTGAACAACCAAATCAAGATTGATGTCGAGCCTAAGTTAAGAAGGATGGTCAATGAATATAATTCTCCGAATGAAGTCATGTTCACATAGACCAACCTAGGCATCTATTGGATGGATGACATTTTCATTTTCCAAATCAAAGAAGTTGAAGAACACGGCCATAGTCTAGTGCAGGGCCTACTGGACTCCAACATCTATTAATACATCTTTCAGAACTTTATTAGCAGTATAACAAAAAGCATGCAACACCTAGGGAAAGATGTGGACCCTAACATCCTTCTACTACCAAGGTACTGTCGGTTAATTCACGTGCTCCAATTTCCAAAAATGCGTTGTCCTGAGTACTAACCCAAATTACCCTACCAGTCCAAATCCTAAGGAAGCCTGAAGCATAAAAGGAAACCCTTGAAGTAGCAAGAAAATATAGCACCATGACTAGGACAGATGACCTAGCGAACCTAGACACCCTGACTTAAAGTCAAGACAGTGGGTCATATTTAGATACCAAAAGCCCTACATTGAACTTGTTCAGTGACTAAAGCACTACAAATGATGGAGCATGTCTAGACTATAGAGAGTTAGAGGAAGATAAAAATGGTGAAGGTACTAAATTCCCCAGCCTCAAACATATCCAAGAGATGGGGAAAAGAGAGCCAACTTCCTCAGGTAGTGATGGAGGAAAGAAGCAAAATCCCCAAATAAAGGGATTCTCAAAGAGGGTCCTTGATGGTTCAAAATCTACAAAACATTACCAAATATGGAAAATACGCTTCGATGGCTCTAAGTGTAAATAAGGAGCAAGAGCGGGGATCGAACTCATAAATCCAAGAGGTATACTTTCTATGCTTCCAATAGATTACAATTTATGTGCACTAACAATGTTGAAAAATACAAAGCATTGGTTTGTGGACTCCTCATGGCCCACGAGAAAGGAATAAAAGCCTTCATGGTAGAAGGAGATTCACAATTGGTCATAAAACAAGTCTGCAATCAGTATTCTTGCAACGATAAGAGGCTTTCATCCTACTGAAATGGGGCATGGGACTTGATAAATGACTTTGAAGCATTCAACATCAAGACCATCCCACAAAGGAAGAAGGTCATCGCCAATGCCCTAGATATATCCACCAGTTTGTTAAATCCAATGGAGAAGTCCCAACTAAAGAAGTTCTCAGTCAAACTCATTGCAGCCCCGGCCATCCCAAATAACATCATCAACTTCCAAGTCTTTCAAGATGATCAATACATCCTTGATTTCATCATGTGTGTGGGTGTGTTCAAAAAATAGATCACAAACAAAGAGAAAGAAGAGGTAGAAGAGGGAGTTAACTTGGAAGACCCCGATGATCAAGGAATCATAAACCCAAGGACTAATTCCATACCCAAAGGAATGGTGGAAATAGAGAGGACTTTTGACAGTGATGGGACTTCCATGAAGAGACATCTATACATACCACCTGATGGTAAAGAGTACAAAGTGTACAACCTCAAAACTGAAGATGAGCCATGAGAAGTTCACATTGGGAGAGTAGGTACCAAAGAGGAGAAGGACAAGATGGTCCACCTCCTTAATGATCGAGATATCATAGCTTGGAGTTATGAAGAACTAAAAACATATGACACCTCAGTCATTGTGTAGAATATCCCACTAAAACTAGATTCTAAACCATTCTATCAACATCAACGGCCTGTTAATCCTACTATGGAGCCCCTGATATAAAGGGAAGTCCAAAATTTTCTAGATGATAGACTCATATTCCCCATATGATACTCCACATGGGTGGCCAACTTGGTGCCCATGAGAAATAAGACAGGGGAGATTCGACTGTGCATGGACTTCCAAAATCTAAAAAATATTCTCTCAAAAGGATAACTACCCACTCCCTTCTCTAGATGAGGTATTGCAAGTAGTGAATGGTTCCCAAATGATGTCCTTCCTATATGGATATTCAAGGTATAACCAAGTAATGGTGCAAGAGGAAGACAAATTAAAGACAACATTCACCACCAAGTGGGGAACATTCACCTATCGACAGATGACCTTCAGTTTAATCAACATCGGGGCTACTTTCTTGAGAACAATGGACACTACCTTCAAAGGGATAGTTAGAAAATGTATCATCATCTACATGGACAATCTTACTATTTTTTCAAAACAACAAGCCAATCAAATAAATGATTTAAGGAATTAAGGTCCTCCAAAGGTGCAGGAAATACGAGATTTCCCTAAATCCTAAAAAATGTGTATTCGGGGTGACAGAGGGCAAGTTTCTTGGATACATAATCTCATAAATAGAGATAGTGATCGACCCTGACCGGGTCCAAGCTATTCTCAAACTAACATCACCTCACAGTCACAAAGAGTTGAATTCCTTCTTTGGGAAGATTAACTTCATAAGGAAGTTCATCAGCAATTTTGCCAAGATAGTAAAACCACTCAACGACATGCTAAAGAATGATGCTAAGATTGAATGAGCTCCCCCTTTAAAGATATTGAGAATTCCATAGCCACAACCCCTATCCTTGTCAGTCCATATTACACTATTCCCTTCAAATTATACTCTTTCACATAAGAACACTCTTGCGTCGACATCCTCACATAGAAGAAAGATGGGGAGAATGAGAGACCAATAGCTTTCATGAGTTTCCCCTTAAGAATGCTGAAGTCAGGTACCCCAACCTAGAGAAACAATATTTTTCTTTTGTCAAAGTGGTAAATAAATTTTGGCACTACATCTTAAGGAGCAAAGTCTTCGAGATAGTCCTGGATGCAGCCGTAAAATCTCTGCTGATGCAAAATGAGCTAGGAGAGCGAAGAGGAAAATGGGTGGCAATCCTGCAATAATTCAACCTAGAAATCCAGTCGATGAAACTAGTAAGAGGATAAGGCCTGAAAAAGCTAATCTTTGAAGTGGAAAAAGGTCTAGTATGCCAAACTTACACCGATCAAGGTGTGATCACAGATATATTGTATCAAGACATAGTCTACTACCTACTACAGAATTGCTGCCTAGAGGGGATGAATAGCTCGTAGAGAAGGGATTTGAAAATCAAAAGAAGCTCCTGCATGTTGAAGAATGGCTAGATATATAAACACAATTATGAAGTTCTGTACCTGAGGTGCATGGGCAGGCTCAAAGCAAAGCAGGTCCTAGAAGATTTTCATGATAGATACGTGACAAGACACGGTTCAGCTGAGACAACTGCTCACCAAATCTTAAGGCTGGGGTATTTTTTTCCAACATTGTTCAAAGAAACTAGAGAACACGTATGATCATTGCCACACTTTCCAAAAAAGCATAACTCGAGAGAGAAATCCGACCTTTATAGCCAGTATACAAGGTACATATGTTCACCCAATGGGGCTTAGATTTTGTTGGAATGATTAACCCCCCTTTGTCTGCAGGATACAACTTAATTCTAATAGCTACTGATTATTTCACACGCTGGATGGAGGCCCAAGGACTAAAGAATTGCACTACAAAGGTAGTAACCAAGTTCTTAGAGGAGTGCATCATAACCAGGTTCAGGATGTCATTCTATCTGGTATGTGACAATGCTCCCTCTTTCTCATTCATCTTGCTCACACAATGGGCCTTTGAAAACTAGGTAATCCTTAAATTCTCTTCAAATTATTATCCACAAGGCAATGGCATAGAAAATTCTACAAACAAGAACTTGACGATGGTGATCAAACATCTCCTCGATGACAATCCCCGGGATTGTCACACACAACTGAAATACACTTTGTGGATAGACCAAGTGAGGATCAAGAATGATTTGGGGACATCCCCATACCAACTATTCTATGGCTTGCAATCGGTCTTCCTATGAATTTGAAAATCCCAATCTTGAGATTTATGGACAGTACGTGGGAGGCAAAGATCGAGTGCAAGTTAGACTTATGAACCTCCTCAACTTGGAGGAGAAAATAACATTGACCCTGGAGCATGTATCAAAGCACCACGCCATCTTCAAGTGGTGGTTCGAGAAGAGAGCCACCATTAAAGCTTTCAAGATCTCTAACCTTGTCCTCATGTGGGGCAAGGCAAAAGAAAATTCAGGCAGCCACACCAAATTTCAAAAATTATGGATACGCCCCTTTTTGATATCAGAGGTCTTGGGGGAGAAAACTTTTAGGATAAACACCTTAAATGAAGAGTTGAATCCATTGCCAATCAATGGGAAAATACTTAAGCATTATTTTGAATCCTAAGTGGGACTGCCTTCCATCTCTTGTATCACAGTCTTTTTGTTTTCTTTGTCCTTTTTCTTGCTTACTTTTATTTTCCCCATCGTCAGTCCCTTTCTTTCATCCGTAGTTGCTCCCTTTTTTTGTGTTGGTGCTCATTTTGCTTTGGTTCAAGTGTGTCTTGGATCCATTCTAAATGGTTCATAAATTGGAGCAGAGGTATTCCTTAGTCAAATTCACCAAAGAAACATACAACACAGAGAACGTTGCAAAAATCAAAGTGGCGGCATTTATCATTGACAAACAGGAAGATGTTCAAAGATCGGTCATCCTAATCACAATGCACATTAAGAGACAACACCCAAGAGCATTGGTTTCTCGAGCATTTGTTAGTTACGACCAGCATAGTGTATGGATTTGGGTACCCACCAATCTCAGAACCAAAGTCTAAATGAATGTGAAGGCAGGAGAAAAATAAAAATAGCTGAAGAAAGAGAGAAACAAGCACACAAAAAAAAAAAGTGGCCCAAAGAGGTCTCAAGTGCGAAATCTGAGTAACACAATCTAATCATTGCTCGGATCGATCAAAGAAGATAGTATGAACCTGAATATATAGGATTACATACATCAAGAACTTGATATGTTTCATGCACCAAGAAGAAAATTAGAAATTGTTTCAAAGAAAATAACTCTGATACATAGCTACAGCCTAGAAGAAAAAATGGGCAAGGGTGACTATAACAACCTCTACTGGGGTTATGGATACCCGGCCGAAAATAGAGAAAGGTTACACTTGGGATTCAGGTAAAAACTTTGTCGGGACTATGGATGCCTAACTGGTAGCAAATCTCTTTTTGGGAAGCCCTGGTGTACATGGCGAAGGTTGGGAATAGGTGACAAACATTCTGGTTACCACAATCAAAGGTCACGGAATGAACATAGGGGAGAACACAATGAGAGACCAGAAGAAAACTTCAAACTAAAAATTCATTGAAAGATAGTCAACACAGACATCTATTGGTTTTTGTTCTGCTGCAAAGTTAGAATCTAGAAGAGTCTTGGTCAATCCTCCTTTTGTCAAGGCTATTTTTCATGGGTCCACAACACACACCCCATTTTGGTCCTTTGACCATGGGGACCCCCCTTCTTTTCTTGTGGTTTTTGAGTCTGCCCCTCTCCCTGTTCCTTGAACTGGGTCTCTTGAGGAGCCTGTTGAGGAAAAACAAGGTGTTTTTTGCCTTTTCGCCCTTTTGGCATTTCAGAGGACCCAGAGTCCTCTGAAATGCCGAAATGGTTGAAAGGTTGAGCCCAGCCCTTTCGGTGTTTCGGCCTCTGAAGCACCAAAAAGGATGAAAGGCAAAACCTTTAGACCTTTTGATGTTTCGAAACCCAAAACAATAAAAGGGGATGACGCCACCCGACGTTCGGTGTTTCAGCCTCCAAAATGCCAAAGCCAGTGATGTCACCCCACAGAATATTTAAGTGGCTTGGGCCTCATTATACCATCACTTCATTGTTTTATTCTGTTGTGTTTTTCTGCCTCCTGCCTGCGCGCTCACCATTATCCGCTCCTCCTGCTTGTCATGCTCTGTCATTTTCTCCTCATGCCGTAATTGTTGTCCTCCCTCGCCTCGCATTTTTAGAGGTAGAGTTTTTTTCCTCGCCTCTGGCTTATTTTTTTGTTTTCATCTTTTGGTCATGGTTTTGGCCTAGTCAGGTTGTGCTCCCTCCCAGGTCCCTATGGTTTTGTACTATTGGGCTTGTGGAGGGGTCGCTCTCTTCCTTTTGCTTTCTTTTTTTGCATTTTTAGGGGTTAGGATTTTTTGATCGCTGCAACCTAGTCATAGGTTTTCAGCCTCCAAAAGGCCAAAAACCATCTTTTCCCCTTGAGAAATCACCTAAGTGCATTTCACACTTTTGGCAGTATCAGCATTTCGGTCCTCTCGGACCTCTGAAACATCTAAAACCCCTGAAAAGCTGAAAGATCGAACGACCAGAGACAGGGTCTTCCTTTTGGATGTTTCAGAAATTCAGAGTCTGAAACTATTTTCAGACTTTCGCACACCAAAATTCTGAGAAGGTTTGTTTCTCCGACCTCGTTGTCGCGTTTTTGGCCTTTTCACACTCCAAATTTTCCTTTGGCGTCTGAAAGCCCAAAATAGCTGAAAGAGCGAAAACTGCATTTCTAGCTACTTAAAGAGCCTCTGCTTCTATTTTTCTTAGTTATTTTGTTTTCCTTTCCTGCTTTTATAGTTTTATTTAAAATAAAATATACTAATACTAGAATTTTTCTCGTAGGAATGCCTGAGAAATGAACAACATCCCTAATGAAGTACTTGTACAAGGGGAATCACCCCCCTTTGAAGATCAAGAACAAGCATATAGAGATCACGGATACTGATATCGGGAATGTAGACTGGGATGAGTTCCTAGTAAGGTGCTCCCAGCTAGTGGGAAGGTCTGAAGACTGCACGTCTATGGTCTTATCAGGCCTGGTTAATGCAACAGCCCATCTAGTGGCAGTCACATCTTTGGAACTAATCATGACCCTAGCAAATCATTACATCCTAGATGAAAGGGTATTCAAAAACATAGAAGGACAAGTGGTTTTGGACATAAAACAAGACTACATGAAGAATTATTCCACCTCTAAAAGGGCGTAGATAAATTATATGATTTCTTCTTAGAAAAGGGGCTCAGATGGCTCAGGAACAAAGTTGAGGATGCATATAAAACTACAAATAAGGAATACCTCAAGCAGCCTCTCCCAAAGAATAAACTGCACAAGATAGACCTTAGAAGGGGGTATTTGAAAGATGACATCCAGGCAGCGGTAACACTAATAAGCCAAGTGTATCGACTACCTCATTCTATCCAACTCGAGGACTGGATGATCCTACTAATAGAGAAGATTAGGAATCGCAAGGCCTGGTTCGATTGGGCAACTATAAAAAGTGACAGATTGGACGAGCATTTGATCACGGTTAAACACAACCCAAAATTATACATGATTACATATATAGTGTCCTTGTTAGCCACACGAATAGATTATCTGGGGCTCACAAAAAGGGGAAACATCAATGATCCGAATGTATGGCCCCATATTGTATATCCACAACTAGTGAGAATGGAAAACATGCCAGAAGATATCCGGGATTACAGGATAGTGAATGATGCTTTCATCTTCGCAATCACCAGATCTATTGAGGGTGATTTTGTGAAGAGACTTTCAGAAGAATCAGCTACGAAAGTGAGGGCCATAGGGGTGTACTACATAAAGTTCAAGACATTCACACACATCTGAGTGGCAGGATCTATCTTGAAACCAAAGAAGCTACCTAGGTACCCATCTGACTGGGTAATCATTCTAGAAATGGCCAGATAGCTCGCAAATGCTTATGAGAACATAAAGCATAAGAAGAAGCATTGTTGGGACTTCCCCATTCTCCTAGGCCCATACACTCTCCAGAACATGAAAGTTTGCAAGTCCTTGGCCTTTGAGTGGGATGAGTGCCCACTCCAACTATACAAAACCATCCAGGCCCAATTTGACCCAATAGCTACATACAGCCATATCATTGGCATGTTCTATATCCATGAGCCACACCTTGAAGATCACTGGATAAATAGTGTGGACGATCATGAGGTTAGAATCAAGGATTATTGTAAGATGTCCCTTAAACAAGCATAGGAGACCTTGAAGGACCCAATCCCCCCAAAGGTTTGGGAGAAATATTTGGATAATGTGTTGGAATCAAAATATACCATGGATAATATATACAACAGGCCCATCCTGAATGCAGAAATTGATAAAGACGAGAATGACTATATTGAATTCTGAGCTCAGCATGTGGTCAGAATAACAAAGGCATGGATTAAAAGGCCTTATAAAATGGATCCTATTCATGTAAAAAATTGATGGATCCACCCAGGAAGGTGGATAAGAAATGTGGAGAGAGGTCTATTGTACCCCAATACAAGAAGGCCCCACCTCAGAAGCCAAGGACAGTATATGGCCATGAGTGTGAAGTAGAGTATGGTCCAAATAATAGGCATAAGGCCCCAAAAACTAGGATGAAATGGTAGATATATCCTCCATTTGGATCATCATAGGCCACCCAAGATGAAGGCCCTTCCACTTTTGGCCAATCCCCCTACCACTAGAGAAGGGAAGAAAATCTAAAAAAGGAGGAGAGCTTCTGCCTCTCTGCGACTAGAAACCTTACAAGAGGAGATGGAAGAGGAATACACACCTTTGGTAAAAAGGAAAAGGTCTTAGGAAGCGTCTCAAAAGAGAAAATAAAAGGATATCACAAGGAAACACACAGAGGATCCAAAAGTGCAGGACAATCCTCTAGATGTCTTAGGTTCAGATGAGTTCTAGATATCTGATTTTGAAGGCCTAGAAGGCTTTGCAGACTAGGGAAAGGATACACTTGATTCAACAATAGGATTTGACATGGGAGCACCAACACTCATTTAGCCTCAAGTGATCCTAAATCCACCTCCGGCCCAGTTCACTAATCCCGCACTAAATGTACCTGTCGCAGGGATGGACTCTAACACTGGCCAAGGGCCTAAAACTCAAGACCCCATAGCGGCTCATAATATAATAGGAGATAAAGTTGTAGGAGAGAGATCTACTTTGACTCCACCAACCTCTCTCACACCTCCAATTCCTACTTAACCACCTTCTCTCCCAACTCCAACTCCAACTCCGCCTCCTTCAACTTCTACTCTCTGACCTCCAATTCTGACTCTTCCTACTCCTACTCCACCACCTACAATGCCAACACCTAATCGACCACCATAATTCCCTTTTCCTTGCTTCATCCCAAATCCCCAAGGGTCATTAATCATAGAAGTTGTGTCTCCCTTCAAAACCACACTGGCATCCATGACTTGCCTCAATGCATAAGTGTTAATCAGTTCCTTAGAGGATGAAGGGGTGTCGATAAAGATGA
Source organism: Thuja plicata (assembly GCA_018584345.1). Lineage (NCBI taxonomy): Eukaryota > Viridiplantae > Streptophyta > Pinopsida > Cupressales > Cupressaceae > Thuja > Thuja plicata. The sequence continues at coordinate 2,773,016 of MU224432.1, read as the reverse complement.
ACAAGATGTTGCAGTAGAAGAAGAGAGGGGATAAGAAGAGAAATGGGAAGGAGAAAGACACAAAGAATAAATGAATGAGGGAGAAGGTGAACAAGAGAAAGAGTCAGAGGAGGAGGTGACTCCCAAACCACAAAACTTGGCTTCGATCCTTCACATTGCCCCATATGAGCCAGTTACCCCCTTTAGTAAACCTACTTGGTTTACTAAAGAGATTCAGCCTCAAAAAAGAACTTACACTAATGAAGAGGAAGGAGAAGACACAAGTATGACATCCTTGGGGAAAGCCTTCCATCATACAGAGGCCAACATACCAGCAAGGACGATATCCTATGTCACCCAAGACACCAGGGGTCACTGGAAAGCGCAGGTGGAAATTCCCTCTACTAGCACCCCTCAAGCACAAATAACCCCTGGGGATTATACATTTGAAGAGGTAGATCTAGGAGAGCCTATGAGGGAAGGAATCAATACATTGGTATTCCTAGGGATTAAACATGCTCAAGCATTCATGAGAAAAGACGAGGAAACCATCAAGTCCTTAACAAAGAAAAATGAGGCTCTAAAGAAGTTAATTCATAAGATGGTGGGTCCCATTGACCAAATTTTCCCGGAGGCCTCATTACAAGTTTTTTTAGAAAAGAGAGCCACTCTATATTTACCAACAGGTGTGACCCCTTCCTTCATTCAAGTAAGTGTTGATTGGAAGAATAATTTTGAGTAGTACGGAGAAGGGGTTATCAGGCTAGTGTTTAGGCCTTACAGAGTCATTCTAATTGGGGACACGAAGTTGATTGATCTAATGGAGAGTGAGAAGGGATTAGATTCTGAAGTAACCAAATGGAAAGATATCCACCAAGTCCTCAATATAATCAAGAAGCAACACTTCCAAATCCTGGTCAAGATTTACGAGGGCGAAGAGCTAGACAACTTCAAAACCTGGATCAAGAGCATATCCAAAATAGTTAAGGTTTTCAAAAAATTCTTAGCCTACATACTAGAGAAACAAAATGAAGTCATAGAATGGGTAGAAGTAATAGAAGGTTCCTTCATAGATATTGGCCTAGAACTGTACTCAGATCAACAAAAACAAACCCTGAGCCCAACAAAAGAGGTGATACAGTAGTTCAGAGATATTCTGGTAGGATTTAGCACCAAAGAGGCCTTGTAACAACTTTTCTAATCGAAGGAATACATACAGAGAATGTCTGAACATGAAGAAGAGATCAAGATCTTTGCTTCTGAATTGACCATTTTCAGAGAGAAGCAAGAACGAAGGATTAACAAGGTCAAGAGGAAAGAAATAAATTATGAAGAAGTTCAAGAGATAGTGCAAAGGCTCCAAGTTTCCCATCCAGAAGTGTTTCCAAACTGACTCCTCGGATCTCTTCATCCATTTTTGAGAAACACAGTTCTTCATACTTAGCCATTTTCCAAAGGGCTAAATACATCATTTTGGCCTTTCGACCTTTTCGGCCTTTCGGCCTATTCAAATTTTTGGCCTTTTGGCCTTACCATATTTTTGGCCTTACCATATTTTTGGCCTTACCATATTTTTGGCCTTTTAGCCCCTTTAGGCACTCCAGACATTTCGGCCTCTCAACCCCCGAAAAGGCCAAAAATTTGGGGCCTCCAGTTTTGATTAAAGAATTAAGGGTCCTCTATCAGTTCCCACCTCAAAGAGAACCCCAGATCAAGATTCCAAGGGAGAACTCAAGATCAAGAAGAAGACTCCAATTGCATGCAAAGAAACTCCATCTTCTCTCTCTTCTTTCTTGGCAAGTTTGATCCCTCTTGCATGGAAAAACTAATTGTAAATGGATTAAAAATCTATGCAATTTGTCTAGTATTAGTTAGCAACAGATTTATTTAAGAAAATATTTAGTTTTAGTTCATTTTCATTAATTTTAGAGTCTCTAATGCCCTAATTTTGGCATTCAGAGTTTGTAGATTAGAACTCTATATATTCTAATAAAAAGCAATGTAATAGGGTCATCTTCTTAATGCAATAAATATCTACAATTGGTGCTTCATTTGTGATGTGATATTTTCTGCTATCTATGTGAAATTGATGAATGTGTGCATACTTGTTCATTATTTCAAAGAGCCAATTTTTTTACTGTGTTTTGAATCTACATTTCTATTAGTTGGAGTTTTTCGTTGTCTATCTACCTTGTTGTGAGAAATGCATGGAAAAGATCATCTATTGGGATTAACGATAAATTTGTCTCGTGTGTGCGTGCATCTTGGTGGCTTCATGACTTGATAGGTTTTGAAAATATTGCACGAGTGAATACATTTTCTCTCCAAACGATTGCATCCATCGAGTATAGAATCGTGACATTGTCTGATTTATACTTCATAGGTTTGTTCCAAATCTTTCCGTCATTCAATTCGCAAGGGAGGGTCAATGGTTTATGTCTATTAGGATTTCATTTTTCAGCAAGTTATTTTGTCTCTTGTTACCCTAGTCATTTAAATTCTTTCATAAATCTTAAAGTAATCATCTTTAAAACAAAAAATTACATCCTTAGTTAAATCACAAATCTTTGATAAATCGGAAAATACCAAAAAAGTACTAAATTTTTTTTGCAGTTTGATGTCTTGAATGTACCAGCAAAGGCCTCCTTGTGAACATTCACATTTATATTCAACTGAGTAACCAAGAAGGTTGTACCACGATCCCGGAGAACCTTGGGAATAACTTCGTTATTCAAGAGAGGAAATCAAATCTCGAGATCCTAGCAATTGACTTGTGTAAAAACAACGCTCAACAACATCTACATTAGGTTATGTATTCAGAGAAGCTAGGAGTCTCAAAAGGAAATCAAGTTCTCAACTTTTATTTTGTAGATGTCCTTTAAGATTGAATATTTGATAATTAAAGATAATTTGTCATTAACTAGTAACTATTTATAAAATTTTATCGTTGATACATTAGTGCAGGGATTGCAAGGTGTATAGCCCCCTTGCAGGCTTCAATTCCTTGACTAGTTGGGGGTAGAAGGTAGCATACCCTAGTAGGGGTTTTGGGGCTGCACCCCTTAAATAAATATCTAGTTATAATTTATCATTGTGAATCTTTACCATTTGTCATTAGGTCATACATCTAGTGGTGGAAATTTTGTGTTCTTTTCTTCCCCTAGAAGGAATCCAGATTTTATGAGAGCATGTATTACGAATTTGTATTATGTTGTATTCTAAGAGTTTGATATATGTTGATTTGCCTCTATATATTCATTGGTGATACTCTTGTATGGATCTTGCTCTAATATATTATTGATTTCTAAAAAATATGTTGGGCGGCTTTTGGAGAGTGGGGTTTTTCTCCTAAAAGGGTTTTCCCCATATAAATCATTGTGCTATTGTATGCATGTTACTTATGTAAGTTTTCGTAGCTATTATAAATTTCTAAAAAAAATTAACCCTCCTCTTAAGATTAGTGTAGGAAGTTGTTTTGCTACCATAGGTTCCTTATATTATCTTGTCTTCGCATATGAGTTAGTCTTAAATATAGAAAATCTAAGGACTCGTTAGGAAGACAATGCATGGTTTTATGATTTTTTTTTAGTCTTCTTATTGCTTCTGTTAAGTTATGGATCTAATTTTGAGGATTTATTTATGGAGGTAAACAAAATGGTATTTGGATTTGCACACATTCCATTTGATGTGGCACAAATTGGTTTGTATGTTCGACCTTTGGTATGAGAGTTTGATATCTATTGATGTCATGTTTTTGTTTTATATGAATTTTATATGTTAATATCCTTTCAGTATGGGTATGGTGAAGGATATCCTACATTACAAATCTCGGTACAAGATAGTGTGGAACACATGTGTAATTTCTCTCTTTTGTCTTGTTCTTCTTCCTAGATGTTTGTATTCACATGGTTGAATGTGAAGAAATTGGAGAGATGTAGAGACTAGTGGTAAGAGAGGTATTAAAAAATATTTGTTTGTATAATTCACATATCATTTTATGTTTTCTTAACACTATTTAATAGAGGAACTAGTCATATCCTCTATGTGAAGTACTAGCTAGATAGACTTGGCACGTCATAATCTATCTTCATATTTGGAGCTAATCATGTAATGGAAATTTTTTAATATACTTATGGTTATTCTCCATGGTATCTTTGTTTTTTTATTAGTGATGTTATATTGAGTTTGTTAATTTCATTGGATTTGGAAATACAAGTTATGCAGGCTATGGATTAGCTACCCATTTTCTTGGAGTAGGATAAATTGGACGTGTGAACTGATGAAATCCACAAGATTATTTTATTATTTATGTATATTTTGTTAGTTGACCTTATTTGTAATTATTTTTCATTTGGAATGTTGCCTTGAGATTGGACGTTGGATATATACAGACTTGATTGTAATTTTTGGGTTAATACTTTGATGGAATGAATTTCAATCTGTAATGGTATACCTTATTTTGAGGGATGGATATGTAGGATGGGTTACAATTTTTTGTGGCTATTATTGCAATTGGTATTAGTAAGGAAGCAACTCAAAGCCTTTGTTATGTTTGAATTCGATGTTTGTATTCATTTTTTATTGGTCCAAGATTCATTGGTTGATATGATTCACCTTGGCTTGTTCCTTTTTTCTTTCATAGGTGGTATGTTACAAGATGTGAGGGAATTTTTCTTTTCATGGTGGTTATTATGGTTTCTTTCAAGAAACTATCTTTTTTTATCATGAGATAATGGTGAATATTTAGGTGGTACATGGTTGGATAATGGATGTTGTTCCTTTGTTTATGATTCTTATGGGTTTATTTGGAATATATGATGTCAAGAGGGAGGATGTTAGAATTAAGGTGTCATATACCTTGTAAATCATATGTCAAGGTTCCAACAACCTTGGAAATTATTCTTAAGAACTTGGGATTTATTGAAAAAATAAATTGTAACATGTATTCACATTGTTATTTGTAATAAATTCATAAGAGTGATGCATTCCTCCAACAATGGTAAAGGTGACTTGTGGACATGAATATTTTATATTATTTTCTCCACATGTCAGTGGCTAGAATGAGATGGTTAATAACAAGAGGAAAAAAAAATTGTTGGGCTTCTCTAATTGGAATCTTGGAAAAAGGCAATAAGTGTCCATCGATATTCTATCATTTATTGCATATAGTATAATGTTTGTCTTTCATGTTTGGGTGCTCAATTTGGATGAAAAGTATAGAGCCAAAATTGGTGTCCTTTCATATTTTGAGGAGGCAATCCAAGGGTTAGAGACATTTGGAATGAATATTATTATTTGCACACCTTATTTGGTGCTTAAAAGATCTTGGTACGTCTATAAAATTATCTCTTTTGATGTAGAAATGAATGAGGAATGGTTGAATGTAGAGTTAGTCTACAAGATGAAGGACGAGTTGAGGCATAAAGAGGTTGTTCAAATGTACACAGGTGTTTCCATCTTGGAGGCAAAGAGGAGAATGGAAGTGAATGTATTGTAATCTCATTTATTTGAATAGAATACATGCATGGCCTCCTTTTTATTTCAAGGGTTTCTCCACATAAACCTTGTGCTATGTGATGTTCTTATGTTGCTGATTTGCGCCTCTTTGTGCTATCTTATGGTGATTCTATTATTATTTATTTCCAATATAAGTTCACATAAGTTAGTGTTTTTAAACATGGTTTGATGTCTAACTTTTAGAATCATAAATAATAAATGGATCTAATCATGGTAATTCCAAATTTTCATACTTAATATTTGTGTATTGTAGTAGTCCAGGACTTGTATCTCATCCATTGAATTCATAAATTAAATATTTGGATAGAGATTGATATTTCTGAACCTTTGATATTAGAGTCTATATATTTATCAACATTAAATAATATGGTATATATAATCTTTTTAGTTTTCCTAAGGGAATAAATCTTGTTGATTGCAAGGGGTGTAAAAAAATAAATTAAATGCAAGTGGATAGGTAGAATGGTACAAGGTCAAAGTGGTGGCTAAATGATACTCCCAAAGAGGGGGTATCAATTTCAATTAAAAAAACCACATAGCCCATATATTATCCAAACAATAAGAGTTTTTGGCAAGTTTATGTCTAACCCCAATAGATAGTATTGGACATTTGTTAAGATGGTATTTAAACATTTTGTGGAACTTTTGTTACATTTATGTTAATGTGAAATTGAAAATATGGACAAGTCATTAGACATACAAGGAATTTTTAATGCAAGTGAATTGGATAATTGAAGGTCAATTAGTGGCTTTGTCTTCTTTGTTTATAGGTGAAGTCAGTTGAATGATAAATGACATCTCATAGCTTCTCTTTTCCCCACCACAATAGAATATATAGTTTCTACACATTACTTTAAGGAGATAATTTGCTTAACGATTCTTTGTACAAATATTTGTTTTGATTGCAAAATTATTTCTAATTAAGGTAAAAACAGGTTTTGAAGGGACTCGAAGCCCTTTAAAATAAGGGCTAAACTAGATAAAGCAATGAACGGAATAAACTTAATAAAAAAAACCTGCCCTAAAGATAAACATTGCATATGGCAGCAAATACTAAGCTAACATCAGAACAACAAGGAATGGGCTAAATTCTTCAGAGTTTCAGATACCTTTGCCTCAATTTGATTCATGTTTTGCACCACCTTCTTAAGCTCCTAAAGATCTTGAGGGGAATTTCCAACCTTGCTCGTGAAGAAATTGTTAGAATCAGGTGCAATCGAGTTTTATTTTTTAGCTAAGAATCTCATACTAAGATACATGTTTAATTTTAGAATCATTTTGTGTGATGTATGACTAGGGCTAGTAAGGGCTTATTAGAAAAGGTTAGTGCTCTAGATAGTTGAGAATTCACTTACAAAGCTAGTGATCATGACTAAGTTATCTTGGTGCAAGAAGGACATGGACCTTGAGTCTTGTACAAGTGCAATTTTAGAATATAAAATTGAAAAAATTCAATGTCTAGGTTATATAATTGATTTTTGGCCAAAATAAAAGTTCGTAATTATTCAACATTGTCTATGGTGGTGTCTATTGCATATATCTCTTTAAGTGCGTCGGTAATTTATAAAAGGGACCCAATCTTCACATCAAATCAAAATGTACATCCTTTGAATATTTGCATAGGAAATTTAAAAAATTGTTTAATGTATAAAACAGTTGTAAAGGGGAGTTACATCTATTGACCAACTTATGACATGTCATACATCTTTATTTGGGTATAATTTGGGGACCACTTTTTTGGTAGTTTTATCTCATTGGTTTCTAGTTACCATTTATAAGCTTTGGGTTTTGTATCTCCTATATATTAAATACTTGAGATGGCTTATGTCTATATTATTTTTAAATATTGTTAAGATAACATAATTCCTCTATATCTCTTATTAGTGATACTCCTTTGAAGGCTTACTTTGAAACTGTATTGTAATTGTGATTTAGTAATTAATACATTGAGCTACTTTGAAGTGTGGGGGATTTATCTTGAAAGGACTTTCTTCACGTACACTTGTGCTATTGTATATATTATTTTATTTTATGTTTAAATGTATTTTTTCTTTCAGTAATTATTAAACACTGAAATTTGCGTGCAACACTTTCCTTATAATATTATTGTAGGAAGTGTTTCCATGTACTCTTATTTCTTCAATTTGTAATTATTATTCCTTTAAAATCTTGGGATCAATTGTCATATGCCTTCATGAAGGAGGTGGAGTTAATTGTGGCAATTATGAAGCTATTTTTAGAAATCTTTTCAACTTGGACCTGAGAATTGAGTAGTGAAGCATCTTACATGTTCTTAGTGGTCCCCATAGGAATTTGGTGGCCGTAATTTTAGATTCTTTCCTTAGGATATGGATCATCATCAAGTTGCATGTAAAGGAAGTGTTTTATTATTAGTGTTGAATTTATTCTTGCTATTCATGGCTCATTAGAGTCACATTTACTATTATCAAAATAGCTTCTTCATTTTGGATGTGGGAGTCTTTTACATTTTTCCATAGTTTTATGTTACATTGTTTTGGGAAACTGTTTTTGGTATTTCGCTCTCATTTCTCTACAAATTAGAGGCGTAAAATAATAGTTTCATAAGTTTATTTTATAGGAAAATAGTTGTTGTCAAGGTGAAGAGAGTGTTAGTGTGTTGGATGTCTCTCTTTATTGAAGATTAATGCATGTCCTATTTCTTGTGTGTATTTTTCTAAAAGGGGTTTCCTACGTAAACCTTTTGTTCATATTTTTTAATTATTTCATTCTTATTATTGATTTTATGAAATCATATGATCAACATATAGTAACCCTTTCATAAATAATTATATTTCAGATGTGTATACAATTGTAAAATATTTGGTTGTGTTAGTTTCACCTTTTATTAACATATATAAGTAATTGGAAGTCATTTAAATAGACTGGAGTGGCAATTAACCTTGTTGAAATAGCAATGTGTCCTTGTTTGGATGTTGACTCGTGGAGCACTTTATTCCTTTATTATGGTGGATTTTTTGCTCATTTAGAAACTAGCTGAAGGAAATGATGACTCATTTTCCTTCTTGGAGATAGATATCTCTTTCCCTCATTAGCATATAGAATATTTATCTTCTTTTAGGTTGTTGGGTGTTTGATTTGTGGGTGCCTTGGAAATTGATTGCATGGTATTTACCACCCCTATAAACCATACACCTTCAACAAGGAAGTTTAAAGAGTCGTAAGAGGAATGCTGAGCAATGGTAACCTCCAATAGATGATGGTTAGACAATTATAATAAACTAAGAGACATGGATCAAGAGTTGTCCGTGCAACTAGATAGCTCTTAAAGGCATTCCCATATTCTTTTAATATTAAAGAAAGAGAGACTTGGAGAGAACTGTCAAATTAGAATAGAGTATAGAAAAAAGGCATTGTGTATAGCTAGGATAGCTTCATGTAATAAATTATCAATAATTTATCTTGTAACAACATTAGAATTAGTAATGGGATCTTAAACACATTCATTTTATATAGTTCTTCAACTAATTAGATCCTCTATAAAAGAACATTTATTTTATGTTAGTTGTGCTCTATTATACTACTACATATTCCTTTAATTAGCGTAACATCAATGTCATTTCAAGTTATTTACTAACAGAATGCCACTAAAGAGAACAATGGGAACTTGTCTATTTTTAGATATACATTGCTAATCATCACTAGGGTTTCTCAACCTAGTGGTTTATAGATCAAGTGGTTCTAAAGACCAACTTTCCTTGAGGGAAAAAGGTATTTTTGATTTTATGACTTTGTTGGCTTATGTCAAACACTAGATTGAGTGGAAGTAATAATTTAGTTCCTTTTGGACTTGAGATTGGGTCTATGCAATGGTTGAGAAGCATGTAAGAAAAGAAAAAAAATATGAGGATGAAGAAATTCAATTTCAAAGGTTGGAAGCATATGTGGCTAAGATACATATTATTGAAAGGATGCTACATAGGTTGTAAAGAATGATGTGAAATTTTATTGTGAGATTAATGGTAATCAAATACACCAAGAAAAAGGTGAGAATTGTATCGGGTTTGAGAAAGAAGGCACTCTAAAAGATGATAGGTTTTTCAAAGTGAGGATCTATGTTGATATTCAACTCTATGATAGAGAAATCAATGCAAATAAATTGGTCTAGTGGGTTTCCAAAATGGAAGTCTACTTTAGTTGGCACCATTTATCTCTACAAAACAAATCGCTTTCAAAAGCTCTAAGCTTTACATGGATACTCTTACTTGGTATAAGAGTTATGCACATTCCTTACAAATAAAAAATGTACACTAGTGTCAAAGTGGGAGGACTTCAAATTATTGTTGCAAAACTTGTATTACCCATTTTATCATAAAGAAGAGGGTTATTATATTTGTATCATTTGAAATAGTAATAAAGGAAAATTATGTAGACATACTAATAAATTTAGGGAAATCAGTCATACGACTTGAAAATAACAATATGGAGCATGAGGTGATGATTAACTATGGGAAAAACTTAACTTATCGATGAGGAGTTTATCCAAGCATATTAACTAGAGTTGGATAAAAGTAAGGTTTCTTCTATGTGCAAGAGTAAAAATGAACACAAATAAAGAATTAAGAAGAATTCAAAGTGAAAAAAGTAAGAAGAGTTGTATGTCTATGTCAATTCTCAAAGGTAAAGGTAAGAAGAAAACTCATAGTACTCATTGTGATGGGGATGTGTATGAAGAAGATTATTGGTATTTGTATCCTAAGTTACCACCTTCATGGTAAATGAAAAAATAAATAATGTTGATATTTCTATCAGGATTCAACTATGTAGTTTTTTATTCAAACTCATTGAACCATGGTTCATGAGTAGTGGTTCACAAGAACCCATCTCTCATGAGAATTAAAGGAGCACTTAGAAATCATTACATCTAGGTGATTCTTATAGAGGTGAAGCATTGGGCTTTCTTGGAAGGTCACCCTTTCCAGTATTGCTCCAACTCAAGTGTGCTTAACAATGCTTTCTACCTCATTTCCAAAAATTAAACAAGTGTTGTGCCTTATGACCATTCATTATAGACCCCTTTAGCTCATCAATTGATAGGTAGGATATATATTCCATAACTACACAGTTGAATCCTAATAGAAATATCACCATTTTACTTGTGGAAAATAACACCTATTGAGCAATAAATAATTTTATTATCATGGTGAAAAGTGAAGAGATTAGTGTTTAGACTTCAATATTGATGAATGTAATTCATATCCTACCTTGAACAAAGATGTTGCATTTTTGTGTGGAAAACTCTAAGAAAAGAGGATCTCATTTAATTATTCCACATCCAAGTGCAAGAAGGTAAAAATTTTGATTTTTTATTTGATTCTTACTTGTAAGAAAATCAAATTATCTTGTAAATTTGTTGAAGTGCTTGTTATTAATACCCAAGTTATTATGTTTTCATTAGTTTTTCCAAAGTCATATTGTTCATAAAAGCTAGTCGGTAAAGTGCAAAGAGACAGTCGGTAAAGCAATACAGTAATGCACTGAGAAGAGACATGCACCGAGAAAAGACAGTTACCGAGCGAGTCAATTACCAAGTGAGTAAGTCATCAAGCAGTGATAGTTACTGAACTAAGCACACTATGTCGTCGAGCAAGAAAAGAGCATGTTACTGAATTTCACAAAGCCGACATAATTATTCAATGCAGATACATTGGATCTAGACACCAAGAACTGGATGTTTTACAGAATCCAAGGTGAGCGTTAGTTAGAATATTGGGATAGAAAATAGTTGATTGTACATGATCAAGAGGCAAATCCACCAATGAAAAAAAGGAAGGAATAATGCATTGGAATTATAACCAATATTGCACCACTTAATCTACACCGTTGAGGCAGGAATCCCTAGATTTTTATTAACCACTTGGAATTCATATAAAAGATCAGAGAAATAGAATATAGAAGATGATGAGAAGATGCATATGAAATGGAGCTAAGAAGTGAAGGAGATATATGCAGAGTAAAGCAGAGCTTAATTTATTGAGCTACCGAGTACAGTTTGAGGTAATAAAGTTAGTGAGCATAAAGAGTATGAACAACATTTGATTGATGCATTTACACAAATATTTTGTAATAATTTTTGTTGTATTAGGAGTAGTACAAATCCCATTACTGGGTAGGCCCTAACAGCCCTTATATTGTAAATCCTTTAATAGGGTACATCTCTTAGATTAGAGATTGTAAATCATTTCACAAGGTAGACTGAATAAGTCTTATTATACTCCTAACAGGGTAAGATATCATAAATAGATAACATTGTAGCTCTAACCAAGCACCCTTTTTGCTGCACTAGTGAAGTTTTGTGGGTGTCATCCCCACCGCGATTTTTTCCTCTAACAAAGGATTTCTGCATGACCAAAAATCTTGGTGTTATGAGTTGTATTTACATGTTTTAGTTTATATGCTTCACTATGACTACTTGCAATATATTCAGTTCGATATATGATCATATTGTAGGTTCAAATTTTTTATTGGTACTGATTCACCCCTCCCCTCTCAGTACTTAACTTTCCATAGCTAATCCAATAGTGCTCAGTCTAGAAGTGATGGACAATTTATGACCTTGTTCTTTTAAATGCAAAAAATGACAATGTAAAGCTAAAAGTGGCCAAGAAATACTACTTATATTTTTTATTTTGTTTAGAGATTCTTGATGAGGTCTTTCTTTGTGTGGCTTTCTTGGATATATGTGCAGTATTCCTTGGGAGTTTGTATCTATCTTAGATGTGAACTATTTCTAGAGAAACAACTGTTAAATTTGGATAAGATCTAATAAAATGACAGAGCTTATTTTATTAACAAATAATTTGATCAAGTAATAAGTAAATCATGCATAGTAATTTAAATAGTTCAACGTAATTAATGATCTAATAGAAAACACATGACACCAAAATACCCTTGGAAAATCTTCCTTGTGAAGGTGAAAAACCCAGCAAGAAATGAAAGATTAATATTCATAAGTGTTAACTCACAGTACAATATTGATTTGTTAATCAGAGTGCAGAACCATATAGTTGAAGAAATCAGACCTTCATCTCTACAAGAATAACAGTGATCATAGAATGAAGATCCAGTATGAAATCTTCTTCAATGTGCAATTCACTTATGTATCGAATGAGATCTCCACATTGCAATGTAGATGTTGTTCAAATTAGATCGTTGACTTTATATGTATTGATGTCTTTCTTTATGGTATTTGATGCCTAGCCTTTGAATTTGTTGTTGAAGATAGATTGCATTATAATTACGACTGAATCATATTTTCTTTCCAAAGTCGTAGTCTTGTGGTTGTTGTTTGAAATGCAACTACATGAATTACAACCTTCGCTAATTAGAATAGCAGAGCCCAAAAAATGCAAGTATGTTGGTGTCTATTCTATGTCTCTCTTGCACACAAAAATCCTCATATATATATATATGAGGGAAGAGAGCATTAATGAAGGATCGGCATCCAAGGCCAACCTTTAATTTATTTTCCTTTTGGCACCAATAATGAAAACGTCTATAGACGTTTTAATAAAGGAGAAGAATGAAGGGCCCAACCCTTTAGATTTCAATTTATTCTATTTATAAATACAATAGCCCGATATATTAAGTTAAATTAAAGATACAACTTAATAATTTAACTCACAATTATTTATTTAATTTTCCTAATTAAATAATTAATTAATTCATAAATAATATTTAAATTTTTATTTTAATTCTCCAATATATATTTAATTTCCACATTAAATACATAATCTCCCCAATTCAATATATTATTTAATTCATTTTTGGAATGCCCCAAATTCTACTTGAGAATCCAAATCCGGATGAATAGCGGCAAAAACATCTTTGAATAGAGTTCTAGCACCATGCCAAATATGCCCAAAAAAGAAAAGAAGGTCAAATGTAGCATGCCCAAAAGTAAACCAACCCCTTGGGTTACTTCGAAAAATACCATCCGATTTCAAAGTAGCACGACCTAATTCAAAAATTTCACCTAATTGTGTACGTCTAGCATATTTTTTTACTATAGCAGGATCACCAAAACTAACTCCATCAAGTTCACCACCATAGAACTCAACAGTTACACCTACGTGTTCAACACTATATTTTGATTCTGCTCTCTTAAAAGGGACATCGGCTTTCACAATTCCTTCTTCATCTACTAGAACGACTGGAAATGTTTCGAAAAAGGTAGGCATACGACGTACAAAAAGCTCATGTCCCTTTTTATCTTTGAAAATAGGGTGTCCTAACCAACCAATAGTAATTCCATCTCCATTGTCCATTGCACCCGCCCTGAATAACCCCCCACTTACTGGTATCTAAGCAATTTTTCATGTAAGTTATTTATTTATTTCTCCAAAATAAATAATTAATCCATTATTTAATTGTCCTTAATTAAAATAATTAATTTATTATTTTAATTTTCCTAATTAAATAAATGAGAGCCAGAATTTGATCTAGCTACTAAACATTAACACTCCCTCTTAGATAGGAGGATTCTAGCCCTTACCATTACTTTCCATCATGCCTACTCGCAGAGGATGGTTGCATACCTATAAAAATAAATCAACTATTCCCATCATGCCTACTCGCAGAGGATGGAACCATCATGCCTACTGGCAAAGGACGGTCAAAGCATATCCACCATACCTACTCGTAGGGGGTGGAACCATCATGCCTACTCGCAGAGGATGGTCAAACATACCCACCATACCTACTCGCAAAGGGTGGGAGAGGACAAGCCTCAAGAGGATCACCTTGCATTGCCCGCAGAGAATGATCAAAACTTTTGCCACCGTACATTGCCCACAGAGGGTGGATTTCAAAAGATTACGATGCCACCTTACATTGCTCGTAGAGGGGGACATTAACACCACCTTACATTTCCCGAAGAGGGTGGTCAAACATATCTTCTTTCAAAGAAGATCCAAGATACAAGATCCACTTGCATTGCCTACAAGAGGTGGGTAATTAAATGAAGTACATCAAAGAAGCTGAGACTCCCTCTCAACAGTAGTTGTGTCCTCCACAACTTCAAGTTTCTTCCAACACAACTTCCAAGGCACTCAGTCTTCCTTCGAGAAGCCAAAATGAATAGCTTCTCTTGAAGAAGCACTCCAAAAGATCCAATCAATTTTATGTACTCGGGGTTATGAAAAACATAGACTCATCCCTTCAAGTTAGTTCAATAATCAAAAGTCAAAATTGATTCAAGATTACTTTACCCAAGAGAATTCCAAGCCAAATACTCATTACCTCATGAATTTGAATATACCAAACTCAAATGATTAGAAAGTGTGTGACTCCCTCTTGATCCTCGCTCCTAGACAAATAAGAAAACTACAACACATATCCTTACCCTAATGTTAGATTTAACATTAAATAGTTAGAACTCAAACAACATTGATTCTAAACTATCTAACACAAAAGGAATACTAAAAGAGAAAGTCTTCCTTATCTTCAAGGTTGACAACTTCTCTTGGGTTAGCCTTTTGTTGAATGAGTTGAACCTAACAATCCCTGGCATAGTGACCAAATTCTTCACATTTGAAGCATCGGATATGAGAGAGATCTCTTGGCTTCTTCCTTGAGATGTTAGCATCATTGGATCTGAAATCATTATTCCTCTTGAAGTTGTTCTTCTTCCAATGATCACCTTTGACTGATTGGGTAGCAAGAACTAAGTTTTCTTCATTACGGGTAGACTTGATTCCTCTTGTTATGAGCCTAGATTCCTCTTGAATGCAATCAACACGAAGGAGATCAAATGAGGTAAATTTACCTCTACCGCTTAAACCTTGAATGAAGAGTTCCCATGAGGGAGGGAGACCATTGAGTGCAATCATGACGAGATCCTTGTCTACAACTTCACTATCAATAGCACTTATTTTATCTCTTAATTCTGAAATCCTTATGAAGAACTCCATGACTGACTCATCCTTTTTCATTTTTATTTGAAGTAAGTCTATTCTCAAGGTAAGTGTTTGGCTCATGTTGTTTACTTTGTACATACCTTCCAATTGTTTGAACATATCGCTGGCTGTAAAAATCCTGGAGATGACATGAACAATATGATCTCTGGCAGAATCTATTAAGATGATCTTGGCCTTGATAGCTTTCTTCTTGAATTGACGAAGCTCCTCCAGATCCGTAGGTGTTTCAAAATTTTCATTTTGAATAAATTCCAGCAAGTCATGTTCTTCAAGTGCAATCAAAATTTGCACTTTCCAAGAGTTGAAGTTGAGGGCACCTTCAAGTCTATCTTCAACCTTCAATCTTGTCACCATTTTAACACAAGAAGGAAACACACAAGGACAACAAATATAAAGATTACAAGTTAGATCTTATTATTGGTTAGTACGAACTTGGCTCTGATACCATGTTACATTTGGATAAGATCTAATAAAATGACAGAGCTGATAATTATTAACAAATAATTTGATCAAGTAATAAGTAAATCATGCATAATAATTTAAATAGTTCAACGTAACTAATGATCTAATAGAAAAAAACATGACACCAAAATACCCTGGGAAAATCTTCCTTGTGAAGGTGAAAAACCCAGCAAGGAATGAAAGATTAATATTCGGAAGTGTTAACTCATAGTACAATGTTGGTTTGTCAATCAGAGTGCAGAACGAGATAGTTGAAGAAATCATACCTTCATCTACAAGCATAGCACTGATTATAGAATGCAGATCCAGTATGAAGTCTTCTTCAATGTGAAATTCACTTATGTATCGAATCAGATCTCCACATTGCAATGTAGATGTTGTTCAAATCATATCGTTGACTTTATATGTATTGATGTCTTTCTTTATGGTATTCACTATCTAGCCTTTGAATTCGTTGTTGAAGATAGATTGCATTATAATTATGGCTGAATCATATTTTCTTCACAAAGTCGCAGTCTTGTGGTTGTTGTTTGAAATGCAACTATGAATTACAACCTTCACTGATTAGAATAACAGAGCCCAAAAATCGTAAGTATGTTGGTGTTTATTCTATCTCTATTGCACACAAAAAATCCTCATATATATATGAGGGAATAGAACATTATTGAAGGATCGACATCCAAGGCCGACCTTTAATTTATTTTCCTTTTGGCGCCAATAATGAAAACCTTTATAGATGTTTTAATAAAGGTGAACAATGAAAGGGCCCAGCCCTTTAGATTTCAATTTATTGTATTTATAAATACAATAGCCTGATATATTAAGTTAAATTAAAGATGTGACTTAATAATTTAACTCACAATTATTTATTTAATTTTCCTGATTAAATAAATAATCAATCCATAAATACTATTTAACTTTTTATTTTAATTCTCCAATATATATTTAATTTCTAGATTAAATACATAATTTCCCAATTCAATATATTATTTAATTCTCCTAATTAAATAATAATTTATTTATTTATTTCTCCAAAATAAATAATTAATCCATTATTTAATTATCCTTAATTAAAATAATTAATTCATTATTTTAGTTTTCCTAATTAAAATAATGAGAGCTAGAATCTGATCTAGCTACTAAACATTAACAACAACTAGGATGGGAAAAGAGTATAACTTGAGGTATCATATTGGTGAAATAATTCTTGTTTTGGCTAGTACCTCAAAGAGGAAGCGGCTAATCAATGCAAGAAAACATTTTTATAGGAGAGAAAAACTAAAGGGGTTGAGGTAGAGCTTCAAACATGCAAAGATCAATAGATAAGGAAGAAGAAAAGTGTATTACAACTTGGATGTTTGTTTTTGTTTATTGTAGATCAAGGTGTACTAATAGAGTAAAGAGTTTGGGGGCTTTTAGGAACCAAAAGCTTCTTGTTTATGGAAATGTCATTAAAAAACTTACCTATGTCTAGAAGGTTATGATATGAGTCTTAAAGGTTGTTATACGCCTACAACGAATATGCAAAAAAATAGTTCCAAAACTACTATGACTTGCTACAAGGGCTCAACAAGCTTCTACAAGTGACAAAAAGGTATTATAGGTCTTAAATAATCACAAACAAGTGTAAAATCAAAGGACAACTCAAGATTTTTGTGGCAATTTAGGAGTCCTTATAATGCATTTAGACCCAACTATGTCCATCTATGCTTGCTACAATTAATCTAAGATATCTACATAATAAACTAGAATTCATTAGGTAGATTGGGACAATTGACCTTACTAAAGTATTATTTTGTCTTCATTTGGGCATCAACTCAAGTAGTGCCCAATTTCTCATCATAGCCAATTGTTTATCAAGTTGGTAATTGATTGGTAGGATATGAAGGCTCACTCTCCTGGATGATGGATATCTCTTTCCCTTAGTGAAAAATCATTATCCCTTTCTCTCCAAGAAAGTTGTCCAGCATTTGAATTTTGACTGCCTTGTAATTGCATGCATGGTTCTTACCAACCATGGAACCATCCACCTTCAACAAAGAAGTTGGAAGGACATCAAGAAGAATGTATAATAACAATAGCCTTTAGTATGGGATGGTTGGAGAAAGGTAGTTTGGTGATACATTAGGTTAGTGAATAGCTTCAAAAGTAATTCTCATATTGATTCAAGAAGAATAGAGAAAAAATTATAGAGAACTATTAAACAATTGTAGAGGATTTATGGCTTGATGAATGCAAATGTCCTACCATCTATAAGGCATAGACTCCACATGCATCATCGACCCCTCCATTCCCCCCACTCATGAATAACAAAGACTCTTTATCCCAGTCAAATTGGTTTTGGCTAGTGGAGAGGGGGCTAGCAAGTGTCCATTATAGAGTAGGGTGAATTCAAGGTTGGTGGATGGAAGAATGAATGTAAAGACTATGTAATGCCAACTAACTAAGGTGAGTGGCAATACAATGTGGGAAATAATGTGATGTATAAAGGATATCTCAAAGCAGAATTATAGATACACTTTGTTTGGGTAAAGAGCACTCAAATTATATGCCCCCCTTCCCAGCCCATTATAATGGGTCTATAGGGGACCCTACTATATATGGGGAAGAACCTTCTACTTGTCTAGCCGATAGTTCATCAATTGAGCATCGCATCAAAACACATTGGGATATAGCTTTATAAAAATGACTGTTGATCTTGCTAATTTGAACTAATTGCCTTCAAAGTATGTTTAATGTGATGGTTAAGTCATCATAGCGTTGCTATTTCCACCAAGGTTCAAATCTTCATTGGTATTAATGTTGTGGGTGTTCATGCCCTTGATGTGTTAATGGAGATCATTCATGTCAAGGATGAGGTCCCCTCTTTGTGGCCTCACCTAAGCTCAGGCAAGGCTAAAAATCCTAAGGTATTGATCAAAATAATATTATTAATAATAATATAGTATAAACAAATGAGACTATCTCACTATGTGGTGGAAAAGAAGCATGTCTCGCCAAAAAGTTTTTCTCAGGTGGCTGCACAGGTCCCGCCTCTTCTTGTTGGTTTGGTTGTGGCTCCTGAGTGTTCTCCAGTGATTTCCTCCCCGATGGTACCGTCATCTAATTTGGTGGGGGCTGATGTGTCTCTGGTATCCCCTGGTGAGGCGGGGTTGATGGCGGTTAATGGTTCTGTGGATGTTTCTCCTGCTGAATCAACTGGCATTTTGGCTACCCCTGCTGGTAGCTTTGATCGTTTTGGGGTGGTTGATAATCCTCCGCGTTAGTAGGATGAGGCGGCGAGAGTTGAAGAGGGTTAGATTACTGTTAAAGGGAAAAAATTCAAGTTGTCCTCTTCCTTTGATATGACTCTTTGTTCCCATCAGAAGGGTGTTAAAGGTAAATCCTAGACGTGGATTTATCTTTATCTTGGGTTTGCATGAAGGTTGTTTCATGCATTGTCTCTCTAAGGTTGTGGGTGCCTATTGTAAAACCCTCACTGTGGTCTTGACCCGTTTCATTTAGAGGGCATTATTGAATATCTTTTGTGACTTTTTTGTACAGGGTTTCGGGGCCCCTTCAAAACCTGTAGTTACCTTAATAAAAAAACAAATGAGACTATCTATAGCTAGGACAACTCTATTTAAGCCATTATCAATGATATATCTCCTGTAACAACACTAAAATTAGTAATAGGATGTTAAAAATACACCCCTACTAGGGTTGGCCACTTAATTAAGTTTCCTCTAGAGGAATTTTGGTCTTGTGCTCTATTTTATTATTACATATTCCTTCCATTATTTTGAAAGTCAATGATTTTATTATTTCATATAGATAACTAAATGGTTGAGTTAATTATTGAGAGAACCTTGAGAGCATGGAATGGGACATGTGGATCTCAAATAAGTATGTGTCTGCGGACACATGTGTGCACACATGCATATTTTTACATGTTATGTGATACCATTTTCCCTCAATGATGGATAGATATATTTTACTAGCTAGATTGTGTCACTTTGTATCACATTTTATAATGGCAAATAGAATTATACAAAAAAAATTAGTACATGTAACCCTCACTATTAGCTTTCTAAAAAAATGTGTTGTCTTATTTAAGTTATATATTTTTTTAAAAAAATAATAATTATTGCTTTAATGAAAACATAAATATCAAATGAACATATACACAAGAAAGACAAGTTACAAGATAACATAAAATTACAATAAAAAAATATTCAATAAAAATCACTAAAAATATATCAAATAGAATAAAACAAATTTTTATTTGGAAAAATTAAAATATACAAATTAGATCCATATTAAAAATGTCACAAATAAGAGTTGAAATTTAACCAAATCTTAACAATGTGTTCAGTTTAATTGGCATTATGCAATAAATGCTCTAACAGACTAATTTTAATTATTACAAAACAACAAAAGTCACTTGTGTTCTTATGTGCAATAAAATGTACATATTTATATATGTATGTAAATATGTATATAACATATACATACAATATATATTTATAATTGTATATATTATTTTATTATTTTTTCAGTTAAAAAATCATACATTTTTTAAACAATTTTTTGACTAAAAAAAGGGTAAAATTTTATTCAAACACAAAAGAGATACAAAACAAGCAGAGTGCCCACCAAAGAGAGCACTACATAACCCTATCACTATCCACTAACTGATCAAATATATGAGGCATATCATTAGGCAAATGCCCCTTATCGACTATATTCCAATCTTGCATTTGATCTGAAGCCCATTTGGCCAAACAATCCACAACACCATTCCACTCCCTAGGAGTGTGTGAAAATAACATATTCCAAGGAGTTGCACAAACAGAGAATCTGTTTGATAACCAAAGCTAAGTGCCAACTAAAATCCCTAAGCCCTTGCCTAGTTAACAAAGTCGCCACCACCTAAGAATCACTCGCAAATAATCATTTGTCAGCCAAGAGCACAACTACACTCAATAGCATACAAAATAGCATGAGCCTCCATTAAATTATTTGTATGAAAGCCCTATAAATAGAAAAAATAAACTGAACATCACTGAACTATCGCAACCAACTCCACCAATGCCAACAGGCCCAAGATTCTCCCAAGATGAGCCATCGGTGTTATTTTTTAAAACTCTGTGAGGAGGGGGTGTCCAACTACCCTCTCGATTGATTTGTCACAGGATGTCTACGTCTACTACTTCTACTTTGGCTAGCATACACCGGAGCACCCCCTTGAAGATTAAAATTAAGACGATTGCAAATAATATCTCTGTGATCCGCACCTCCAATCAAAACACACTTAGCCAAAACAGTCTCACGAAGAGAATGAATAGTTTTCCACCACAAGTCAAATGATAGGACCAAAAATCATGAAACATCCTCTGATTCCTCTCCAACCAAACATGTCAAATGATAAAAGGACCAAGATCTCATGCAACCTGAAGAAAAGAAGTTTTTGCAAAGGTTTTGCCCCCAACAAGCCCAAAACTCAGACAAAGAAGAGATATGCCAGCAGGCCACCAAAAGGGTCAAATTTCCTTGGCAAAAGAGCACTAAAAGAAAAGATGAGAAATAAACTCAAAACTATTACAACACACGATGCACATTGAGGGGCCCTGAAAGTCATGCTTGCATAAATTATCCCAAGTAAGACATCGGTAGTGAACCACCAGTCACATGGATAATATGCATTTGAGTTAAAAAAATTTATTCCAAAATTGTTTCCACCAAGGCACCTCAAAACCTCCAAAGAACTATCTATTGAGCTCCAAGTACCCTACAGAAAAAAGAGTATTTACCAAACGAAACACTTCCCCAAGCCAGGACATTCAATCCCACCAAGGAATTGCACTCTCAAGAAGCCAAAATTTGAGTCAGCTTGTTCTAATCCCTCTCTAAACCACCCAGCGACCAATCAGAAGAATCTTTTTGTCTATAACCAACAACCATGCCTAAATTCTAAACAATCTTATCATGCACAACCTTATCCTACCCAACTGCTATCACAGAGGGGCTGCAAATGTTGATACATGGGAAGAAGGGGATTACCATCCCAAGAATCTGTCTAGAAGAGAGCCCCAGATGTAGATCCAAAAGCCCCTCTTAGCCAACTAAGCCCCAATTTTCAGTGTGTCAAACCATAGAACCTCTGCCCTCCAAAAGGTACCAAGAAACATCCAAATAGTCAATTCCTTGTAAATACTTATCCATGAGAAGCTAATTTTGATTGGTACAACACCGCCAATATAATTTGGCTGCAAGAGTTTGCCCCCTCCTTGGGCCGACATACATATTCTCACTTAATTAGGCTCCATAGAACCTATTTCTTCTTGGGTTTTTTCCAAAGTCAACACCGAATAATAAATAATATGCGATTCTACATAAATTATTGTACGTCATGCTAAACCACAAGGGAAGGGCAACTTTAATATTTTTATATAATATGTTTAGACATTGTTATATTATAAGGTATTTGTTCTTACAAAAACTACTACTTAAAAAAATTGATATGTTTAATGATTTCTCTTGTAATAAAATACATAAATTGTAACTGATACATATTCTACTAAAATTTCAAATATTAACATTTCACAATTTCATTTAAAAAAAACTATACTCATAAGCAACCATACTTCCAAATTGCAATGAGAACATTCAATAATTTATTTATTTTTCTATATGCTTTCTTTTTTAATATTTTATATTTGTTCTTGTTAAATTTATATTTAATTTTTTATGGAGATCAAATCCGCAAGTGCACAAGACTTGATTTTTCCAAGCTTTAGGGAACAGAAGCTCTGCAACGAGACCTCCCTCTGCAAAACGTAAATTGCTCTTTTCAAACATGATCACAGATGGATTTCAATCCTTCCCTACTCCAATGATCACTTGCTCTTCTATCCATAAACCAAGCTTTTAAAATGTAAGCAAGTAAAAATAAAACATGCATTTGCTCAAACGGAATGTGTCACTGACTGATTGCAGCCCATTTTCTTAATAGTGTTTTATGTATGAGTAGCAGTTGAATCTATTTTTATAGCTGCCATGTTGAAAAGATTATTTAAGAACATGAAACTACTCGGCATGGCATTCAAGTTACACATTCAGAATCAACACTCTACTCTAAATAATAATGCCAAACCATATATTATAACATACGCACCCCTTCTTTAGCTGCTTTTATAATAAAAAAACATATGCAGTACTGTCAAAGCAATTCTTCAAACTAAAAACGCTTTAGATTTCTTTTAGTATCATTCTGACTCTTCTGCAAACAACTTGTCATTTTCTCCACAGAGAGTAAGTTCGCAACAAAAGTTATTACATCATTGCAATACGCTTTAGCCTTACTTCAGTACATAAAATATAAAGGACCCTTTTTCAATTACACGTAAAGAAACACCCCTTTTTAATTACACAGAGAAAGTTCTTTTCCGCCCACCTTGTTATAAGGGTACAGGCATGCAGTGCATTCCAAAGATGGAAACACTAGCTTTTCGTTACATTATTGAGTGAATTTCAGGTACCAGATGTTAATTTCTTTGCATTTACAAAATTAACTATTTTGGTTTCTAAACCCATTAAGAAATGCATCTGCTTTACCATCAAAATACAGAGTTGATAAAATCAGAACATGCCTTGTAGCTGAATTCATGGAACATTATAAATGCCTACCACTGAAGAGAATAACAAAACTAAGCTTGGGTAAACCTCACAGGCAAGGCAGTACGAAATTACTACATTCTTAGTACATATTTCATTTTAAATTAGAGCTTCTAGTTTTCAGCTACAAAAGCCATAAATGGTATAGGCATTCAACTTCTGAGGTTTTAACCCCAGAAACTCCTTTCAAAATCAAGTGTCAGCAATTTTGCCTCAAGTTTGATGAGCAATCAAACAAAGTACTCTTCCCCATCACGTTGGAAGCACCATTTAGAGATGAACCGCTCAAAATCTACAAGTCCTAGAAGAACCTTAGCTTGCATCATGAAAACCAAAAAATGGTGATACTGCAGATCTTCCAGCATACTCACTGGATTCTTCTGCCACTTTTGTCCAAACATTTGCAGTGCTTTCTGCATACTCTATCTGTAAACCACCATATTTAAAAAACAGTACAACCTTTAGTCTGACTGGGAGCATGTTTAATTAAACATTAAATTACAGAAAAGAAGATCACTAGAAAATACAAGGTAGAACTAATAACATATGCAGACGGTTGGTAAAGTGATAAGGCCCTTTGTCCCCACAAGGGATGTCTCTTACAGCCGGGAGGAGCAGTGGCCAAGGCCGTGGTCTAAAAACTGACCTTTATCTTTTTTATACAGGTGGTTTGTACGTAAAATTTAATTTTACATTCCCATATTTTATCAAGATGCAGAAAAATTGTCCACGTATTATGCTGGTTTCTTTAACAGGGGCCCAGACTTATACTAAGAAAGAAAACCTGACAAACTTTCAGGAGTTTTCCTATCGTTTCAAGTTGCTCAATTTCAATGTCTTCACTTTCCATTTTGATAGCTGATAATAAAAAAACAACGTTGCATACTTTGTACATATGGAGGTTCATAGGGTATAGGCATGGCGTATCAAGTCCTGGCCCACAAAAATTGAGTAAAGATGTGTTGCCATGATTTGGGTAAAAATGCATTTGTTTAACTCGAGTTTGCATTAAGAAAGATATGTTTGTGTTTCTCTAAACTAGTTAAGATTTTTTTTATACAAGTTTGAGTACTCTTTTTTTTTTCTTTCAACTTTTTTAGCAATATGTTATCAAAGTAAATACATTTTAAATATATTCAATATGGTTCTGAACAGGTATCAAACCAACACCGACATGTCCAGTATCATTACATACCTAATTCAGTTTCTCAGACAAATGTAACCTATAACGAGTGATACAATGATCAGAAGTTGTTACCAAGATAATTTCACATAACAAGCCTTTTTCCTTGCTGCTATTACCAAACCAGTGCAACTAGATTACTATTCTTTGTCCTTTTCATTAATTAATAAATTCAAGAAAACCCTCATTTACCATGCATACTAGGTGAAACATAATTCTTAAGAACATGTATTATGATCATTGTCACCATTTCACCTTGTACACAATATTTTACTTGATCAATGTCCTAGAGAAAGTCCTGTGAGTATTAGTAATACAATAATTACAGTCTTAGTTTCACCAATATAAGCAGAATTGTCTAAAATTTACCACTTGTGCGTCAATTCTTGAGCAGCGAGCTTAAGGTACAGCCGTACATCCATAGATGATATACAAAAACCACACAAAAACTAAGAATAAGACCACAGACAACTCCTAGACAAAAATGATGAGAGGAGGATAATATAAAGAATGATACGACTGTTCTAATACTACAGGCAAGACTTGCTGACAGAGAGAATTTCAATTATATTATCCCAAAAGAAACTCAACTTGCATGTTAGAAGAGATTTGAAGGCCTTCTCTGAGGAGCAAAGATCCTTGCGTGTATTTCATATATATGACAATAGTCTATATAAAATGAAATTGTATTCAATTAACGTTCACAAGAGACAACAACATGTTAGTGACACTAGGAACTTGCAAAGTATAGATGACAAAGAAGCTGAAACTGGATGTTGCCTAAAAGTGTCATTCATATCAAAAATTAAGTGAACAATTTAAACACAAGAAGAATGTATAGCAAGATAATGTAAGCCTAATAATTCAAAGAAACAAGAATACGTAGACCTTGTGAAACATAACAATGAAACTTATAGTCTTCACCTCTAGCAGAAACATATGAGTGACAGCACATAGAAGCTGGAGGAGTAACCTTAGGAGTTAACAAAGTACTCTAAGTGCTCCTAACAACGAAGGGAGTGCTCCTAACAACGAAAATTTCTTCTGGAAGAGCTGTAACTGGTTATACTATTACAGGCATTGTTGTGAAGCAGAAGAATTCTAATGAGACAAGATATGTTGTCACTTACTCTTTGATGTCTACAAGGTCTAACACTGCTTGCAAAAGAGAACAATGAAAACTCTAGGCTTCACGTCTAGCAGAGGTGGCTATGATTTAGCACGTGGAGTCATCACAACCATACGGATATCGGGACAAGGTCTGATATTGTCATCAAGATAGCAGCTTAAGTGGATAGGAACTGGAGTAGCATTAATTGTTAACAAAGTCATTTCCTAAAAGCTCATGTAACTGGTTGTACCGTTGTAAAGCTACAAACATTGTCATGAAGTGTTCTAAACAGAGCAAGAAGAGGCCGATATTTACACTTTGATGACTACAAGCTCTAATAATGCCAATTTGGTAGCACCCAGGGAGTATGATCTCATAACAATGTCATCTGTTATTCTATCATCTTTTTCCTTCAGGAGAAAGGTAAGGAGAAACATTCAAGGAGTGTGTGTATGAGGAAATTTCACAGAATGAAGATG
The DNA here is from genome assembly GCA_018584345.1 of Thuja plicata. Classification (NCBI taxonomy): domain Eukaryota; kingdom Viridiplantae; phylum Streptophyta; class Pinopsida; order Cupressales; family Cupressaceae; genus Thuja; species Thuja plicata. Next base: position 2,746,673 of record MU224432.1, on the reverse strand, counting down.
ATTGAAGGTTTCAACAAACAACATTCTCTTCATCTTACCAGCATTAAATGGGGACAGAAAGCTAGTACCTGAAAGAAGTAGAGGATCGAGAAATGTAGACTGGCTCAATCAGTCTTTGTTGATGCACACAGATTTCCATGTGCCCCAAGGCCAAACCGCAGGCACAGAGGGCCAAGACATGTAAAGATCAATCTCAAACTTGAATAATTCTGTAAAGAATAAAACTTGTTGTGCTGCAGAATTAAAAAGAACATGATAGTCTCAACTCTCTTCAAAACTTTAAGAACAGTAGGTTCATGATGGTATTGAAGAGATTAATTTTGGACAAGTAATCAACAAAACAGAGTTGAAACCACTAGGACTCTGGTACAGTTAAAAATGTATCACTTGCATAATAACTGCCATAATTCTGGCTTCAAACAACAACCTTTTTTATACTGAAATCGATACAATCAGCTAGTGATCACAAAAATGAGCTAAAGAACCAAACCATCTCTGCAAACAATCAAATGAGTAAGCTAAAAGTATTAGAAATGTTTCCCTGTTTGGAAGATTCTGTTTCTAATGCTCTGATTCACTGGCAGACTATTTATGGATAGTTGCTAAATTGTGTATCTTAGATTTGTATATATGAGCTTCGCTCATTGTAAAGTTTAATTCATTCAATACATATAATTTGTTCATATTCATTATATGGTATCAGAGCCGTTTTTAAAATCTCCCGAAAAATATTATAATTTCTTTTCAGAAATTATCTGTGCGATATTTTTTTGGATTCGGTTGCTTTCTGTTCTGTTCTGCGTGTGCTCGTGTGCCTTTTTTTGGCTCCATAGCATCGTCTCCTGTTGGTGAGGCTTCACACGCGACCTAGTGTTTGCACGACCTGTCTGTTCGCACTCATCCGCGACCTGTAGTCCTCTGTGGTGTCTCGGTTGTCATTTAAAATCACTTAAGAAGCCGCAGATTGCATTTCGACCCGCGACCTGGAGCCCCCAACGAAGAACGAACTCGCGAGTTTGCATTTCGACCCGCGGCCTGGAGCCCCCAGCGAGGAACGAACTCGCGATCTGGTGCCTCCACGCAGGATAGAACTACGATCATCACTGGTGTCTTCACACAGGACGACTGAAAGCTTGACCTGCACTTGTGTTAAGGTTCCTCATTGAACCTCCGAAATTTCTCTGCATTCTTTTCCGGGCTCTTGTTCGTAGTGTTTTCTTCACCAGAGCCGTTTTTGACTT